>OY987265.1:1278332-1707861 GCA_963920665.1 Straminergon stramineum
ATGTGCTTCTATTGCTTTAAGTGCTAGTTGCTCCTACGGGGTGGAGAGTTGGGGTCCACTATCTTTTGTTATTGGTTCATGGTTCGTTAAGGCGTAAAGTTTTTTATACTTCAGGTGGTTATTAAATCCAATTGACAATCATGAGCGGCCAAGGTGATCGAAATAGTGATGGGAGGACTCCAACAAGCAAAGGCAAAAAAAAGGGCAAAGTGAAGGGGGCCTCACATGGGCTTCACCTTGACATTTTAACAAATCCTACAATTGAAGCGGAGAGCGGTTGGGAAGAGGAAGAAGTAGAGTATTGGACATCAAAAATGTGCAGGCAGTATGTCAAAATGTACCACATTGACAAGTTGTGGCCTTTGGAAGCGCACAAAAGTCATACACGGGATTTTTGTTGTAAACTAGGGAATTGCAACAACAAGCATTTTGTCCATGGGTCCCCGGAGGTGTGGCATGCCCTATTTGGAGACAAGCCTAGGAGCAAAGGTTATATCAATTATAGCATGGCGTGTATGGTTTACGCCGAACTCATATTGGGCCGCAAGGTGGATTGGAGCACATATCCAACGACAACTGCTAGCCCACTTCTACTTGGAGCGAATCAAAAGGACATTCCCGATTTGTACAATTCGGAGGGGGGCAATTGAAAAGGTATTGGAAAATACTGCAAAGGTTAAAATGGATGTTGTGGAGGAAGCCTTGAACACTGAAGAATTACGCAACATACAATCTGCAACAAAGGCAATAACTGAAAGCTCTTCAAAAATTGTGGAGGTGCAGAAGGGTGAGGTCTTTTTAACTGCTCCAACACATTTGACATTCACACCAAATGTTCCTGCTCGAAAGGAAATGAATCCTCCAAGTGATCCCTGTATTCGCATGGAACGTGGAGAAACTTCGAAAAGTAAAGAAGACGAAGTGCTTACGAGGAAAGTGGCAAAGGCTAATGCTACAATTGATCGTCTTCTAGACAATGATTGTTTTGATAGTGTAGCTTATAAATCTCCGCGTTTGTATGAGGCCAACGAATCGAGTCCGACATTAAGTTTACGAGAGGAAGTACATACGCCTCGCGGACAAGGCGCGCAAGTGGATAATACGTCTTTAATATTAAGTTCCGAGCGTAGAAGATGTTTGGAGCAAGAGTTTCCATATGTGGCGACTTTGAGGAGTCCCGAGTGTGAGATCTTGCGTGACATGCTTCATCCAAAAGAATTGAAAAATCTTCTGAAGCTCTTTGTTCAGTTTGCTAAATACCATGAAGAAATAGAAGGAACTGATGACCCCAATCTTGATATTCCTCTTTCGCCTTGTGAACGCAGGAATGTTGGACATATAATCGAGATAGTTGTGCATTTGACTCAGTCAGCTGAATTTTTAGCTAAGGCTTCTCCGTTTTATTTGAATTTGGCGAAGGAGTCTTGCAAATTGGCACCTAAGTTGTTGAAGGATGCTTTAGCATTTCAAAATCTCACTAAGACTTTCATACCACTTTTCAAAGGAAGAGATGCTATGATACTATAGTTGCAGGCATATGAGAGGGAAATTGCTCGCCTTAAAGAAGTTGAAGCAACGTGCAAAGTCTTGGAGCAGAATTTGAAGATTTCGGAGGGTGATGTGGAGCATCTAAATCAACAGTTGTTGAAGCTAACAGAGGAGTTAACGAAGATGCGTAAAGTTAATGCTGAATTGAAGGCTATCTCGAAGATTTCGAGCAATGTTGCAATCTCACCAATCATTGTACTCGAAGACAGCGAAGAGACTCAAGAGCCCGAGGACAAGCTCTCTCTTCCTCTTGAAAAGGTTGAAGCAACTGACAACCCTGACATTACAAATGTCGAAGAAAGCCATGAGATGAGCAGATTAGAAGCGACACCTCAACCGTCAATGGAAAAGCTTTCAATAGTTTGCATGAATGCGGAGACACAAACCGAAGATCATGAACTTGAAGAATTAAAGCATGAATTGGAGGAGGCAATTGAAGCAAAGGTTTCTGTTGAATTGGAGTTGAACCGATTGAAATTGTGCTTGAATTTGGAGAAATTGATGCCTTCTAGTGGCTTGGAGTCTCGATGGTTAGCATGGGTACAAAAACTCCAAGACAAACCCTATGTAGTATCCCGAGCGATGGCAGGTCTTCAGACATTGCCAATGGAGTCCATTGAAAATTGCAATGCCATTGAAAGCTTGTTGAATCGGTTCAAGACTATATTTGACCAACATCCTTCTAAAGGATATACGGAGATCACATGTTGGGGAGACATGGATGCCATGTTTGAGCGGTTAAACCACACCAAGAAGGACGAAGGTACACACATCAATTGGGCCTTAGAAGCAGAGGAAGGATGGGTCCCTTACAATACACTTTCGGCACACATCAAAGACGAAGACAAGAAAGTGGTGCATGCTTGTGATCTAGCCTCTCCAATCTTGAAAGGTTCTTGTAGCCTTTGCCAAGGCCCCTTCGGACCGGAAGGTGCCGTAACTATGGGCCAATGTCACCACACTTTCCATGTTACTTGCATCGTGAAAGCATTGCTCGTTTGTTCCGTCTGTGCTAAGTGTCGTTGTCCATTGAGTCCGAGGTTCTACGAAATGTTTGGTATCTTGGAAGCCATGCCTCCAAACCACGAATACAATCGTTGGACCCTTCCACTTGATCAAGGGCCGTTCAAGTTCCAAAATTATCTACATTGGGGGAGGCCACTTACATGGAATTCAAATGAACGGATGCTTGGATTGTACGAGGAATCTCAACAACCACTGGATCTCGACGTGTGGATGACTCACAATAGAGAGGTGGAATTGTGGGCTCGAGGTATCGTAGATGACGCGGCCCGTGAATTGTTTTGTCACAATATGGGAGGACATTGGAGTTTGCAATACAAAAAGTTCTTTCGTTTTCCAAAAAAGAAAGTGGAGAGAGGACCAAATGATAGTTGGGTGGAGGTGAACCATGGAGATGAATTCGATGAGCAATATGCGGCCTACAACCACACTTTCGTAGGTCGGGCCCTCTTGTTGTCGAAGTTGGAAGTGGCTGCAAAGGTCCGTGTTGTTTACAATACGGATAGACCAGTGAGTACACCACATTCATCTGTAGACGTTGCAACGGCATTTGATAAGCGCATCGCTGGTATTATAGGACATTGGAAGGCCTTCTTATTGGATGGAAATCGCCTCATGGCCTGGCAAAGGAAGGGAGATGATGAAGTAGTTCAAGCGATGGTGGATCAAGTGGAGAGTAACTTGAGAGCCTTGAAGGCAGATGAAGTTGACTTATCACCGAAGAGAAAACAAAAAAGGAAGCGTGAAGACGATGATGACTTCTCTCCGGAAATGAAAAAACAAATATCTAAGGTGGACAAGGAACTTCAAATTGGAGGGCTAATAGTTCATCCAAGTCAGATGGTCACAACTCGTCAAAAATCAGCTCAACGCCTCACTACAAGAAGTTCTACTCGTCATATGGGAGAAGGTAGTGGTCCATCCAATGGAAAGTAGGATTTGAGGATAGAATAGTGTTTTTTGAAAGCAATGGTTCTTCCATTGAGGGAAAAAAAAAATGTGAAGTGTTTAGATCTTAAAAGGATCAAGTAATATAAAGTAATTGTAGTGAAGCTATGTTTTTTGTATTTTGCGATCACCTATATATTTATGTATACAAACAATATATTTTTCTTTGTTTAAAAAAATAGTTTTATGTATGAGTTTGAATTTATTTGTATATGGATGCATTCATGATTCATTTGTTCTTCTCTGATTTGTAATAGTAAAATATAAAGTATTATGTGAAAAGGGGTGGATCCTTGGGTGAAGTCCGCCGTCCGCCTCGCCCATCCGCCCGTCCGCTTGCAAAATCGTCCGCCGCATCCGCTGTGTCCGGCCGTCCGCCCCGACCGCCCGTCCCTAACACTGCCCCGTCCGCTCCCTTTGAGGGACCGTTAATTTGAATTTTTTAAATGTAAACCCTAAATGAACGGTCAGCTTCTGTTGGGGGACTATAAGAGTTAGAAGAGAAGCCTTCCTATTCACTCTCAAGAAACTAAACACTAAGATTTCTAAGCGCTAGGAGCTGCAATTTATTGTGTCCCTTGCTTGGTAATGCATAGTTCAGTGGATGGGGAGGCTTTGTTTTGCAAGGCTTTTTACGACTGATTTTATTGATATTGTGAACATTGTTACATTGTAGGTTTATGATTAAAAACATTTTTTGGTTTTTAAATATAGCTAAAAAGTAAGATTGTCACTATGGGGCCCAAACCGACTGGGGATTTTTCTCCTTGGTATAGTGTGACACCGGACAATAAGGTACAATGTAGGCTTTGCAAGGTGGTTATGACCAAAAAGCCTTGCCGTATGTTGAGCCATTTAGGGTATTCTGGTCCAAATGGTGTATGCGATATAGGAGTAAGGAATTGTCCGCGATTGACGACAGTAGTCCGTGCTGCATTTCTTTGTTGCGAAGGAATTTTTCCAAAAAGTGTTGTAACCGATAATGTAGATGGCAACCCTGCACCTATGGACCCCCAAGAATTGTCGATCGGAAGGGGTGTATCGCAGTCAACCCACGAAGACTCGTTTCCAGCATCAAGAGAAGTAGTATTTGCAGGAACTAAAGAAACTTTCACCACAGAAGCTTCTGATGATCGTGAAACCCCGAAGGCATCAAGTTCTAGGCCACATAAACAAAGCAGCTTAGTGAGTGGATTTGAAGAAGGTCATAAACGCAAATTGCATTCAGTGTGGGCGAATTTTTTTTATACAGCAAATATACCATTTTCCGTGGCTCAAAATGCAGCTTTTAAAGAAGCAGTGAAGCAAACGGCTGTGTTCGGTAGACCATACACTCCTCCATCGTACCACGAGCTTCGTTACAAATTGTTGAACGAGGCGAAGACCAACATTCAGACACAGTTGCTTACACGGACTGAAGACAGCATTCGAAAATTTGGAGCAATTGTGTCTATTGATGGATGGAGCTCTATGACCACGCGTCCTTTGATCAATGCCATGCTTGTATCATCCGCAGATGAAGAATTTCTTGGATCAGTAGATACAAGTGGTTGTGAAAAGAATGGGGTGTATTTGGCAGCAGTGTTGGAAAAATTCATTGAACAAGTGGGGCCCAAGAACATTGTGTTAGTAACCACAGATAACGCCCCTGTGAATTCATCCACATGGAATATGATATCTGAAAAGTATCCTCATATTTTTTACCAAGGGTGCGTGGTTCATGCGTTGAATTTGTTGCTCAAGGATTGGGGGTCAGAGGATTGGATTGCTGAAAAATTGAATGAAGGAATACTTGTAGCCAAATTTATCAAAAGGAGACATATGCCGCTTGCTCTATTACGGAAGTATTCGCCAAATCTTGGTTTATTGATGCTGGGGGATACAAGATTTGCCTCTCAATTTATCATGATGGAGCGTTTGATAAAATTGAGAGGACCATTGGAACAAACGGTGGTGGATCCACAATGGGCAGAGTACGTACGTACGCTCAAGAGGAAACGTGGAGCCAAAGTCAACCCAAGAAACCTCGCGGTAGCAGTGAAGAGAATTGTTCTTGATGATCATTTTTGGAACCGTTCTATCAATTATGTGGAGATGGTTGAACCAATTATATGTGCACTCCGTGATTTGGATTCGAAATCACCATGTATGGGGAAGGTGTTGCATATTATGAGGAAATTAGAAAAGCATGTGTATGGATTAGAAAGTCCGCCATTTTGTTTGGAAGAAAGCAAGGCAATTCTACTGATACAGTCCTTTCATGTGCGAAGGGAAATGGTAGCTAACGATCTCCAATCTCCCGCAGCTCTCTTGAATCCATACCTTCTACACGACAAAGAACTAGCTGATGATGTAGATGCAATGTCAGCATGTAAGCGTGTTTTCGAGAAAATATGTAAACCAGATGAGTACGCAGCAGTGGTTCGGGAATTCGTGGCTTTTCGACATAGGGAACCTCCATTCCACAATATGTTGAACCCGAGAGAATAAATGTTGTCGGCACATGCTTGGTGGGATTTTGAAGGTGCTTGTGGCAAGTTCATAGCTCCATCAGCAAAGAGGATATTGGCCCAACTGGTGTCATCATCTTCATGTGAACAGAATTGGAGCAGCTATTCTTTTGTTCACAACAAATCGCGAAACAGATTGAAGCCAGAGAGAGCAGCGGATTTGGTGTATGTGTATACTAATTCCAAAGTCCTAAACGCATCGAAAGAAAAAGATGAAAAGAAATGGTACGACGATAACATGGAGACAATGGAGTCGGAGGATTCGGATAGGCCGATGATTGAAGATGATAATGAGGATGATGACGAGGATGATGATGAGGAGTTGGAAAGGGCCTTTAAAGTAGAAAATGGCGAGGATGACTTGTGTTGTGTAGCACCGTCAGAAGATGAAGACGCTATGGAAGACATTCCCGATTTGGTGGATGATACGTATCATAATCGTAATGACCGCTATGCTAATGTTGAAGGCAATGCGAACGATTTGTATGATTTTTTAGAAGATGAGGATGAAGTAGGGGTAGAGGAGGATCTACCTTCAATAGCAGCATATTGCAACGGAACTGCATACATGAGTAGCGAAACTATTCTATCGAAAAAGGGAGTTGTTATTGTTGAGGAGGTGGAAATGAATGGGGATGCTTTTGGCAATGCTAGAACAGATGAAGACGTTCAAATTTCGAAATCTCGATTTGTGGCACTAGATATGGTGGAAGAAAATGTCGAAGAAAATGATAGAAAAGGACACAAGGTTAGTGAGTTGGACGTCCCAAAAGATGTGGGCCAAAACAATGGCGACAAGGGTGAATCAAATATTGAGGTACAGAAGAAGAGTGCTTCAACCAAGATGGCGTTCGCAAAATCAAGTATTGTGGACAATGATAAAGGAAAGGAGCCAATGAAGTCAATTTCTGAGGTATAGAGATCTAGTGCTCTTCCACCAATACCGTTGAAGCCAGCTATCATAAGATTAGAGGGTTTTCAAAGCTTTGGGTATGGAAAACGTCTAATGAACATTTCGAAAGAAATTTCTACAGGCGGTAATGTACCAAAAGTAGTGCCATCACATACATGCCTCACTGATATGGATAGTGATCAGCCACTGTTGGTAACGTTGCGTGCTTATTGTTTAGAAAAACGAATGGCAGGAGAACCCATCAAAGCAACAACCAGCACTCCGCCACTTCAAAAGAAAGTCAAAGTGGAGATAACCGTTCTCGAACAAGCCGACTCCAAATCAAAAGCGGTGGTTCAAGAATCCAGTAAGGGGGAAATTAAAAAAGATATGCAACCTTTTGCTATCTCTCCGGTGAAGAAAAAGACCCCTCTTGATGAGGATGTCAATGCTTCCTTCAATAGAAGGAAAAGAAAAGTTCCGATTCAAAAAGCCCATCATAGTTCTATGAAAGTAAATAAAAAGAAATTAAATTCGAAGGAAGGGAGTAAACCTACTTTAAAGAAAGGCTTGAAGAAGACCACGATACTTGATTCAGATGATACGGAAGATGATTCGGACAATGAAGATTTTGAATGGAGAGCTAATGGAGAGAGTAGTGGAGTTGAGGTGAAAGGAGATGAAGATTGGTGTCCATAGGAATTGAGGAACTAGAAGCTTAAATATTTTTTTGCTTAGTTGCTCATGATATATTGAGCACATATTGAGAATGTATTGTTCAATCATTTCATTATAAAAATTGTTTGTTTATTGATGATATACATCTTGTTCTTGTATTAGAATTTTAAATTTGATTTTGTTTCAAAATGAAACTAAAATTTCATAGAAAAATTAAAAATGCACAATATGTTTTATCTTTTGAATGAAGCAACATACACTACTACATTACATGACAATTGAAATATATGAAAAACAAAAATCTAAGTTCAAATGACATGCTGCAATTGGTAAAAACATTGATAAATAAACATTGAACCCTGTTACTAAACGGCCTAATCCTTTAACCCCCTATCCGCCCTCCACCGTCCGCCCGCCCATCCACCGTGACTGCGCCGTCCGCCTGCGGACGACGCTAGGGACATTGCGTCCGTTGGAGTCCGTGCGTCCAGACATCCAGACATCCGGATGATGGACATGAATTCGGGGCGGACGTTCAGATTTGTCAACCCTGCAAACATCAACTACAAATTTGATAACAATTTGACAACAACTTGACAACAACTTGACAAGTTCTCACAAATTGACAAAATGAGGTAGCAATAATATGTCTATTGTCATTTCAGACAATTCTCTATCAAAAACTTGTCATCTTGGATTGCATTTCCTTATAGTGATTATTTCTAACTCTCTTTTATAGTCGATTCTTAATGCCCTTGAGATTTTAGAGCCTTGTAATATATTTGTAAATCACTCTTTTCTAGTGCATCCAAAAACAAGCACATTTTCTCTTAAAAAAACTATGAATTCTAACCAATTCTACATTTTGATTTTAATTAATATTATTAATGTTGGTATAGCTTTGACTATAGCTCATGATAATATCATGTTTAGACCTTTCTATGGTTGTAGTTGAGGCTTTCAAATGTGACATTAGTGGCAATCTTGCCTTTACTTGGTGTAAGAATTTTGTTTTTTATAGTTGTAGCATTAGAAGGATTGTGAATCTTCTTAAAGCCCCTCAAAATTTGACAAAGCTATGCTTGGAAATTGGGGTACACAAGCTAGTTTGAGGACAAACAAACTAATAGTAAAAAGTCTCCATTTTGTATGAAGTACAAGATAATAGGGATATGTACTAGATAGTTATGTAGTAATATGATATAAGTGTTGCAAGTCAACTGTCAAAGGGCATACTACAATCAATAGTAACATATTGTATTTGAACTTATGATAACATATTACACAATAAAATATGAAGCTAAGGTACTACACAAGTCATATGATGTGTACTGTCAATACGGATTGGCCAATTGGAGTTGCTTTGTCTCCATTATTGCATGATGAAGGGCATTGGGTAGAAACAAGGGATTTGTAAATCCTCCAAATCTCCAAAGTGCATTTTTATGAGCTAAGAGTCATCACAATTTATGAGTTGTAGGGGGCTCCACATGGTCTACAATTCTTCTAATGAGTGCACTATGAAGTGGAATTTTTGACTTCTTGAATGATCCCATGTCACTCTCCATATTTGGAAACCAAATTGAATTGTATTCTATCTCTTGCACAATATATTTGGTTTCGTTTTCAAATAAACTAAACTAAACTATAGAGCCCATTAATGGATATGACAACAATGAGAAAATTAATTTAGGATTTATAAGTGGGCCTTGGCTATTGTCCATCCAAACACTTGCAACTCTTTTTGTAGTCAATACTATGGTACATAGGTATATCCAAAATCAACCTAGGCTCTCATGAAGAGGTTTACATTCTAGGCAATATACAAGGATCGGTTCTAGAACAAAAAAATTTGTAATTAGGTGCAATTACCTTAATCAAATTTTGCAACCAATTTTATAACTGGTTCCTTTCACTAAAAGAAAATGGGGGTGGGGGTGGGGGGGTGGTGGTGACTACAAAGACCAATTAGTTTTGAGTTGTATGGGACATTTGTGAATGGTGATAATTTGGAGATCGATAGTTGTTGTAAACAAGTCACATGTGGAATTGTAGTCACAAATAATGAAAGGGTTGTTCCTCATCCAACAACCTACTTGGAATTTAGTTGATGAAGTTTTTTGGCGTAGTTGCTTATGTAGTGTGCACTGCCACATGAGGACAACCACTCAATTCATAAACTGTGTGACTTGTTGTCAACTTCTTCATGACTAATGTATGACTCATTTGTAACTCATTTGGGACTTCATTGTAGCTCCTCTATGACTTGTCTATGACTACATTGTCTCTAGTTTACAACTTCATTTCAACTTACCTTTGACTTCTTTGTGATTGGTTTGTGATGTATTTACAATTTGTATGGGACTCATTTGTGACATGTCTTCCATTTATTGATGACATGCTTGTAACTTTTTTGCAACTAGTTTGTGATGTGTTTACAACTTTTGTGAGAATCATTTGTGACGTGCCTACTACTTATTTGCAACTTGTTTGCTACTTGTTAGCAATACATTTGTCACTTTTTAGCAACTCAATGCTACTCATTTGTGACTTGTTTGTGACTTGTGTGCATCTTGTTTAAGGCTCCTATGCATCTTGTGTGCAACTTGTTTGCAATTCATGGCGGACTTGTATATAGCTCATTTGCAACTCATATGCAAATTTAGAGCTGAATCTTATACAATTGGTTTGCAATTCATACACAAATTCATGGCTAATTCATATACAACTTATTACAACTTATATATGGCTATTATGCAACTCGTTTGCAAGCCTTGTACGTCTCAAGTGCAACTAACACTACAAGAAAAGGGGGCCCTAATCAACAGAAGATCAATTGTTTTGTGTTGATTGTGAAAAAAATGGAAGTTTGTGTGTTGATCCAACCACTAAATTTCTTGAAAAAAATAACAATCATAAAAAATATGTTGATTGTTACCAAAACCAAAATTTGTTTATTTGATTCTGCAATCAATTAATTATATTAGGATTAGAATCAAAGAACTCTTTGAATTAAAATTTAATTTTAGAAAATTTTAGGACTATATTCAAGATAAATTGATATGTAGTTAACCCCTAAAGGACCAAACGGTGTTTTTTGGCAACATAGCAATTTCGGGCAGCTCACTATGGATGGAATTTTTCTTTTTTTTCTTTGAAATTTTTGCAGAACATATGCCCAAGGAGTAGCTTTAAGACACAACAATTTTCATAACTTTTGAATGCATGGTTAAAAAGTTATTGTATGATATGTTGTTTTCATTGCTTGGTGGGCAACCCGGGCAGCAAAAAAAACTTCTTCAAAATTCACTTTTTTTTTAAATAAAAATTTGAAATTGATTTTTAAGATTTATATATACATGAAAAGCTTTGAATCATTCCATTTTGATTTATGAGATGAAAGTTATGAAGAGTTTTAGTTGTGGGTAGTTTGTGGGTAGTAATGGAATCTCTACTCTAAAATAAACTTTGAAGACCTTTATTTCACTCAATTTTTAATATTTTTGAAATAAAATAAAAACTTGAGGTGTAGATTGTTTATTACAAAAATTTAACCATTGGGATTGGCATTTTTCAATTCCATAAATAAATTATTAACAATTTAGTATTTTGAATCATTCTCTACTTCTTTCAACTTACTATTTTTTTCCTATATGTTGTACAATTCCAAATGACCTAAAATTTTACACGCATGTAGCCAACATGACTTGGAGAATGAATCCAAAGAGTTACAACCATTTTGGACATTTTTCATAATGATCTGACCTTGTGGAGTGCATCTACCCGGATTTTTGCAAGGCCAAAAAATGGCTTTTTGTCACTTCAAATGCTAATATCTTGCAATCCAAACGGTGGAAATTTCTGAATTTTTTTCCACATCTTCCCAAAACAGATTACTACAAGATCCTATGGTTATATTTGTCCAGAAATGTATTTTTTCTAAAATTTGGTACTTGTATTAGAGATGATAGTTTTGGAGCATTTTTGGTGAAAACATAGTCAAATACCTTTAGGGGTTAACATGTGAACTTGGAGGACCACTTACTTTGATGATTTGAGTGGTGAGAAAACAAAGCCTTTATACAAGTGGCGTGGTAGAAGGTAGGACAAACCATATGGGGTATATTTAATTAGGATGAGTAACAGCTCAACCGCCCCAAGTTAAGTTAAAACTAATAAACATACTTTTAGTAGAATCTCAAACCTTATTTAACCAAAGTAAAATAATTTTTTTCAATAAACTTTGAACTAAGAAAAGATAGAAAATTAAACCAAATTTCACTTCCCAAAATCCTTTTGGTATTTAGAGTCTTCCATAGAAAATTATGGAAAAATTTTAGAGAGCAAGTTTTAAATTATCCAAAAAAATGTCCCTTCCAACCTCTCTCTAAAATTTGTTCACAACTTTTATTGAAGACTCTAAATGCCAAAAAGATTTTTCAAAGTAAAATTTTATTTTATTCCACACCTTTTCTTAGTTCAAAGGGTTTTTATAAATGTTATTTTACTATGCTTAAATAAGGTTAAAATTTTTACTAAAAGTATGTTTACTAGTTTTCACTTAACTATGAGCGTTGAGCTTTTATTCATCTTAATTAAACATATCCCATATGGTTTGTCCTACCTTCTACCACCCCACTTTTATAAAGCCCTTGTCTTCTCATCTCTTTGCTCACCAAGTTAAGTGGTCCTCTAAATTCACTTGTAAACTATATATTAATTTAACTTGAATATAGTCCTAAAAATTTCTGAAATTGAAGCTTAATTGATCCTAAAATTAGATTGTAATTTATTTTATAATTTAACTTCATAAGCTTGTCTATGTGGTGGTTGTGTTGATATGGTAGCCCTGCCTATGTAGCAAGTGACACGGTGGATTTTTTAATAATAGAAAGTCAATCAAATCAGTAAATGAAATCAACATAGTTGTTTGATTATTGTCTGAATCAAGATGTCCTAAACAATATATATATCACTTCATTTTCATGTTAGATTGGGCATTTTTTTTTCTTATAGTGTTGTTTGCAACTCTTCCAACTAATATATGACTTGTTTGTGACTTCAGAATGATTGTACAAATAACATGGTATTCCAATGACAACAATGATTTTGCACAAACAAAAAAAATCCATGAAATTATTAAGCAATATGTCCATACTTCCTATGTTTCATGCACTATTACTAAAGGCAACATCAACTTGTTATACTATCACTAATAATATATGGTTCAATGCCCTTGTACTTTATAGATCACTAATAATATTCCTCCAACTTTTTCTTTGCACTCTAAACTTATCAAACCAACACAACAAGCAATAAGGACCTTGTACTAATTGGTTTAGGAAATCTTCCCGCCATAAAACTAGCTCAAACATTTTGAGAGCAAGTAATGCAATACACAAGCAAAAAACTTACCTTACTGGGGTTGCTTATTGGTTTAGCCCAATCTCCTCTTGTCCCTCAAGCTCTAAACAATCATGCAAATCACTCAAGTAAGTTCAAACTATATAAATTTTTTTCATGGATAATGAAGAAATACCATCTACATGTTGGCGTAGCTTTTGAATCCTAAAACCTAACTCTAAAGCCTTCAAGTTTGAACATTCAATGCACAACTATTAATACTTGATGGTAATCTATAGCATAGTATAAACTAGATTTTGCACTTCCACAAAACCTAGGAAACAATAGTATAGGGATTCTTCGTTTTAGGGAAAGGTTAAATCAGTCTAACGTTTTATGACTAAGGTCACTTACAAATAGATTTATGTTTACAAGTTTAGTATAATATTATATCACTCTTATTCCCATATATAAAATTTGTTGGCTAGTCCATTACCAATGTATGTATAAAGTCCTAGTCCTATATAGTGTTCTAAGGAAGGTCAAATCATTCTTTGTCAAATAAATCTTATATGATGCATGCTTTAGGACTTAATCATAACAAGATAATACTTATAAAATAGTACATGTAATTTATTAATTATTCCTTTTTTTGTGTAGGTCAAATTGTCCAGTCAATCTACAATTAATGCAATCATGCAAGAATGTCTAGCGTTTCCGTATTCTACATCAAATAGTTCCTAGTTGTGCAATGCATGATGATGTCAAATATTTCTTATTTCTTTTACTTTTGTCAAATTATGTCAAATGAATCCAAACCAACAAGGGTTAACATAAAAACATAACATTGGAACAATTTATATTTGGGCCATACCTATAGAACCTATGACCAAAAACTTAAATCAAATCATAAACATACAAACCCAAAAGTTTCTCACTTAAATTAAGAAAAACGAACCCCAAGAACCTAAAACCATCGAATCAAAGATAGCCAAAAAACCATGAAACAAAATCCCGAAACCAAAAACCAGTCTCTATAGCCATATCACGCCCCTATCTCCTTAGGGTGCCCAAAGTGCCTTAGTGAGCAAGAGGGACCTTGGGGGTGACTTCTCAAGCCTTGCAATAAGCTAAGAAGGGAGAAATGAGAGACTCCTGAGCAAACATGGTGCCTTGGTTATGAAGGGTATAGTAGCATGTCATACATGCTTGGAAATCTCTTGAGAATACGCTTCTAATCGTCCAAAGAACGCGTGATTTGGACTAGTAGGCTAGAAGTTATGGCCATTTAAAGTTGGGGGTATCCCAGTGGCGCCGAGACACTCAAAGGCTAGGGGTGAGGGGTTCTTAAGGAATCACTCAGCAAAGCATGGCATGTAACATATCATTGGAAAGATACAAAGACAAGGAATCTAGAATGCCAAGCATTACAAGGTTCTAAGACATGAGCCAAAAGTTATGGCCAAGAGAAGGGCCTTGGTGAAGGCATGACGTCACTCCCGGTGAATTCGAATCTTTGGAGGGCCATAATTTTGTGAGAACTTGTCCAAATGGGACAAGTGAGCATTTCATCGACATCTACTTGTCGCTTAGATATCCAAAATGGGCTCGCATGTGGGATTTGAAGCCCTGACAACAAAGTTATGCCGTTTGGAAGTTCGGAGGTTCAAATAGAGTGGGAACTTGGGGATTTTGGTTGGAAACGGATGGTCTTCCAAAACCCAAGGGGGTTTGGGAAGTCCCTTTGACCCACAAGAGGGGGGTCTACCGAAGACTATAGAGAATACTATAGGAGGGGTTGGTCTCACTCCTCACTCCCTTTTGGAGCCTTGGTGAGTCTCGGTAATTCATGGGTAGTGATGTAATTTTACCATCGGCTTCAAGGCTTCTTGGGACACTTGTGTGTGTGTCCCAGTGCACCGGTTGGTTGGAGTCCCACTCCTTGATAGGCCTTTGGTCATGTGTCTTGAGTTGTGAATCTCGATTAGTGTTGGTGTGAGAGTAGCAAATGCACAACGGGCCTCGTACGAAGTGGGGTGACAACCAAGGGCGGTTAGGACTGTGGTGAGTAGTGCCACCATGAGTCCTAGCACAGTAAGATGGAAGTTCCGCCCCATGTCATCAAGTGACATGCCAAGTGCCATGAGTAGGGTGTGTACTAGAAGTCCTAGGTACCAGGACTTAGCAATGGGAGTTGGAAATGGGAACTAATGCTGTGAGTGTGTGGCATGTGCAGTGTTAGTTAGTTGGACCTAAGTGATACTGGCATTGGAGCATGGTGAGCCCTGAAAGCTGTGAAAGGTTCTTGAAGTCTGGTTGGAGTTGTAAGGTGTTATTAGGGCCGCGACAAGCCGTGAAATTAGCTCCAAAAACATTGAAATTTGCAATTTATGGCTGAAGGACCTATTACCGCGGAAAACAAATCCTATGGCCACTCGCTAGACAATAAAGCTGTGCTAAAATCCTTAATCAGAGCTCCTTGTAGGTCGCAGTGCAATGCTTGCCAGATAGCGACTAATCTCCCAACCAAATTTCCCAAATTGAACCTTGTTTTTCTTGAATTTGATGATTACGATGACTTGGAAGTATCAATCAATCATGTTCAATTAGTCAATTATACTCGGACTACAATCAAGATTCGAAAATTTCTCTTTTGTGTTCGCACGTGCTTCCGAAAACTGCTGCACTTTCTCCAACAGCACAATTTCAAGATTTTAATCTTATATAAGCAAAATTTCTCTTGATTTTGGGAATTTGGTGGTAGGCCTAAAGCAAGCGTTGGCTATAGTGATGAATTTGTTCCGTATTTCGATTTCCCTAATCAACTGGCACCTCGCAATCTCTCCAAATTCAAAAATTTGACCAATCTGTGAAGTCGTAATGAATACGCACCTGATTCATCGCATTTGAGGAGTCGATGAAGATCGCCGCCATGTGATCAGGAAGCACCGTTTGGCCTTCGCAGCACAGTAGTGGCAACTGAGACCTCCTCCAATTTCGACTTTGCTTCCACTGATTGAAGCTTCTTGTCGATCTCACATCACGAAATGATCTTGATCTAGTGATTGGTGATCCGATCTTGCAAGCTATATGCTCCAAATTTCCGAATTCTTCTTGCTCAAGTTTAATTCAATCCACATCTATTCTTGTTGTATAACTAGCCCCGACCTTCCAATTTCTGTGTAGGTGATGATGACTATTGCTTCATCGATGTTGAATTGCAATTTTTTCACATTGTTTCCTATTGATTAATACTTCTCTCCTCAAATCACTTGGTGGATTTCTTCCTCTCATAGTCAGAATGAATTTCCATAGACATACACAAATTCTCACAACAAACTGCATAGTCTAACAAATTCACAATAATAAATATAACTCATAATACAAGTACACAATTTGTAGCTTAACACATACAAAACATATAATATAATTATATTCATAAAAATTGGGTCTTACAATTGCCAATGATTGTTTCAATTTCCAAGTTTCTATAGTTTTCTAAAAAAAACGAACTGGTATAATGATGAAGAGGTGTAACCTTAGTCACACTTCATTCATCCAAATTTTATTTTTTTTATTATTTTTTATTTTTATCTTTTTCATCCATCCTATGCTAATAGTCCTATTTACACTTAGAAATGCAATTTAACTTTAATTTTAAGTGAACTTTTACTTTTTCCTACTTAAGGGGCCTCTAATAGCTTAAAATAATCTAAATTTACTATTTTTTCTTTAATTTTCTTTCTACACATAGCTATTGGAGTCTAAAACCTAACTTCAAGGCCTTTAGATTTGAGCATACATTGCACAACTATTAACACCTAATGATAATCTGCAACATAGCTATTGAATCCTAAATCCTAACCCCAAGGCCTTAAGGTTAGAGCATTCAATGAATAATCACAAAAGAAAATTATGCCACAACTGAGCAAGAGCAAACAAAACTCAAGACACTTGCCCTTTAATTCCTCAAACCCTAGCTAGATGCAAAAAACTTCTAACTATGCGCAAGAAACTGTAGTGCCAATACCACCTAACTGAGCAACTTGAGCAAAATTGATATCATAGACAAGGAGGAACAGATTTGTAGGGATGGAATCCAACCCTACACAATCAATAATCTCAATCAACTCTAAAAATCTTACACTCTTCAATATACACGTGTACTTGGCCAACGAGTCTACACTACCCAGTACATGTTGCCTCTCTCACTGCAATTACACAAAAATCATATAAAAAATATGTGAGTTGGTAGTTCCTAATGTGTACTACATTGCAAGATGCAATGTATGACAATGTACTAAACAATGTTACTATTTTGGAGTCACTTGTCAAATAAGTTGCATTGGCTTCTTCATCTCGCACAATACAATTAATAAAATAGGGACACATGAATGACATACAATTAGTTTGAATAGCAAAGATACAACTAACATGCAACTATTGTGATTACAAAATTTTTAAGATAATCATATGTGAGCAATTGCAATAGTTGCTATTTAGGAAATTTTAACATTGGTGATTTTAATTTCTATCATGCATATGTGGGAAGTGGAAGGAAGAGTGTCAAATAGATTCAAGCATTAAGCATAGCACTAGTTGATGTGTGGATAAAAGTGGTTGTTCACAATAATAATGCTGATGCACATACTAAAAAAGAGTATTTGTTATCTAAGAAACCATTATAGGAGGCGCTTAGATATCCTTGTATAAAAGTGTTTGGAAATATTTCACAGTGGATGATGTTGCCTCCAACCAAATGAACCAATTGCAAACATATGATTGTAGTGTTGCATTTGTGTTCTAAATTCCAATTTCTAATTTTCAAAACATGTCAATACTCTATGTTAGAGTGTTGAAAGATATATTGAAACTAGATTACGAGTCTTTTAGGAATCATGTAATACTAATGCAATGTGAATAGGTGAAGAAATAGACAATGGAAGAAATGTGACATCCATAAGAGACGAGGTTGTTTTCCTTGCAATGAACTTTTGCCACAAAATACGTAGAATGATTGATCCTTCTATATTTTCAAATCAAGCAACCCAAGTGTTCTTTGTTGTTGATGCGAAGAAAGACAATTAAAAAGTAATATTATATAAAGAAGCTCGTACTCAACAAGAATTTGTAAAGACACACACACACTTATATATATATATATATGAATGTATTTGTGTGTGTGTGTGTTTTATCACCAATATACAAGTTTTTGGTTTAGCTACTCCAAAGGATGTGCCTCTTCTACCTATTGCTTCATCTTTGGTCAAAGGACAATCTCTTAGCATCTTCAAGATATTCAGACCACATCGGAAGTACTAGTTAACTTTGATGCTTTTACTTAAAAACTTCCTTTGTAGTGTTCATTCATTCAAACAAACTTAATGTACAACCATAGGCAGTTGTCTATCATTCATAAAAAAAAGAGGCAACTAGAAATTAAATGAAGTGTACCATGATTGATTGTAGATATATAACATCACCAAGCATAATAACCATTATTTGGTCTTCTAAAGTTTGTGGCTTTTAACCGACTTGATGTAGGAAAATGTTAGATTGCATTTCACGCAACAAAGGAATTTATAGTGAACTTGCAATTACAATTGTTTCATAAAACAAGTTGTTACAATTGGTAAACAACAAGTTCCATAGCCTTTCGAGTATGAACTCAAACTGTAGTTGTTTACTTGTTTTGTAGTTGAGTTGTAGTCATTTTCTAGTCAAATTGCACTTGTCTTCTAGTCGAATTCTAGTCATTTTCTAGTTGAATTCTAGCCAAACTCTAGTTGTTTTCTAGTTGTTCTCTAGTTATTTTGTAGTCTAACTTTAGTCATTTTGCAGTTGAATTTAGATAATATGCAACTATAGATGGACATAGTGGACTCCAAGAAGCTTAGAGTTGTCTACACCAACAGTTGTGATGAATATCAGATGTAGAATACCTTACATTAAATCTAAATGACAATTCTATTACACTTTCGTCATCCTACACTTCACACACTAACTACTTTGCGACTAAAACAATATGCATGTCTCATTTAGTGCAAATAGAGAGGGCTACAATCGCTAGATAGTTGTATAGGACACTTAGTTGCATTCTAGTTGGTTGTGGTAGACACATTTTTCTTTTAGTGTTTAGTGTTCAATGTTATTGTAATATGCAAATATGACCATAGATTTCAAAGACTATATATTTTAAAACTATGTAAATTATTATGCAATTTTTTAGAGAAGTCAATCAACTTTGTACAAATGTTTTTTATTTTAGAAAAAACATTTAGACATCTTTACATTCTTTTGTTTTGGATCTAACTCCAACTAATTGATCTAAGTAACAAATACCCCTCCAAAATACCTACATATTTAAAGTAAGAATAGATCTAAAACAATAGGCTTAAACTTCTTTGGATGTTCATGATATTTAACCTTTAAAGGTTATACCATGCCTTTAGACAAAATATTATAGTGTATTTTCAAAACCAACATCCTTTAAGGATTAAATCTAAACCTTAAGAATGTTTAAAACAAGTTAGTAGTAATACAAATGACATGCAATACAATGCTCATTTATAACAAGTTGAATGTTCTTGAATAGTACAATACTATGAATTAATTTTCTCCAATTCCTAGAAATTGACATTTGAACATCTTCTCTGACCTATAGCCCTCAAGTGACTTTAAATACAATCCTCAAAATTATGAGGAATTGCCTTAGTTCTAGGAAATATGACATGTAGATGCAAAGATAGGTCCAAGGAACTTTATATATTGCAAGCTAAAGACCAAGATGAATAAAAGTTTAATTCATAGAGACAAAATAATTGCGGTGTGAATTCCAAATTCTTCTAAATCTTTTGTATCGTTGTATTTGTATCTTTTGAGTACATTGCATGACAAACTCTCTCTCTTATGACATTGTGAAGTGAAATCACTCTTCTAAAACTATTGGTAACCCACCACCTCTACATATTTATATTTTTGAAAAGTTCTTTTGATTGCAATCTTTGTGTGATATTGAAGTAGTACACATATCCATTTGTTGTCAATATTCCATACACATAGTACACATATTTCTTATCCGATATCAATACCAATGTCCATAAGTCATATTGTATTAATATTCCATAGATAATATCCATAATACTCCATATATCAACATTAGTTAATCATATCTATATTTGTATCCATATCAATGTTTTTTTGGTTTTTGAAGACCAATGGTAGAACAAGGATTTTAAATTTTCCTCACCTAGATCAATGGTTGAGATTCAAAGCTCCAAAGTCTTCCAAAAAACCTTTAATTAGTAGACTTGGGGTTTTTGATGAAGGGAGGGGGGCAATTTTTCCCCTTCAAGATCAATGGTTGTATATTTTGAGGAGCAAAGAGACCAAGTACACAAGTGCATACATCTTTTCATTAAATTGTTAGCTTCCCAAAGTTATATGCTAGATAATAGCAAAATAGGTCAACTAATGAAATAATGCTAAAGCAAGTTATATCATGAAGACTAAATACGAAGGACCTATACTCTAGATATGTCAAATGATAAGTGAAGCACTAAGTTATATTTAGTCACCTTATTTACCTTCAACTACCATTGGTTTCCTTGAGATCTACTAATATAATGAAGATTGGCACTTCACTCCAAAGTGTTCTAATATCAATTCCTTAACCCCTACATGACCAAGGCCATTTTTCTTTGAAAAAACACTCAAATCTGTCATTTCTATTGTGTTCACTCAAGAAAACAATTTTCTTTTTTAAATCTAACTGTAGGATCTTGTACTTTACTTGTCTGAAACCAAGTGGTAAACATTTCATGAAGCTTGATCGTACATATTGAAAGATATTAGAATTCAAAGTTAGTTTTTCAAGAAGATGCTCATATTGCCTAAGAAACAAGATTGCTCATTACTTTCACATCACTAATCCAAATGGAATGAATCAAAGCTTCACATGTAGAAAAAAGCTGTAATTTATAAGAAAAACAAAATATTAAATTAAATTTCAAGTTCTTCTAGATTTATTTTTCTGCCACATAACATGAAAATTATGTTTAAGATGGCATACCTTTTGCTTCCTGCCACCAATTGAAATAAAAATTATATTCCCGTAAAGCACATTAGTTTTTCTATCTTAACTAAAAATTTCAGAAAGTTTAACTAAAAATTGAGAACATAGGAAACTGCCAGAAATCAATTTTGTCCCCCAAGGAGACAATGGTCCTTTAAGGGTTAAATGAGCTCTCTGTATAGTTTTTTTCTACTTGTTCCAGTGAGATATTAGGAATTTTGTGTCCACCAATTTCATTCATTGAATAAAATTCCATAAGCTTTGTATCGTGCCCTTCAAACTCACAGCCAAAGAGATATTGATTTTCAAAGCTTTCAAGGATTAAAAAATAAAGAACTTACTTTTGTTTATATTTTATTATACTCTGGGATCAGCACAGAGCACACTAGGTCATTTTAAATAAGATTAGAGCTGAAATCATACCACCATGGCGAAACTTCGCTGCTACAGATAAGTGTCAGAATCATAGCAAACAACTTCTGGGCGACACTAACCTCATACAACAGTAGTGAACTCTCTGAGAAGAGCCAGAGGCTACGAGCACAATCTGCAACACCTAAATGGTTCATGCCGTGGACACAATTACAGAACACGCACTGATGTTACGTATCAGACGTTTCCCTGATATGCGTTTATAAGGTCAACTGCAGCACCATAAAATCTTCCAAAACACACTAAATGCAAAGCCCGGATGTAAGCCGTTCTACAACAGCTTGCTTTCAATGACAATGCAAGCCCACTTCCGACATTCAACATAGCCCCCCACAAACTCCAACACTTGATGTACGACCGCTCAGATAAGTCACGCCTGGGTGAATCCCTCAAAAACTCCAAACCCTAATTTCTGATGATCTTGAATCAAATTGGAAGATACGCACTGTAGGTTTAAAGACAGTCCACCAAAACGAAAACAAATTTTCTATTCCAGCGGAGAATTTATCCCGATTACTGATTCCCGTGTCAAAAAACAGCACCACCAAGTGTTCTGCAGCTCAATTGGAGTAAAGATGAACGACAAACGAACAATGCATTCGGGAGTAACAAGCACCAAGATCTTAGTGTCCAGAGTTCCTGAAGTAAGTCCGCAGTCAACCAGAGACTAGGCGTGAGCGAGTAAGCTCAACGACCGCTAACCCTAATAACTTGACGGAGACACGGCGGAGGTTACAACGTTACTAGGAGTGTTTGCAGTCCGTTTTAAGCAGTTCAGGAGACAATGCCAGTGCATAGAGTGTGGTTCAATCAAACGTCGCAGTATTCACTTCACGCTTGCGAGTGATATACGGCGAGTAGTGATTTAGGGTTCCGAGGACAGTCGATTCCGACTTCCAAGGATTCAACCTGAGAATCTTATCAATTGAGAGATTAAATGGTGCTCCCTGTCTAGATCACCTCGATGCTATCTACAGGCCGTGCTACCCTCACTTCTGCAGCCCCACTATGAATTGGACACAGTGGATTTCACAGAGACACCTGAAACAATCGGACACAGGCAACAGGCAATCCGAGTGTTCTCCACGTTACCAACCCCCGTCTTTGCCGCCCTGCAATATGCGATGCAATCGGAACACCTCACCTTGGCCCCCGTTCAAGAACCGCTTCTCGACATGGCAAGCAGTCAGCTGTCGGAGGAGCTTTTCCAAAGCAGATTGAGGAGGTTTACCATTCTTACTCGCGACTGGAATGGAGGGATTGGTACCCAATACAAAAGCATTCACTGCATCGGCCACCACCTCGCGCTGAGCAAACTGTAGAAGATAAGCAATCGGAGAATCTTGCGGTCGCTCGTAGGCCAGTAATGCTAAACAATCGTGTAGCAGAAGGTCCTGATCTCGGCACTTTCCGAAAAACGATGCCAGCTTCTTGCGCGCGAGAGTCACCGCGTCCTCCACTTGCCCTGTCCTCACCAATTCGATGAATTTCTGGCAGTGCAGGAGAAACGTCACGGTAGAGAACGGGTCCTCCTTCACCTGTGGATACCATTCCTGAAGGCTGGTGATTACGCGATCCACATTGCCCTCCCGGATCAACCGCCGCAGCAGATTCCGTTGCTCCAATGCGTACATGTCATCATTGTCGCACGACGCCATGGCGCCATTCGCTTCCTGCTTGGGAAGGAATTGGACGGAATCCACGCTGCCATCCGCGTTTGCAGCCCCACACGCAGCATCGAATGCAGTCAGAGTATCATTGTACCCGTAGTGGAGCAGAAAAGCTCGCACAATGCTATGACTGGCCGCAGGGGGAAGCTGCAAATCCTCCACCGCACGCTGCCTGCGACCCCGCTCTTCTAACACCATCGTCTCCACATCGAACATGAACTTGCGCTGTCCGAAATTGACCTCCACTTTCTCGTTGGGGCTGTGCAGACCGATCGTCGGATACAGCAGCGCCTTCACATCCTTGTAGATGCCGGGCAGAATCTTGCCATTGCGCGTGAAGAAGATCTCCTGCGCGGCGTAATTGATGCCGGCGCCCACCGTGTCGCCCGTGGTAAAACCCTGCGCGTAGGACTCGCCCCGCCCCTGCCCACGGTACAGCTTGCCGTCGTCGCCGTGGTAGCCATAGCTGTTCACCTCCCACCCCGGCTGCCGCGAATTCTTGAAATACTCATCCGTGAACCCTATGGTGGTGCACCCCTTCTGCCCGCGGTCCTTGACCGTCATTTCGAAGTAGTAGAGCAGCCGCCGGCACGGCGCAGGCCGGTTCGCCTGAATGGCGCCCACATCGTTGCCGTGGCGACTGTCGCCCGTGTAGCGCGCCGTCAGCTTGTCCGTGGACACCACGAGATACAGGCTGCAAGTATTCGTGTTCAAATGCGTCGGCTCCTCCTCCACGTCGTCTTCCTCGTCCGGGGCCGCCCGAAACATCACACTGGAACGACCCCGCGCCGGCTTCTCGAACGGACTCAACTTCCCCCTCATCGGCGACGTCGGCGACGCCGAAGACTCGGGAGATGACGCCAGCTTACCCGTGTCGATCGATGGTCTCCTTCCGAATGCCGTCCAATGCCTCACGCCGTCAATTGCTGCCTCCTCCACCGAAACACATCCCAATTCCCACCCGGGCAGAGTACATCTCGATCGAACCCGGCCCCGCCCGCCCCGCCCCTAACCCTAACCCCTGCGCGCGTCTCCCTGCCCACAATTCCGAATCCCGATGTCGCCAGGCCACTGCCGCTGCTTCACGCCACCTTCCACCGCATCCTCCGGCGCACGCCAACGCTCCGAAAGGCCAACATGAAGCAAGCAGACCCGACAAGCGCCAAGCGACCCCTTCCAATCAAGCCACGAGGCGCAATTCCAATCCCAAACGCATCCCGAAAAGGGCTACCCCGAGAGGAGCAGCGCCAGAGCGAGGTGCGATGAGCGATGGCTATGGCCAGCCGGCACGGGCGAGAACGGCGAGGATGGCGAGGAGCAGAAAACAGACAGATGCATGGGATGCGCACTCATCAGCTGCATCGTCTTTCTCCTGACGACAGTAAGTTAAGTTAGTCTCTCTTTCTGCGAGTCTGCGAGTGTGCCTGTCTCTCTCTCTCTCTCTCTCTGGCTTTGGCCCCTGAAAGCACGCTGCCCAAGGATGAACGTCGGCATTCGTTCCATGGGCAGCGAGCATCCATCCGGATGATGACGCTTGAGCTCCGTCCGTCCGTCCCACAGGGAATTCCGTCACTTCAGTTGGGAACGACGGACGGATGAGTCCGGACGTGACGTAAGTTAAGTTAATTATGCATGAAAGAAAGGAAGGCTGCGGGAAAGGAGACGCCGTGGTAGCCAAGGCCGCTGCCTTGGACGCTGTGTCAACCCTGCTGGGGATGGACAGTAGAACTGAACTTCTCAAAAGGGAGGACGTTAAATCCTCCATTCGAGCTGGGCCCCGCAGGGGTAGATTTACCTTGGGGAAAACGCAGGAATTTTTTATTTTTTGCACATTATTTTTTTTTGCAAAATCTGAATTCATATTTGCAATCAGAGACCCCAAATTCACTCAGCAGGGCCTACAGCAAAGCAAACCCTAGACATGGCTCAAAATAGGGGGCATTTTTTACTTTTACCCCTGTTTAATCCAAAAAATTATCCTATAGGGCCCAGCTCGAATGGAGGATTTAACGTCCTACTCTCAAAAGGAAGAAAGTAATAGGTTAGGCCCAGGATGGGGTTGACTAGATTACATTACATTAGGGAGAGTTGGAGGGTCATAGGGTCATTGCATGAATGATGTTTGTATGCGGTCCAGGTTGAGATCAGGCAATCAATATTACCTTAAAGAGAGATTATCACTTTAGAGAGTTAGTTACTCCCGTTGTTTCTAAATAATACCAGTGTTTCCTTTGTAGACACAAAAGAAACACCGGCATCATTTACAATTAACCAAAGGGAGTATTAGTCTAGAAAGGCTCTATTGTGCATGAAAAGTAGTTTAATTCATTTCATTTAGATTAGAAATGCAAAAGGTAGGGAGAGTCTTGTTTTGTTGTGCAAGTGATTTCTTGAAAAAACAAACATACATGATTCATTCCGGGACCCAAGTTTCACAAGTTTTCAACAGAAAAAGGTCTTGCCAATGTAGATTATATGCCAAAACAATCTCTATAGTAGTAGTATTGACATGTTTGAAATCCATTTCAGAGCTAATTAGGGTTCCATCTTTTCCTTCCATCTTTTTTAATTTACAAAATTGGAAGAGAATGAAAATGAATTGATTTTATTTTGAATTGGTTTTCCTAGATTTTAAATTTAGTTCTAAACTAGAAAGACTTTTGTATTTTCAAAAATAACAAGTCAAGGGATTAAAAAAAAAGGTTGAAAACCTAATTTGAGCCAAAGATGAGGCTAACCAAAATGATCAAATTCCTAAATGGAAATCATAGTATAATCTTCAATTCTTTTTAACCTCTAACTCCCATAGTGATTGTTTCTTCAAAGGACGAAATGGATTTCAGGTAGGCTCCTACGGTCTCAATTTTTGTTGTTGTTTCTTGAAAAAATTCTTTTGACAATAAGAAAATACATTAGCTTTATGGGAATATTATTTTTCATTTCAATTGGTGCCCATGAACAAAAGTTATGCCACCATAAGCCACAAATGGAATTTCTCAAGTAGTACAAAGAGTCAATTTTCAAAATCACAAAGAGCCAAATTTTCAAAATTTTGTTTCTCATAGAAAGTATATTTTTTTCTACAAAGAGACATTTGATTCATTCTATTTGGAAGAGTGATGAGTAGTTATCAACAAACTTGTTTTTTAGGCAATCAAAGCATCTTCTTGAGAAAATAACTTGTAGGATTCATTTTTTAATACACTTTTCACAAATTTTCAAAAAGAAAACAAGGTTCAATGGGGGTTGGTTAGCTTTCTAGAACAAACTTATAATTGTAATTTGTGATTTCAATTCCATCTTGAAACTATTAACAATTTATTTTTTCTTTCAATCTCATGTTTACTTCTATTTAACAATTTCTTCAAGAATGAGAATCAAGTGTGTGTTTTTTGAATTTTTTTCCAAGACTTTCAAATAAATTCTTCAATATGACAAATTAGAAATTCAAAATGTATTGTGCAAAAATGTTAAGCTAAGAAGATTCAAAGTCTTAAAATCTAGTCAAGCAAGGTGCCAAAAAATCTGATTTATTCACTTTAAATGCAAATATCTTGCAATCTACACAATCAATCAAGGTTTCTAAAACTTCTTCCATGCATTCTTATACTACTCTAGTGCAAGATCCTACAATTAAATATGCAAAAACACAATTTCTAAATTTTTTGGAACCTTGCAATGGAAATAACCGTTTTGAGTGGATTTTGATGGGAAAAAAAATGCCTTGGGAGTTTAGAAGGTAATGCATTCTTCATATAGGACCTAAAACCATTCACCTTAAGCTAATGTGTATTGATAGAGCCAAAATTAAAATTACAAAATATTGTTTACAAATGAACATTGAATATAAAAAAAATATTTATTTTAGAGGGTTATACTTTTCATGAATCTCCAAAGATAAAGACTTGAAGAGACCTTATTCTTAGAAGGACACAACCCTATTACTACGGTTCTTAACTAAAAATTATCAAATTTGTGGATGAATAGGTGCATCTTTATGTTTGCAATTTTTTAAATCATTAATTAGACATTTGTTTTAGCCCTAGACGTCCTTATTGAGGTCAAAGTATCCTACAAGTGTATGTTTGAAGTACCTTTAGATTAAGCATTCAAGTGGTCCAATGCTCCAAACTATTATGTACACAAAGGTGAAGATTCAAATCAAATCAACCATGTTGTTAGTATTAGAAATGAAAAAAAAATTCCAATTTTTGTATACTTGTAAAAATAAAAAAATATTCTAAATAAGTGTCAAAATTTAACCCCTAAAGTCCCAAGCCCCCCCTTGAGGGATTTGTATAGGTTCAAGCAAGTACCCCTATGATCCCAATTTTTGGCAATATTTTTTGAAATTATTTTGCAAGATAGGGAAACTGATTAGCTTTTAGGAAATATAATGCTTATTTCAATTGGTGCCTGGGGAAAAAAGTCATGCCACAAAAACCCAAAACAAGCCACAAAAGAACATGGAAATTTGAACTAATATTTGAAAATTTTATTTCTTATAGAATATATTTTTGTCTATGTGGAAAGATTTGATTCATTCCATTTGGAGAAGTAATGTGAAATTTATGAAGCTTCTTGTTTTGTGGGAAATTATAGAAAATTCTTTAGAAAATAATTGGATCTGTTTTTAAACTCCATTTTCATAATTTTTCAAAAAGAGAAGTTGCAAATGGTTTAGTTTTCTTTCTAGAACAATCTCACTGTTGGGAATAGTATGTTTCAATTCCATCTTAGAGGTATCAACAATTTTGTTTTTCCCTCTATCTTGTACCTATTTTGACTTAACAATTTCTTAAAGAATGGAAAGTACAAGATTTATAAAATAAATAAATTCCTAAAATATCAACTCAATTATTCAATACAAGAAAATTTAAATTCAAAAACCTATAGTACTCCATACAAAAAATGTAAGTTAAGAGGATTCAAAGTCTTATAATCTAGTCAAGCTAGGAGCAAAGAAACTCATTTTTCACATTGTAAACTTTTATATCTTGTGATTGATGATGTCAAAGTTTTTGACTAAATTTCTTTCAGACATTCTCATACTAGTCTAGTGCAAGATCCCATGTTTGGATATGCAAAAGAAACAAATGTTAAATTTTTTGTTGTTTGCATTGAAAATGGCAATTTTCAGTGGTAAAATGGCTTCTTGACAGGAAAATGGCCTTTGCACTGACTTACTTTAGGGATCAAGGATCCTCACATCAACTTACTGTAGAAGGCCACAAAAAAAAAGTTTGACTTCTAAATGTCTTCCTTGAGTAGAAGAGTACGTATTGTAGACCTCTACGTGAAAACTGCATTGAAATGGTCAAACTGGACACACAATACTTGAGCAAGAAAATCGTACAAATGAACTGGTGAAAATCACCAAAATTGTCTTGTAGCTAAGTTACCATAACGACAGTAAATTGATGCAAACTTTTCCCGCAAAAGATTAGTCTCAACCAGACATTTGGAGCCACCCAGAATTTTTGTTCTTAAAATTTATAACAACAAACGACACTATAATTGCTGGTTGCGGTTGAACCTCTCGTTAGATTTCAGAGGACCTTTTCTCACTTTGTGAGGTAACTTAGTTTCTAGCGGCTGGAGATGCTGCATCTAGATCTCCACCTGGTCAGCCTGCTTCCGGCACTTCTCCTTCGACGGACAAATCGTCAACAACCCCACCATGCCATGCATGGATTCCTACATTTTCTAGCGTGCACTGTACCGTCAGTTACGCACCAGCAATGAAGCCCGCACCCACTGGTGAATTCAGAATTTAGCGGTTCTAACTTACACAGTTGATCCTTTTCGAGGTTGATAAAAGTAATCAACTGGACTCTGGACTCTGAGAATTGTGAGCTTGACCGATTCACTATGATTTTATTTTTTTCACGAAAGGGAGCTGATTCAAATGTAAAAGACGTACGATATTAATTACCATCCAAGGAATACCTCCCCAAGCTGGAGACGTGGACTCAGGTTCAAACACCTTTCAAAGAAAGCACAAACAAACGTAAGCACAAGGAGATGGATTGGCCTTGGAGCAAAGGGGAGCCTGAGGCTTTCCCATCAACACAAGCTACATCGACAGTGAATGTTCCAGTGCGTGGGAGGAAGGAGGAGGAAGGCCCATTCTGGATAATTAACTGAAGCCAGTCATACAGAGCCATGCCAGAGCCATTCGCAAAGGTATCCAACTTACATGTTTTCAATATGATGTTTTTCTACCTTTCAAGTGGACTGTCTGAAACAATCAAGACAACGGGCTGGGGCCGCTGACAATCCAAGAAAATTCCACAGGACAAAGAAGCTTTCTGACATCTTCTCGAAGATTTTCAAATGACCAGAAGCATGCTACAACACAAGTTAGGCACTGGGTTTCGCTTCTATCATATTGGAGGACTTTAACTTCCCTCCTGGAAGCCAGCCAGATTCCTCGTATTACAGACTGAGATACCATTGTAAAACTAACGAGATGAAGGAAAGTGACGACTGCATAATGATTGTACCATAAAAGCGCATTTCTGACCATATAATACCCATGCCAGGAACTAATTGAAGTAACCTTTGATTCTGCACAATGAAAACTTGTGAACACATACCTTTCATTGACTCCTCAATGGCCAACTAATGCTTCCGATAACTTAGTTCTTGTGCCAAGACGTTCACATCTGAAACAATACAAAGTTTTTGGCAGAGACGGAGGCTTCAATATGGGATCCTAACTCTACTTTGATGTGGAGGACACTCACAGTGGCTTCAGTGAACCACCAAAAAAGTGACAGACCCTCTAAAACGGGAGCTGCGCAAGAGCCGTAGCTGAATCTCAGAACTCTGTCTCTAGCAAACCATCAATTAATCCAAAATCCATGGCCTGCATTCATCAGAAAAGCACAAATAGTTCAGTTCTCTGAATTGCGAAAGAAATGCAATCCAAACATCCCAAATAGCAGGTGCAGGGCACACATTCTTCTCAAGGCAAAAGAGCTGTTTGAAGTCTGAATCGTAAAAGTTGAGACTAGATACCTCGGCTGCAGAGAAGAAATAATCTCGCTCTGTGAATTTTCGCACTCTTTCCAAAGGTTGATTGCAAAATATAGAATACATCTGGTCTATTTTCTGCGCACATGCCGTTTCCGAGAACTACTTTTCAAATATCCAGAATCCGTACGTACAAGGGTATGAATCAGAGATATTGCAGTCTTGATTCTATGCAGGTTGGGTTGCAACACAAAGTGGATGTGTTATGTGTCGTGTACAGGAAAGGTAAAAAGTGGTCATCAATCAAGCAGCCTTGTTTAGGATGATACGAGACCATTCGCTTACAGCATTCCTTACATTGAATTTTTAAGCCCACACACAACAGAGAGAATCGTAATCGAGTGAGGTTACTTACATCCCGAGAGGACATTACTTCATTCACTTGCCTTCTAACATCATCAGCAGTTCCCTTTCAAACAGCGCAGGACAATAGACGGGGTGAGTTCCCAGTAAAGATGACACCGAAAATGACCAGTGTTTGCAGAAACACTGTCCAGATCATGCAAGGAAACCATCCAGTACACTAAGAAATCAGTTAGTTAATGGGATGCATGAGGAATGCAAATCAAACAGACAGCACAGAGAATAGAGTAGCAATGAAGAATGCACGGAAAAAAACAGCTCAATGTATGGTGCTTGTAATTTGCAAGCATCGGGAAAATAAACTGATGAGAAGCATACCCCACAACCTCCTTGAGGTTGGTGAATCATGATACGAGCATTTGGCATAGCGAAGCGCTTGCCTTTTTTGCCACCGGCAAGGAGCAATGCACCCTGGCTAGCAGCTATGCCAAAGCACACAGTGCTGACATCTGGCTTAATCTGAATTCACAACAATCAAATGCACTCCAAAAGGTTTAATCAATAATCTGTTGCAATTCTAAGTTCCATCTTCAAGGGTCTTCTTGACAAATGCTTGCACAAGTTACACCAAAACCTAGCAAATAAGGTGCCTAAAATGGAGCACCTTCAAAAGCCAGCGACTTAATTCCAGAACTGAGTGGCTTCTGATTGATTCTTTGTGATCTGTCTTGCACTGAAAAAGGGCTATCACACCCTTACCCTGGATTCAAGACTACTAGAGCCAAATCTATTAAGACCTCAGTGGTCCAATCTTCTGCCTTCGGAGCTCACATGTATCACGAAACAGACCAGCTCAATAGTCACAACACGAACAGCAAACGAGATACTTACCCACTGCATGGCATCGTAAATGGCCATAATTGAATAAGTACTTCCGCCTGGGCAATTGATATACATCTGCAAGTTGCAAGAAAAATCGCAACTCTGGTCAACACAAGCACAACTCATTTGTCCAAGACGCGGAACATAAACCTGAGCACAGAGAACAACGAAAACAGCAATTTGCATAGAACAAAGGAATTCTATCTCGCTAGACTTCCCAAGCAAAGTGCGCACAAACGTATGTATGTCCATAATTTCGAACCTTAATTTCCTCCTCGTCATTAATAGCCGCTAGAGTCAACAGTTTCGAAATCACTGACTGCGCCACCTGCCGCGTCCAAATCCCACATAAAAGGCGCAAGTCAAATTTTAGCCGTTTCATTGGACCTGCTCAGTCCCATCCCAAGACACAAACTCAATCCCACACACCTCGGAATTCACAGGGGATCCGACGAAGATAATTCGATTGCGGAGCATCAGCGTATTCAAGTCCACAGGTCCGGAAGGCGTGAGGACGGCGGGCATCATCGAATCTTCTGGTATCTACGCGATTCTCGTAAATTTTTGTATTGAAAAAGGCTCACACAGGACACAGGACATGGGACAGGTGACAGGAGATGCATGTTTTGACCCCCATAGTCCCAAAGCCATTTCTTCCTCAAAAACCATTCCAAATTTGTCATTTCGAGTGCATTGAGCCATGCACACATAGAATGTTGTTATTTGGGAACAGAACTGTGGGATCTTATTCTGAACTCTTATGAGAGCATGTGGTTTTGTTTTTTTCGGTAAAGTTTGATCGTATGGATTGGAAGATATTATCTGGAGAAGTTCCATAAAATGTTTGCTTAGACCTTATCCAAGGCTTTCAGATGCGTTTGACCACCGCTTGTGAAAAATATTTGCACTACGGATTTTGAATTTAAAAGTCAATCATATTACAGAACATGTCATTCACGCTTATATCAATTTTACAGAAATAAATTAAAGAAGACATAGATCAGCCCCTACAAAATCTTGGAATGCTAAGATGTGCATAGAGTTCACAACACACTTTTTTGCCTATACTTTTGCCATCCCCGCCCTAGTTTATGAAAACAAAATCCAGCAGTAGATGAGAAGATTTCGGCATCCATGACAAGTCACCCATTTTTACGTATTTTTTAATTTGAAGTTACTCTAATCTCTATACGGTAGTAATAACAAAGCTAATGCATACAGCGGCGAGACCAATATATAAATTTGTGCAAGCATGTTGGATGGCGTGTTTCCGACCCGTTCCTGGCCTGTCCTATCAGTCCATTCCCCTTCTTGATGACTTCCCTTCAGTTGGAGGGGCCTTTGTCTTTCATCTCATCCTTGTGGATGGAGGACTGATTTCCTTTGACTGGGCCGGTTTTCTTGGCGGAATTGAGAGGGCTTGAATTGTCACTTCCCTCCTGCCATGAACATGCCGTTTTGGGGGGGCGAAATTTCGCTCACTTGGACAGGTTTGAGTCGGTGAGACTCCCTCCCCTCCAGATTGGTGCCAAACTGCCAACCTTGTGAAGGCCAGCTAACTTAGTGCAACGTTCAGGGAGAATGGCGATTAGTTCATTGTTGGCCGGGGTCCAGGGGAAAAACCCAGTTGCAATTTGAAAACGTCGGATTAAAACGGGTGAAAAGTTTTTTAGAGTTTCGATTTGGAGTAAAATATAGAGAAATCGTTGGACTCAGTATTTGACAAACCGGCTCATTATGGAAATTGAAGGAAAATAGCTGGTAAAACTAAAAAATATCCTGAACGTTGGGCAAGTGGCAGTTACAGTTCAAAAATAAAAATGTTGGCCCTGAACCCGCAGCTTGAGTGTGCCGAAGGGCAAAGCTTGAGCCCTCGCCCGACCTGCTTCCTCCACCTAAATTTGAACTGAAAATCAGTCCAGAACTTCTGAAGTGTAACTCTGATTTCTGAAAATACTATTAATTACCATGCACGGAAAGCTCTTGCAGCTTTGGATGTTTGGAATTAGTTTCCAGTAATTGCCACACAAACTGAGACCAGATTAAGAGCGTAACTGAAAACCATTTTGCCCCCCGAAGGGACAATAGAACTTTAGAAGTTGACACTACCAACCTCAACCAACAACCCAAACACCCAGCACTGATCCTAATGCTAACAAGGTGATCATTAGATTGAAAATACCATTAATAAACAAGACCACGCATTGTTTTCATTACATTCAATGTAACTAAATTGCAGAAACTATTTAATTATTACTAACTTTGTGTAGTACAGAGTCCACCTTTCAAAGAAGGAACTGGTTTTGTATTCACTGCTGTTGTCCTGTGAGTCTTGGTGTAAGATCTTGAACAAACAAACTCTACATTCACTCCTGTCCTTTTTAAAGGACTAGAGTTTGGCCTCTCTTTATTTGAGTAGTTGACGTTGATTTCTCTCACAAATATAACTGAAAATAACAACACTGAACTACTCCATATGTACCTAACACTAGAATAAAGAGGGTCTTGGAGTTTGACACTGAATAGAGGTGTCTAATTCCATCCGCCAGGACAAGCTCGCTGAAGCACAGGAGCTTCGAGTCTTTGAGTTGTACTGTACTGTACTGTACGATTGTACTCAAATGTACTACGGTTACACAAAATGTAGAGTACACCCATGCTTTCCTATACCAGTACTCCGTATTCCATTTCTGGAGTGCAGTAGATGTGTTTGCCAACTTAAAACTGGACTGTTGAGTGCAGATTGAACTTGAATGCAAGGTTGCCTGCTCTTGAGAAGAGATCTGTCATGTTTCAACCCCGAACCATTCCACGAAGAATCCAGGGCGGATAAATTGTGTACTTCCGAAGTAAAGTTAGTTGTTCATGAATTATCATGCATGAATTAATCCTCTCCTGCATATGAAATAAATTGTCGACGGTGTTAAAATTGATCGAACCACGTTACACGTCGTGAGCATTGGCATTTGCGAATCTCTGCGGCAGGCAAGCTTCTCAGGCTTTTGGTTCCTCTTTCATAACTGAAAACAGCTGGGCAAACTCTTACGCTCGCAGAGAACTGAGAGTCGGTCTGTTTGCCAAACAAAAAATTTCCATCAAAAATTAGATCGATTGAAAGCATTGCAAGATTGGAAAGAAGAAAACATATCCCAGTGATCGGAGAAATATGAGAACGTAGTTTGAGAGGTGCAAAAACAATTTATAATCGCATTCAAGCGTCGGAAACAAATTTCACAAAGCATTGATGACAAGACTGAGCCCTTGCACCGATCTTCCAACCTCGCGGATCTTCCACAACTAAGCCACGCGATGGTTCAAAACACAATCGAAATTTACAGAAATTACAGAGTTCTTGCACGACGCTTCTCGAATCCTAACGTGTTGGAAGAGAAATTCCTTAAACTGTCTAGAACCAGCTGCTCTTCTTCTCCTTCTCTTCCTCGTCCTCTCCGTAGCCGCTCTTCTTCTTGCCGTAGCCTGACGACTCGTCATTGTCCTCACCATAGCTACTCTTCTTCTTGCCATAGCCAGATGATTCATCTTCGTCCTCACCATAGCTTGTTTTCTTCCTGTAACCTGAGGACTCGTCATCGCCTTGACCATAGCTTGATTTCTTTCCGTAGCCTTCTTCTTCCTCGCCATAGCCGGTCTTCTTCTTGTAACCTGAGGTCTCATCTTCGTCCTGGCCGTAGCCGCTCTTCTTGTATCCCGAAGTCTCATCATCGTCATCGTTCTTCTTCTTGCGACCAAAGAAACCGGTCTTCTCCTCACCCTCTTCGCCGGTGTTCTCCTCGTCGTCATTCTTGTTGAAGTGCTTGTATGCCGCGTATCCGGCGACTCCCAGCACTCCAGCTCCGACCACACCCGCTGCCACTTCGGCCATCAAAACCTTGCGGCGATGCTCCCTCTCGTCGTCGTCAATGTCAGTGCGATTCTTCAAATCCTCGACCTGCACATTGCAGCATGAACCAAAGTATTGTCATGAACAGGATCAAGAATCAAACCAATTCATCCAGCCGCTCGCAACTAATGATGCAGATCTCTAACACTGCTCCATGTGTTCGCAACAAAACTCCAGGCAACAAATTGAACTCGTCCAGTCACCGACTTTTCTAAATTTGTCAGCGAAAGAAAACAGAGTCAGACAGAAGCAACAATGTAGGAAGAGAAAGCTCACATCTTCCTTATTGTACTGGCTCTTCTCGAACTCATCAGGAATCCCATCGCCATCGGAATCCTTCTTCTTGGATCCATAGTCGGAAGACGCCTTCCGCCCGTAGCCACTAGTCTCCTCCTCCTCGTTCCTGGATCCGTATCTCGAGGTTTTCTTCTGCCCGTAGCCTTCATCCTCGTCGTTGTTCCTCGATCCATAACCGGAAGCCTTCTGGGCGCCATATTCTTCATTGTCCCCGTAGCCAGCACCCGACTTCTTGTACGCCGACTCCTCCACGGCGGTGTCATCCCCATATCCGCCGTAGCCAGATTTCCTCTGGCCGTAGGACCCGGCAGACTCCTTGTCATCTCCGTAAGTGCCGGTGGCCCTGTATCCACCTTCGTTGTCATCATCTCCATAGGAGGCCTTCCTGGATCCGTACCCCGACTCATCTCCGTAAGACATGGTGAAGATAGTGCTGATCGACACAATGGGAAGGAATGCCAATTCGATGAGACGTAGAATGTCAATTCAGCACAGCAGGCAAGGAGTGGACTGCAAGTTCAGCTGGAGGACAAAGAGCTCCAAGTACTGTGAAATTCGAAGGAGGCTGGGAAACATATATACGTTCTTCTTGCTGCAGCTAGCGATCAATGGCCGATCAAAGGACGTTGCAAGGGGGGGAGGGGGAGCTACGGCACCTACCTGGGAGGGGAAGCGCGGGCGGGCGGGCGTCCGGGCCAGTGCTGCCGTCTGCTGATGAGTGCGGTTCTTCGCCACGTCGACGCTGGAGCACAATCATCCGTCGTTTCAGTCAACAGCGGCAAATCCGGGGCGCCAATTGCGCTCCCTACTCAATCCTTCCGTTCATCAGTCGCCCCCACTCCCCAGTCCCCACTGCCCAGTCCCCACTCCCCAGGAGCGACGGACGGTGCATCTGTGGGATAAGCTCTACAACTCAAACACGGTAACTTAACGTATTATTGTAGTACTTGGATGCAGAAAATAAAATAGTACCGGTATTATACATGCTGAAGGCACAATTGCAATCACCTTCTGGCTCACGTCTAAGCTTGGGCCAAAGTCACTGGCGCCACTACACCGCTTTTAGTTTCATTTCAGACTAGTATTCTATTGCGCGCGCGCGCGAGCTACAGTAGCTAGATCGAGCTGGGATGCTAATATTGATGGAACCCGAATCGTAAAATTGCAAATAGTTACGGAAAAGCAGTATGTTAGATTCCATTGTGTGGATAGCCTTGCCAAAAATCTCCCAGGCAAGGCCTTCGAATTCAAGTTCTTGGCTGCGCTCGCCAAAGCAGATTTTCTCACCCAGGCTCTTGCTTTGAATTAATTTCTAACCGCATAATTATTCAATTTCAATCTCCATGAGAACACTACAGTTACAGTTACAACTTTGGGGTGATCCAATTGTGAAGCAAGGAAACGTACTAGGAAACTTAGTTTGCAAGTAGAACGGGCGGGAAAGAGAGAAATCGTTAGGAGGGCTCGTCGAGATTAGGAGTAGTAAATGGTGATCTCTTTTCGTATGTAGCACTCTGGACTGAAATTGCGAGAATTTACATTCAAACTCTGGCTACCGTACTCCAGGGAATTTGATATTCAGTCCCGTGTGTTTTAATTCCAGATTTCATCGAGGTTATTCCATTTCTTCAGAATTCCACATTCATTTGTTTTCCTCAAAATCATAAGCATGAACACCTCCTGCCAATGCAACCGAATTTAACCCCTATTTAACCCCTACAGTCCCAAGTCCTTTATTTCTTCAAAAACCTCTAAAAACTGCCAATTTTCCAGTGCAAAGAGCACAAACTTTGAAAATGGCATATTTTTGCACATCTAGGCTTAGAATCTTGCAATACATGAGTATGAGAATGTGTGGAAGAAATTTCAAAAACTTTGACCACGTACATTACAAGATAAATAGTGATTGTGTTTAAAGTGAAGAAAACATGCTTTGGGGCACCATGGCATAATTAAGTTTACAAAATTTGAATCTTCTTAAACTTCAAATTTTTGCACTACATATTTTGAAATGAAATTTTTTTATCATAAAGAATTGAGTTGGAATTCTAGGAAAAAAATTTAATATAGATTGTGAAGTTAATAGAAACAAGTACGAGATAGAGGAAAACACTAAATCATTAACACCTCTGAAAAGGAATTAGAGCACATTGATCTCAACGGTGAGATTGTTCTAACAATCAAAGTTAAACCTCTAGAGTTTTTTCGTTTTCAAGAAATTTGAAATTTAAGCTCAAAAATGAATACTACAAATGACATTTTCAAAAAGATACTCTAATTGCCCACAAAACAAGATGCTCCAAAACTTTGACATTACAAGTCTAAATGGAATGAATTAGATTTGCAAGTAGACAAAAATACAATCTATGAGAAAAACAAAATTTCATTTTAATTTCAAGTTTTCTCAACTTCTTTTGTTGCCTACCAAGTTGAAATTTGGGCTTATTGTGGTATAAATTGTGCTCCTCAAGCACCAATGAAAATGAAAATTATATTCCTAGAAAGCTAACCAGATTTTCTATCTTATGCAGAACAATAGGAAGTTTCAAATAAATCCTATTTAATTATTATATACAAATCCATAGTCTAAAATTAACCTTGCATTTGTAGGTGAATGATGAAAATTTGACATATATAATCCAAATGTAGACTTTTGAGTTGAAAATGGATCGAAATCATCAGTTTGGGTCAAATAAATTGAAAATGAAAATGAAAAATAGACAAGTGTCGGATGCTAACTAATACATTTTCAATTACGAAGAATGTCCATACTTTGTGGATTTTTCCATAATTAGTTAAATAGGGGTTAAAAACTTTTGCCAAAAACAAAGCTATTAGGAACTTGCCCAACATCCATTTGTGTCCCTTGTAGGGCCAATGGGACTTTAGAAGTTAACCTCTAAGCACTTCAACATCCTTTTTTTAGACAACAAACAAATAGAAAACTCAAACTTCATCCTCATTGCTACTCGGATGAAAGTCATCCTAATTTGTGGAGATACTTTATCAAGTTGTTCTATCTAATGGTTGGATTTGGCATTACTAGAGTACACACTTTTCTAAAATTACAAATGTGCATGTCAAATAGTTGACCAAGCCGAAATTGCATTGACTCTAGTTCACAATTGGATTTGTAAAAATGAGGTCATAGATTTGAAGAACATTTTTAAAAATTTTAAAAATCACCATGTCAAGAGAAACTCATTTCAAATCCATTCCAACAAGTTTGAAATGAATCAAAGTTTTGCTTGAAATCGAATTTAGGAAGAATTTTGAAATTTCCTTTCAAAATATATAATAAAATCCATACCTTATGTTAGGTTAGGTTTTTTTGTTTTTTTGTTTGTTATGTTGAGATCTCATAGACCATGCGAGTGCCAATTTACCCACCCTTGGTAAATTGCAAGCATAACCAGGTTCTTAAGTTCTTTACTAAACAGTTCCTACTTTTAGGTGTCTAAGTGCGGTCCATTTTGCCTTCCAAGAAAGGGATCTTTCTAATTGCCTAAGTGTATCTAAATGTGCGGAAAATACTACAAAATGTAATTTCTAATGTAAAACTAAGGTAACTAACCAAATGGAGTAGGCCACTAGGGTTTTGGGTGAAGGACCAATCAACAAGGAACTAACAATATTAACTCCTAGATGACTCCTTTCCCTCTCTAAAAGTATAAAATTTGTCCCGATCCGACTTTCCTAGCCAAAGTTATGGGTGGATAAAGTTTGACTACTAATCGGTTCATCAAACTTCATCCACGACTTAAGTCTAGTTTCATAATTCAAAATAATTGGAAATTTCATGGGATTGCCTAAGAGTCTTGGTTCTACCTAACTCTAGAATTTGGCCTTAATTGGATGCTCCATGAACATTTCATCCAAACTTAGACTAAACTTCATCCTTCTATGTCTTATTGGATTTTTGGTCTTTTCATAAGCGAGAAGTCTCTGTGAATTCTAATGAACTTACCCTACAAGCCTTTGGATCTAACTTTCCTACTCTCCACAAACTTCTAAGCTTCTTGTTACGCTTTCATGATGTTCTAATTTTGGTATAATTTTTATTAGTTTACTATTTTTAATAGTTTACTATTTTCTTCTTGTAGGCACTAATTCTAGATTTTTATATTCATAAGACACTTGCTAATCAGACTTTCCTATTAAAAGTTCTTGATGGATGAAGTTTGATCGCTAATCAATACTTAAAACTTCATCCCCTAATTTCTTCTAATCTACAATCCGGAATAGATTTTTTCTTTTTCCTATGACCTTTAATCAGTGACATACTTCTAATTCTCTCAATATGTCCCAAAATTTTAGGTCTAACTAATCTTCATCCAATGCAAGTCCTAAACTTCATCTATCGATAACTTTCTCATTTTGATTCCAATTTCTACTTGTTTTATGTTTTGGAGAGCTCTAGACTTCCTCTTCCAAATTTTGAATTCCAATTTGATCCAACTTCTAATCCTAGGGGTTCGACTTGGGCCTAGGCCTTGGCTAGAGTTAATACTTAATAAAAAGGTGGTTAGGAGGGGTTAGGAGGGGTTTGGCTTCATACCTCAAAGTTGACATGATGGATCATGCCTCTTGGAGGGACTTTTTCCTCCGCCATAAATTCTTGGGAGATGATGCAATTGATCACCATTTGATAAAATGGTGAACTAATACAATAGTTGGTCTTTCTATTTCTAACAATTTTACCTCTCTTTCTTTCTCCTCCCTTGTCTCATTTCCTTTCTACCATATTCCTCTTATGTCCTTGAAGTGGCCCAACTACTCTCGTTTGACATTTCTAGGCCAAATTTAAGACGTGTCATTTTTTCTTACACCTTGAACTACTGCTTATGCCCAGCATCTCGATGATCATCTATTTCTAATTCGATGGTCAAAAACTCAGTAGTGGGACTTCCCTCTATCTCAACTTCTTGGCCCGCTTCTAGTTAACCTTCATTGTCTTCCTCCCGTTGGTCATTGTTCCTCCCTTCCTCCTTCTAACTCCCTCTCAAATCCTTTTTCTATTGGTGTCGGTTCTTACATGATGGTCCTATTTTTTTTCCTTTCTGCTTGATGGTGTTAGTTGAGGATGGGGAGTTGGCTTCCCCGCCCCAATACTTTTCTTGGATTAGGATCAAGTTTTGTTTTGTGCTTTTCTTTTCTAACCCTCTAAAATTTTCCCTTCTAGACCCCCCTTCCAACTCACAAATTTTAGACTCTTGAGCTCCCAAACTCTGGACTCCCCTTGGCCAACTCCCTAGAGACCCTAACTATGCCCAGCCTAACGCTGATTCCCCGGAGACTTTGTTTGAGAGCATGTTGCCATTGGAGCCCAGACCTCCAACTACTAGAGGAAGGGGGTCTGGCTGATCGGAGGCTGAATGGGGTCAAGTGGGATTCCATTGGAATCCTAGGAAGCTAGGCTAGACCCCCTTTTCGGGTTTGATGTTATCTAGAACCAAAGTTGAGCACCTTATTTGTTGCTGTAAATAGGCCCTCCAAGAGCCCCTCCTGTTCTATAAAACCGAATTCCACAGATTGGAGCCTAGAGGTCCAGCTTCGATCCAAGATTTAACGAAGCCTGCCTGGAGGTCTTGGAACTGGAGGTCCATGACCCCAATGGCAACCAGCTCTGAGCCTAGCTTGATGCTTGACTCCTTGGAGACCTTGACTGACTCCAGCTTGATGCTTGACTATCCGAAGACCCTGACTAACCCGACCCGACCTGCAAAGACTTTGACTAACTGTGGCCCAACTCTCAACTCCCTAGAGACTTTCGTTGTACTCAAGCCTTATGGGGTGCTAGTTTGGGGTATTAGAGTGCTTTGGGATACTCGATTTTTTTTATCTATGGCTAACACTAGAAGGAACCTCATTTTTTTTGAGGTTAACAAAACATGGAAATACATTTTTTGTGATGTCAGGCATGCCCTTGTGGATGTCCAACAAAATCCATCTAAATTGACATGGCAAAAACATGCAAAAAATCTTAGAAAATGCGTCATGTTTTTGGTAAGACATCTACATAGACATGGTCAAATGAATTGCCAAAGTTGTGCCATGTGGCAGCCATGTCATCTCCACATAGGCACACAATGCCATGTTAGCAAATTTTTCATCCAAACCCTTGCTGACGTCACAAATACAAAATGTCCTTGGTCATGTCTATTTGGACATCTGTTGTGACACACGCATGTTTTTTTTAACATCAACTATAATATGAAGTTAATTCTTTTGAAATGCATTATACTAATTTTTTAAATGAAACCTTATGTTTATGGTATCTTATGTTTATAGTTTTGCAACATTAACGTAGACATTTGAACATTTTTTGAAACATCAACTTAGATGTATAGCATATACATTACACCATACAAAATAGGCCATACTCAATACATTGTACTCAATATGCCATATATAATACATTGTATAAAATACACCATACACAATACACCATATTTAGATATTATGTCACATAGCTTGAAAAGCTATGTACTATGAATATGTTGACATGTGAAGATATGCTATTTATACAAGTTGGTAGGTTGGAGGGAAGACTAACCATATGGAATATGAAAAACTTAAGAATTGTGTTAAAAGTGAATGTTTAGAAAAACATGTAAATACCTTAATTGATGTTGCAATTGACATCCCAGTTGATGTCTCAATTGAAGTCTTAGTTGACATTTAAAAAACCATTTGAACTAGGGGTTCTTGATAGTTCCACATTCAATGATTACAACATTTAGGGAACTTATATTTATCTGGGAATTTTCATGTATATGTTGAAAAAAAATGAAAAATATAGGAAAAAAATGAAATCTTTGATGATTGCAAAAAGTCACCCCTTGATAACAAATGAAAAAATCATGACCAAAAATTTAGAAATTAGAAAAATGAAAGAACTTCTATAAAATGCAAAATACAGAAAAGAGAAGTATTAGTGTATAGCATAATATCATCTTCAAATGCAATATCAATGAATTTGAATTACGAGATTTTTGGGTAGAATTGTGAAACTAAAGTTAATTTTCGAGATCATTATGTATAGTAATTGCTAAATAGTTTTGTGTACTTGGTTTTAATATATTTTTTAGATCAAAATTTTTTTTTAATTCAATACAAATATTCTATTCACATCATTCAAAAGCATTTGTGAAGTAAAATTCACAAGAACAATTCAACCCACCCACCCACCCAAAAATGAAGCCTTCCCTTCAATATTTTTGAATTTGATATAATTTGAACAAGAACCCAAAACTTTTATCACTTTCATCTAGAAGTTAACAATCATAACCATAAAAAGTCAAACTAGAGATGTTGTACTACCTCTAGAAAAATGAAGCAAAAGAAGAGCATTCATGCATTGATATTGTATGATCATGAGGGTGTTCAAAGTTTTGTGCAAGTTATTAGTATTTTTTCAATCATTCTTCTTATTCCATGCCAAATCCAAAATGGTGGTCCCCAATAAAAAATATGTGCTTCAAGAAATACCTAAGTTTCTTCATGTGCATTCCATTTCTTGTGGAGAAGATTTTTTATTTTTATTTTCCTTCCAAGATGTAGTGTAGTTTACGCTCATTGATAAAAACTCTCAAAAACAGAAAATTAAAGTTTACAACAGATAAGGTAGCTCTAAATGTTGAATAGGAAAATCATAATCATTCATTATCCAAATCAAATGTCCAATGTTGAACTTATACTTCAAGAAGACACCTTAAATAAAAATCACTAATGAAAGCAATGAGTAATTCAAAAATCTTTTAACCCCTAAAGGACCGAAGCACATTTTAGACACAAATTGTGAAAAACTGCCACTTTTTAGGGCAGTGAGAAAAAAATGAAAAAAAGAAGTTTCTTCTCAAAATTCAACCGTACAAATTTGTACGAGACTACTTTGGGAATGTGTGGAAAAAATTTCAGAAACTTTGACTGTACAGATTGAAAGATTATAACGTTTGAAGTTAGGAGAAAAGATTTTTTTTCAACCTTGCCTAACAAGGCCAGCAACCTTTAACTCCTAGAGTGAGCTTTTTACACTACACATGGTTATTTTTTTGACATTTGCATCTTATATCATGTAAGTTATATACCTACAAAATTTCAAAAGTAGAGGAAATGTTTTACACATGCTACCTAAAGCTGCCCGAGTTGCCATAAAAGTTTAGGGCATCATAAATTTTGTTCTAGGCACTTGATCGGAAAAAAAAAATTACATTCCCACTTAGTAAACACATGTTCCCACCTTGTATCAAAATTTGAAGAACATCCGTTTGAAAACAACTTCATACAAACCTACCCGAGATTACATGGGTACATTCAATGGTCATTTGGTCCTTTAGGGGTTAACTTCAAAGTTTAGTCAACACTAGAAGTTGGTGCTTTCTTCATTTAGGGTTGAAATGTCATTGAAATAATAGTAGAGGATGAACACCTACTCCTATAATTTCATTACAAGACTACACTATCAAAATAATTTTAGATTCACAAAATTATAAAATTAGAATGAAACTCAATTTATGGAAGAAAAATTCCGTCTTACAATTTTGAGATTATAGCATAACTATTGGTGAACATGCAAAGAAGAATGAGTGCAAGACATTTGGAATTTGGCTATAATACACAAAATGCAATGTCTTTTAATCTATTTGCGATCCAATTATTTAGAAACCCTCAATGGAGAATGGATTACTATAGCACATAATGAAGCTAATGCTAAACCATTGTCTTATTTTTAATAATTCTTGTTTTCTTTTGAGAAAATTAAGAAAATACCTAAAGCAGAACAACAATTTCATTTGCAACACAATCAGAAAATGATTTTTTAGAAAGTGACAACGAAATATGTCATAATGTAAAGTACATGAGAGCATGGAAACACATATTTACGGAAATTATATATGCTAGAATGCATTAGACTAATTTTTTTAGGAGTTGTTAATACAATTTGTGCTATATTGGAAATACAATGGAATATGAAAATTAATTATTCATAGCTTTCCCATCCATCTATGCAAGGTTTTTAGGAAAAGATGCTAACGAGTTGTTCCTTCTTTATGTTTTTTACATGTGGTCAGCATTCTACTTGAGCCCACAATAACTTTCAGTAACTTACTCGTAGTCAAATACAAACCCCTTGCCAATGTAGCAGGTCTGCATTTTCTTGGATGTTGTAGAAAACGCACCTTTGTTTTTTTTCGATGTCTAACAAAACATTCCTGTCACATAGAACATGAACTTGTTGCACCTGTGACATCTTCACGTTTTCTAAAACATCCAACTAAATTTTGCCTCCCATAGTAGCAATTGCATCTTTATACTTTTGCTTTAAAAAACGTACTTGTTTGATGCTAATGTCCAAAAAAACGGGGGTTTCTTATAATGTAATTTTATACTAAGAGACTAGTGGGGGGGAGAATGTATCTAGGTGTTAGTGGATTGTATGGCTACATACGAGCAACCGAAGGTGTTCCCTTTTCTTCTCAGCTCTCGCCGGTCATCCTTCAAGCTTGGTTTAAACTTCTTCTTCCTACTTTTGGGGACTAAACTTTGGTTGTTTTCAAGCACTTTGGGGGAACTAAACTTTGGACAAAGAAACCAAGGGAGATTAAAGTTTTGCACACAAGTGACATGAATATAGAAACTAGGATTCTTTCACCTTGAGGAAGGACAAAGCTTTGCCGTGAATCCAACTCTTGACACACAACAAAGACTTTTTTATCCCTAGGAGGTTCAAAGCTTTGCTGTGATTTCGATTCTTAATATACAACTAGGACTCTTTCATCCTAGGGATTCAAAGCTTCTTCATCTTGGTGGGACCTACGTACCAAGCCTTATACGCTTGGACTCAACTCATAAGTGACTAAGCTAATCAAGAAGCACAAAAGAACACTTTGAGGCTAAAAATTAGTGACACTCAAGTTAGTATAGCATTGATACTTTAACTAAAGGCCCTCCAAATGGCATCGCCAGATCATATGGGGGTGTACTCTAAGGTTAGTACAAAGACAAGGAGAAAGCCCCAAAGACCCACTCAAAAGATAATACAACACCATGGCCTTTCAAAAACTAATAGGAATGAACTCTCAAGGCTTCAAAGAACTTAAGATGGTTAGTATGAAGTACTCAAGGTGCAAGGCATCCATAAGACCTCAAAATCTTGGGAAAGAACAACAACAAGCTAAAAGTGCCCGAAAAACACCATTCAAGGTTTTTGGCCTAAAACACCAAAATCTCCAACATAAGTTGGACCCAACGGACCTGAATACAACAAATGAAGGTAGTTTGAGAGGAGAATGGGTGCCATTTTATATTCTTTCCTTGGCGCCCACCTCTTCTCATTCATCCTAAGGTAACCCTATCACTTAGGATTTTCATTTTTATTTTCTAGGATTTTCACTTTTTACATTGGTTCGAAAACCTAATTTTTGGAGATTAACTCCAAATCACAAATGAATTGAACCATTGGCTTCAAAAGTCCATTTTACTATCAAAGACTCCCCTTCCCTTTTCCTAACTCCAAAAACTCAATGAAACCTAGCATCAATTTAACGCCAAAATTAGGTAAAAATTCAACTTTTGAATTTTGACTTTTTTGACAAAAGTAACTAGACCAGGCTGTTAAGTAGGTGTGGAAGAATAAAAAAAGACTTATCTTCGACCTCATTCCACTTCCGTATGCTCCCGATCCATTGGTTAACTTCACCACGATCTTTAATTTTTGTTGATTGTCGAGGAATCTCTTAGGGTTCAGGCCTTTCTAACTATTAGAATGTCCTAAAACTTGTTGGGGAGTTTTATTAACGTAAAAAAATTTAGTCTAATTTCTAGTGAAATTTTTCCGCCACATGGGTAATTTATAGGAATTTCCTGTAATAAGTTTCATGTAATAAATTGATAATTGACCGTTCGAAATAGCATCTTCCAACTATCAAAAAATTCCGAAACTTTTTATGAAACCCCTCATGGAATCTCAAAACACATTTGTAGGCTCATATTCTTACCCTACGCATTGGCCTAGGAGAAATAAAATCCTATCCTTCACTTAAATATTGTTGCTTGTGAAATCTTGGTGAACCAACTTTGTCATTGAGTCCCTAGCATTTTAACCTAAAGTCACCCTCCTTTGGCCATAGATTCATATATGATCTCGTCTTGCTATAATTAACTCCTACAGATCAACAATTGGGGTTCCACTATTTCATTGATGGAATGGAGAAACTGGACCCTATCGCTAAGAACTGACCTAAATACTTCATTGGGGTTCTTTTGATCAATTTTAGCCTGGACAAATTTCTCGCTTGTGGATTTTGAGTCCATTTACCCAATAACATATAATTATCCAATTTATCACAATTAGTCAGGTTCTAACCTATGAACAAGTAGTGAGTTGGGGATTCTAGCTATAATATTCTATTTTTAGATCAAATGTTATATTCATATGTAATATATCTATTTTGGTTTTATACTCTTTGGGGGGTTTTGTATATAAAAATTACACTCAAAATTGCAAAGTACCAAAAAAATCCCAATGAATCCTCAGTGAAGAATTGAGGGCTTACAGACAACGGGTCCCCATGTTGTGTTTTTCATACTGCTAGAAAATCTTTGGCCAAGAGAGGTATATACATGTAAGTGTTTATGTACCCACCAATGGTAAACAACTTCTACAATAGGTTCTTTTTGTTTTGTCTTAATTTATTTATTAATGGGTGTCTAAGCATTGTCCATTGAGCTTTCTAAGCAATGGACTCTTTTCTAAAATCCTAAGTTCAAAGAAATCATTGGAAACGAACCTATTTGCAAATATTAGTCTTAAATAACATAGTCTTTCTACTAAAATTGTCTTAATTGGCTAACTTTGAAAATTAAAAAAATTAAGATTACTTAGTAACTTACATCATTCTATGAGTTATTTTGGACATTGTTGTATAGATTCTCAAGTTCTCTTTCATTTGCCATTTTATGCTCACCGTTTGAAGAATTAATTTTAAAAACAAATTGAAGGAATATGACCATGGGAGATTTTTTCTTTTCTTTCTCACTATTTAAACTTACTTATTTTATTCTACAAGTTGATTTGAAAGGATATTGTTTTTTATAAGATTCTCATTACTTTTAAGGCAACTATCTAATCTACCATATTTTCAATGGTTGTAATTGCTTCTCTAAGATTTGTACTTTTTTTTCATTTTATCATTCAACTTTGAGTTTGTAAACTCTAGCCTTTTTTTAGTACAATTGCTACAAGTTTTAAGAGAAAAAAAGTGATGAGACTAGTGTTTGTTGTTACTTCTTACCAAACTATGATAGTTTTCCTCTCCCCTATTTTTATAGCTAAACTATTCTAATTCTACTCTAAACTTGTTTTGTTTTATTTTTCTTCTACCTCCTCTCTCTTTTTGTTCTTCCTAAAGTTAGTCTATTTTATTTCCTATCCTAGTTAAAACAAAAACAAAAACAAAACTTAATGAAAAATCAATTTTTTTGAAAGAGGAGGTAATTAAACCCTCCTCTTCTTAGCCACAGTCAAAGGCTCTCTTGTTTGGCTAGGGGCTCCCAAACAAGGCCGAGGGCTTCTGCTTGGCAGGACTCCTGGCCAGGGATCTCCTCCTTGGCTTGGACAGGGGCTCTTGTCATTCATTGCAACCATAGAGACTAGTCTTCAAGTTGGTCCCTAGATTTGTTTGGTTTGTTTGTTTTTCTTTACAAATCAACCTATTCAAAGGAAAAATTGTCATGACAGGTAATTTTTTTACCTCTTCAAATGCTAGAGAATTTGTGAGAAAGAGACTATTCACCACAATGTGATGAGGTTTTTTGACACTAAACTTAGTTTCTAGCAATTTTATTTTGTGAAAATTTTTCCAAGATTCTAATGTTTAAAGTTTCGCTGTGCCTTGAATTTTTCTGACAAATTACTATAAAACTTCTAAAATTTGAGATCAAAGCTCTATCGTGTTTTGTAATGTCTCTAAAATTCTAAATACATAAGACTATAGCTTTGTTGTGTTTCCAAGAACTCACCAAATTCCTATCAAATCCCAAAGATCAAAATCAAAGCTTTGTTGTGGATTAGTAAGCACGGGGAATAACACAAAAGTTTAATAAAGAAAAATTAAAACTAGGACAGAATTAAGAGTTTTAGTACAATACCATCTACCATGTTAGTATTAGTATAACAACTATCTCCGAGATGTATTAGTACAAAAAATTAGTGCAAAAAATCATAACCATAATAAGCTAAAGGTTTTTCCTAAGTGACATCGTCGGTCATAAGGGAAGAATCCTCTAGGATTAGTATAAAATACTCAAGTCCTAAACAAGGACTTAAACAAACAATGAATATATCAAAATAAGAATTACTACAACCAAAATATTATCAAATTTTTGCCGAAAACTTCAAAAAAAAATACAAAGACAACAAATAAGACTTGAAGGGATCCCAATGTCCTTCAAGGCTCACAATATAGCAACAAAAGGAGCTTGAAATGCTCCCAAAACACCACGTTCACAACTTTGATTCAAAAATGGCCAAAAGTCCATGTTTAATAGACTAATGTGTTTACAAGGTCAAAATAATGACTAGAAGGGGTGATTTGAGAGAAAAATGAGTGAACTTATATACTTTTTTAAGGGCATTCACCTTCTCTCATTTCAACATGGTAAACTTATCAATTAGGATTTTCAACCTAATATACCAATCTTGACTTTCTATACTAGTCCATTTTTAACTTTTGGAGATTAACTCCAAATTACAAATGGATTGCACCATTGGATTCAGAAGGTCATTTTTAGTCTACATGAATCCCTACTCTTTTTTCTAACTTCAAAATGTCATGAAAATCTAACACCAATTTAACACCAAAAAGGGTTTAAAATCCAACTTTTGGAGTTTGACTTTTTTGAGAAAAGTAACTAGCCTAGGCTTCTAAGTAGGTATGGGGAGTAAGAAAAGACCTATCTTGGGCCCCATTCTGCTTCCGTATCCTCCGGCTCCATTGGTTAACTCTGTTGTGGATTTTAAATTCCGTTAATTGTCCGGGAATCTTGCAACTTCGGGTATTTCTAACTATCGGAATGTCTTGAAACTTGTTGAGGCAGCTTATTAATATAAAAAAAACTATTCTAATTTTTATTGAGATTTTACCGCTACATGGGGAATTTCTAGGAATTTCTCATTGTAGACTTAGGTAGTTGACCATCCCAAAAAGCATCTTTTGACTATCAAAAAATTCTATAACTTTTTGTGGAACCTCCCATGGAATCCCACAACACATGTGTAGACTCATATTTTTACTCTACACATCAACCTATGGGGGATAAAATTCACCCCCTCGTTTAATTATCGGTGGTCAAGGAATCTTCTATACCAAAGGGAATTTTGGCAAACCAACTTCACCGTTGGCTCTCGGGCATGGTTTCAACTGTGAATCACCTTTCTTTGATAGGAGATTCTTCCACAGTCTTGTTTTGGTATTTTTTTACACCTACAAATCAATAATTAGGGTTCTGCTATTTCGTCGATGAGATGGGAAAACTGAAACCTCTCTTAGGGAATTGACTTATATGCCTCACCAAAGTTCCTTCAACCAATATTTGCCTAGAGATGTCCTTTCTATATGGGATTTTGAGCTTGGCATGGTCATAACTGGAAATCATCATAATAAGTTGGGTTCTAATCTATTTACAAGTGGAATTTGAATCTAATTAGTAAAAAACACTCAAAATATGACTAATTACTATATTGGCATATAACTCACCTATTTTGGTTTTACACTTGGGGGGAGGGGGGCTTTTGTACTATTTTCCACACTTATTTTTGCAAAAAAAATCAAAGAAAAATAGATGAGTCCCTAGTGAAAAAATAGGGGCTTACAACAAGCTTTGTTTTGTGGCATTTGGACCTACAATGTGAAAGTTATGGCTGATTTATGCATTATTTTTGGATCTTAAATTATGCTAAATTATGTATCTTTTAGAACGTACATCCCTGGTCATGTTCTTAGGGCAAGCTTCCATGTGGAGTCCAGGCCGGTGAAGTCCACTGATCAACGATGGAATGGCTGTCTGGTTTTTCTAAAACTCCTTGTCCACCATTGATCGGTGATCTTCACCAACCCTGACTCCACATGGAAGCCCGCCTTTAGTGTCATCAAAAAGCCTTCAACAAAAAGGGGTGTACGGAAGGTGGCAACCACACATGGCACATTATTGTTGGTGATAGCATCGGTGAATCTAACTGTCTCCCTAGAATCTACAACTCACAGTCTACAACTTTTCTTTGTCTACCAACTCCAACATATTCTTTCAAATAGCACTTTATACTGATTTTTCTCGAATTGTCAATTTTGGAGACAACTCTGGACGGTTAGGGGTTAACGGAGATTCAGGTCTCATCAGAATTTATTTGGAATGTTCCTGCAATCCTGAACGTGGTCAAGTATTGGCTTGATGGTTGCCCCCAACATGACCGGGTGCATTGCATCTCGTGCAAAAGCTCTGCAAAGGTTGTCTTACATTCCCAAATCCCAGAGGTATTATCCACTGTCCAGTAAGGGTACTCTGGGGCTCCGTCCACACGGAAAGTATGAATTTCCTCCTTTTATTTCACCCACATGGCCACATGCTGCATAAATAGTCATTCTGTACTGCACAGTCAACAAATAGAGAAACGAGTAACTCATTACTTGGACGGAGACCATGATCCAATCCCAACGATGCCAGAAATGATCGAATACGAGTGCTTTTGTAGTATTCTCGTATTATTCGGAAATCATATCGCATACTTTACAATATTTGTTTCTTCATTTGGGGCCCCAATGAAAAAGGATTCATTGCTGTGCAGGGAAAAAGAGGAACAGGCAACCAGCGCCACGGCCAGACTAAGCTATCGCATATCATAATTTATCAACCACCCACTCCACGGACTGACTTCCTGGTTGGCTCCGCCAGGGGAAAGCAGGCAGCACTTTCTTTAGCCGGGCGAGCGGCGGACGGAGCCCGACCGACCCTAGGATGTCCCAGGTACCGACGGGAGCGGCCCGGCAGTTCTCCGGTCCACCCCTCACCGACCAATCTCACCATCCCACTGACGGACTGACCCACCCCCTCGTCTTTTTGACCAGTTCAGTTCAGTTCAGTTATCGTTCTCAGGTTCCCACGTCCTCACTCCTCACTCCTCACGACCTCACCGTCATCTCCTCACCGTCATCCTCTGCTCCGTACGCTCCCATTGGGGAGCCCCAGGTTCCCATCCTCTTCAATGCTCACATGCGTGATGAATGAGTGGGAGTGCAAAGCATCTGAAAAGAGAATATTCCTACGAAAGGCGAACAAGGTGGATGCTTTGCGCTCAGGTCCTGATTCTTCCTGGAAAGCTGACGAAAGACCTGAATTCGGGAGATCTCAACTTTTCTAGAAAGAGATCTTGACCATTTCTGCGAACATGGAGTCGATTATGCTAAAATGTTGGTAACTTATTACCGAGTCCACTCCACCTGATCATTCACGCATATCCTCCATTGTTGCCTGAAGTTAAGTTATGTCAAGTGATTTGGTGTCGTCAACCCTTGGCTTGCAACTGCTTGCTTGGTAGAGGTTCAGAATCCATTGGCTCCAATTCTGGATCACCGCAAAGTTAGGAAATGAGTCTCAAAGACGCAAACTACAGTACAATGGAAAGAAACCACTTCAACCCAGAAACGAAGACTGATCTTACTACAGTAGCTTCTTCCTCCTTTCACAGTATTGAATCAATTGGACCAGGATCAAATTCTGGTTTACAAGTTAGTCAGCGGGGTGGGTGGGGTGGGTAGTGTTGTTTTTCTCAAAACTAATACAAATTTTTAGGAAAAATTAAGCGATATATTCCTCCATTTTCATGACAGTCACTAGTTTGCTAAATATTATAACGACAATATCACTCTTCTTTGGATGAATGTATTCTCTTTGGGATGAATAAATTAAGTGTCATCCAAATTTTGCACGTTTCATCCATTTATATAGATGTTCATAGTTGTTTACATCTAACGCTTTCTGCACTTTCCCGAAATAAATACAAAAAAGCACTCGCCATTAGCCAGCCTCTGCGGTGCTTGCAGTGCCGCCCAAGAGAAAGTAATATGGTAGAACCGCCCATTACCAGCAAGAACCCATGGTCAATACATAGGTAATGGGAAATTCAACAGAGAGATTATTGACAGGTAACCATTAAGTTTTCAGTTTCCCATCATCTTGTAGCCGTCACTATAATGATAGATAAGCTTCGATTTGAGAGTCCAATTAGCCTTTAGATGAGTAGTAATGGAAGAATCTATGTATTAGGGATGGGAGTAGGCCAACTTTTGGCTTCTAAAATTCATAACAATTTGAATTTAAGGAATTAAATTACAAAACTTTGGCAATGCGCATGATTTCTATTTGTCCTTAGGGCTATAAATTAAAATTGACTTCTATAGCTCTGGACCATGCACAGATTCCTTATGTGGTTGGTCATGGGCGGTTCTACTATAATATGGAAATCTGTTACATCGTGGTAATGGACAATGAGAATTTGCATGCTCTAGAAACTGGCCAAACAAATCACTTGAGACAAAAGCAATTATCGGACTCTGCATAGAAGTGCAGAAATTCTGAACACTAGAACTGGAAATTGAATTTCGGATGGACATTTCAGACACTACTCATGTAAGGTAAACTAGACTAAGGTAGGAGCACCCATAACCATGAATGTATCTGTAGTTGAGAGTAGAGTTCCCTCAAAGTGTTCCCTGGTGTACCTTGAAACCATCTTCAAAGTTCCTTGAAACCATCTCCATACTTAATTGTGGTTGGTGGTCTTTGATTTTTTTCAGATTTTGGTGCTAGAATCAAGACAGATATAGTAGAGTGTGACTATGGGTGTCTTATGGAGTTCTACTTTGAAAATTCATAGAAATTAGATGCTTTATCCAAAAATTCTAATTTCTTTTTTAAAAATTCATGATTTTCAATTGCTAATACTGAAAAAATATTTTTTGTAGAAAAATTTGACCCCAACTATGCTGAATTGCTTTAATCGACAATTATGGATGTTCCTACCTTATGCCAGGCAGAATAGCTGGTTTGCCATGTTCACATTTTTGCAAAAAATTCAAATTTTTTGCATATAAAGATAAATATGGAAAATTCATAGAGAAACTGAATTTTTATTTTTTTGACAAATTATCAATTTGTTATGATTATTTGAAGTATGCTACCCAATTGGCCCAAAACAATATGTAGAGTACCCCAAAATCATCACAAAGTGTACCCATAATGGTCATTTGATCACCTAAAATGGTCTCAAAATTTCCTAACATGGTCACAATATTTTCTAACATGGCCATGACATAAAGGAATAAAAAAGTTAGCTCTTGGAATGAATTTATACTAGAAAGGTAGAAGGTCCTAAAACAATCACTAATAACTCCATCACCCAAGGCATTGATTTCGGCCACTAAAAAACCTAATGAAGTCTTAATCCCATCTATTAGAAAAATTTGTTATGGATTGATGTAAGACTAAAATAGGTGATTTTCTAGGTGTCTACATTGGATAGCTTGCTTGTCATGGGTTGGTTTCCCTTAAAAGCAGGGAGGTGCACTATTGAGTTCCTAATTTCAAAAAAACTAATTATTTTTAATTTTGGACTTCAATTTTTGCATTGCTTCTAGTTTGACAACAAGGCAAAGCAACTTTGACACAAAAGTGATTGTTGTCACTTCTACCAATTTTCATTAATTAGTCAAGCTAGTGTGTGTTGAAAATTTGAAATGCAATAATTTACATCACTGGGAATGTATTGCTTTCATTTGGGCCAAAACAAGCAATTGTACTATGAGATGCTCTATTCATGGAACATTGGCTTGTTTTTTAAATAATGTCCTACTCTTGGCCTAGCTTTAGTCGACACAATGCCTCCTCCCCTTTGGTCCTCAACCAATAAAATTAAATATTGTAAGTTACCATACATCATACCAATGATCAATTAACCCATAAACGTCGACACGGACATTTAGTGTTGGATGAATGACAAAGAATTTCTATATATAGGATAGAATTGCAACTATTTGTCCTTATAATTTTTTGTGGAAAGGGGAGATCTTCTACAATACTTTAACCTCCAATGAATATTTTTGATTTTTTTATAGTAAATGATGTCACATGGAGATGATGTCACACGGTTCCAAAAGAGTTGATTTCCATGGTCATGAGTCCATCGTTTAAGGGTTATTGACAGCATAATCCTCAGTGGTGACTCATGAGCAATTTGTGGAAGCCAGGTGAGAAACATGCCGTGCACTCATAAGATAAGTTAGGCTGATAAAGTTAGGATAGGATTGAAATGCAATTCATAGGAGTTTCCAAGTCAGCCCATCCCGGCCATGGGAGCCCACTCTATGTCATCCATGAAGATAAGCTACTAACTTACCTGCCGTTACTATGCATTTGGAATTATTCATGAGGCCAGCAAATGGGATATTTGGGGCAGAAAAGATGGAGGGGGTTCATTTCTGTCAGTTTTCCCCTACCCCAGCAATTGAAGTGAAAGTTAATATGAAGTAATGAAATAACATTCGAACTCTTTAACCCCTAAACGACGGACTGGTCCCCGGGGGAAAAGGCGGGCTGAGTACTGTTGATTTTGCGCTGACCGTGGGAGAGAAACATGTTCATGAACAGTACCAAAGAAAAGGGAGCTCTCGTTGCCCTCATGAAAATTGTAGGAGGGGCAGCGTACGACCTAACACCATGCACGGGTATTTCCATGTTGTGTTCTTCATGTCCGTGCTCCCTAAAAATATGAATGCATCCAAATTGTACTATTTTTGGCCCTCCATGGTGCAGCACATCTCCACGATTGTGTTAAAAAAAACCGGATGAAAAAGTACATTCCTACATCCAACAGATTACTGTCTTGTTATTCATTAGACGAAAAACGTCCGCATCGGCGTTTATGGGTTAACCCTTGAACACTAGGCTAGTGACCATGGAAACCACCCATTTTGGAACCGTGTTACATCATCCACTTTAGAAAAAACAGAAATACTCATTGGGAGTCAAACTATTGTAGAAGATTTTCCCTTTCCACCCCTAATTCCGAGGATGAATAGTTGCAATTCTATCTTACATAGGAAAATTCTTTGTCATTCATCGGACAATAATCGTCCACCACATTGTTCAAGGGTTAACCCCAAAAGGACAGGCTGGTCACCAAGGAAATCATCCTTTGCGGTAGCCTATCAATCATTTGCTTAAAAAACTTGAGAGCACTCATTGGAGGTCAAACTATTGTGGAAGACTCCTCTTTTCACACAAAATTCATTAGGAAAATTCTGAGCTCTAAACAAGGCTGCGAATTCTGCCCCCCGGTGGTGCAATTATGGAAAAAATAAAAAATAAAAAATAAAAAGTAATTTTTTATTTTTTAAAATTTAGAATCTGACGTGGCACTACTAGTGCCACATCAACACCACGTCAGATTGACTTCTTTTTTTAAAATTTAAAATTTTTTTATTTTTTTATTTCCAAAAAGAATATTTTTTATTTTTTTCTATACTTGCACCGCAGGGGTGCCGAAAATCTAAGGTAAAATAGCCCATTGCAGTCAAAATTAGGAGTTCGTACTCATGCCATCATTGAAATTTTTTCATTTTTTTCCCACATAAACACAAGTGTGAGAAACAATGAGAGCATTTGAAATTATATTTTTTTGACAAAGTATGAATTTGCTATGAATTTTTGAAGTGTTCAGCCCATCATGGCCTATAACAGTTTATAGACTATCCCAGAACCAACAAAGTTTGTATCCATCATGCTCATCGTACACTCCTAAAGCAATTACAATAATTTCTAATGTGAAAGGCCTAAAAAAGTCACTTCCTACAATGAAATTACACTAAAAAGGTAGAAGTTCCTAATGCAGTTACTAATCACTCCATTACTAGCAGGTAAGACATTGATTGTGGTCCAAATCTCATTTCTAATAAAATCCATGATGGGGTATGAAAAAACCCACAATGGGGTGACTTGCTAGGTGACCATTATGGGTCATCTGACCACAATGGGCTGATTTACTTGAATACTAGCAGCCTTGTTTAGAGTTCAGAATTTTCCTAATGTCTAAGAATGAACACATGCACTTCTGTCTTACGTAGAAGGATTCATTGTCATCCATTGGGCAATAAACATCCATGACTTCATTCAAGGATTGACCTTGGAAGGACAAAGCCACCTTATGACCAAGAAAGTCACCAAAATGCTTACTGGACCAATAAATGTATTCTTTGTTTCTACAATGAACAATGAAATTACTTCCATTCAACACTTATTGGACCAACAAATGTATTTTTTTGTTTCTACAATGAACAATGAAGTCACTTCCATTGGACATTTTTGGTCCTCAATTTCATTCCAAAGTTCATGTCACATACAATCTATATGAATACCTAAAATACAAATTAAGTTGATAATATGGAAATATATAACTTTGTGACAATATAAGGTAGAAGGCTCATAAATCGTTCATCTAAGGGCTAGTCCACCTTTTTCATGTATTTCCTTTCATGGGAATATTTTTATCTAATTTTTCAGACAAAGAGAAATAGATGTAGAATTTCACACAAGTGGTTTCATATTTTTTGAAGCATTATTGAATTATTTATGAATTTTCAAACAAGTTATGTCATAGGTCCCTATTTATGTCACTAGGTCTTCCATAAATTGTTCACTTGAAGTCATAAAGAGAAATGGAGAAAGCAAGGACAATGATTGGCTCTCACAATAAATTACACTTTTTTCCTCAATCCATTCAAAAGATTGTAGAGGTTGATTTAAAGACCATTTCAGGTCCATTTCAGAGCTAAGGTAGGGACAGTTCTTAATGCCCTAACAAAGAGCCTCCTACCTTAGTGTTGGATGTGAGAATTATGGTAGAACCTCCCATGACTAGCCAAGACTCATGGTCAATATGTTGGTAATGGGAAATTCAACAGAGAAATGACAGATATTAACCATTAGTTTTCTGGTTTCCAACTATCTTCTAGCCATAACTGGTATGACACATGTGCTTCGTTTTCAGAGCCAAATTAGTCTTTAGATGAGCAGTGATGGAAGAATCTATATATTGGTGACGGGAGCAGGCCAACTTTTGGCTTCTGAAATTCATAACAATTTGAGTTTAAGGAAAAAAATTATGAAAATTTGATAACGTTCATCATTTCTATTTCTCTACATGGCAAAAATTTAACAATGCCTTCTACTACTCCAGATCATGCACAAAATGCTTAAGTGGCTGGTTATGGGTAGTTCTACTATACTTCAAAAAATAATATGGTTTGGTGGAAGTCAAAAAGGTCTAGAGATTACAGGTCTAATTAAACTCCTTCTCATGTGTACATTTGATTATCATTTTTGTATATGACTTTTCATGACATAATAGAATGTCATGGTTAATATTCTAACATTTTTTAACTCAGTACATACTTTCTTTTACATTAATTCCTAACCCTGAAATGCGTCGATGTCCATTTTGGGGATGATGAACAATTTGAAACATCAGTTTCATCCTCCTAACTACTTGGATGAAAGCTATTTTTATTTGTGAAGATATGTTATCAAGTTTTTGTCCTATCTAAGGGTTGGATTTGGTGTTACTAGAGTTCATATTTTTCTAAAAATACAAATGTGCAAGTATGTCAAGTGGTCAAATTGCATTGACTTTAGTTCTAAACTAGATTTGCCAAATTGAGGTCATAGATAGGAAGAACACAAAAATTTCAAAAAATCACCATGTGAAGAGAAACTCATTTCAAATCCATTACAACAAATTTTACTCAAAAAATGATGATATTTTGCTTGTAATCGAATTTTGAAGGAGTTTTGGATTTTTTTCTCTTAAAATTTATAAAAAAAATATTGGTGATAGAATTGGTGAATCTAACCATACAGATGAAATCTACTAATTATAATCTACAACTTTCATTTGTATATCAATTCCAAAATATGCTTCCAAATAGCAATTTATAATGATTTTTCTCAAATAGTCAATTCTGGAGATGAATATGGATGTTTAGGGGTTAATATGTATTTTTTAGTTGCATTAACCCCAAAATGCCCAAGGCACCAAAATCTAGTGTTTGCAAAACTTTGAAGTTAAATAAACCCTAACCAAGTTGCTATTATTAGTAGTTTGTATTTTTGAAATTTTTTTTGAAGTCTAATTTAAGCTTCAAATACCCGATCTTGAAAATGATTGATTATGATTTTTCTAGTCAAGATTTTGTGCAAGGATGTCCATTGCAATCTTGACTTTCCGTGGTGTTAAGGGCTCTTGGAAATGAGCTTCAAATACACTAGATCTTGGAGGAAAAACCACATTAGAAATTCATTTGAAAAAATTGTAAAGTAGATTTTGAGAAACCATAAATTGATTGGGGTTATGCATATTAGGCCCTTGAACCTCATATTTTTTTGGTGACCAACTTTTTAGATTTGACATGTATAAAGAGGGTCGAAAGACTTCAAGTCACTTTTGCAATTTTAACACCCTTATGATCAAACATTATAATCTTTTAATCCATAAGTAATATCGTTGTGTTATCTTTTCCTAAGTGATCTCTAATATAGAGTAAACTTGCCATTTTACCGCACAACAATCATTGCCATTTACCATACACTAACCGCATTATGCAACTATCAATTCAATTGTCATAGGACCAAAATTTTGTATCACTGCCCAATTACCACACATTATGTGGTGAATGGTTGCAAGGAATTTTTAACTAGATTTTAGCTTCATCACCTTTGGATTGCAATAAAATATATAGGAAGAAATCTTTTTGCATTCTATTTTTTGAAGGTGAATCTTAATATGAAATTCAATGATCATGCCAAATTTCAAAACATGCAAGTCTCAATATTTATGTGGAGAAGGATTTGAATTTTGTTTGTGTAGTGATTGGCAAGTTTACTATAGCTAGTTTGAATTTATATGGTTACATTTCAAAAAAATTGATAAAGCTTATCAAACTTTTGGCTTTTCATTCAATTTAGAGCAAATTCCTAGAAGCTCAAAAAAGGGCTTGGGCATTTAGGGGTTAAGCACCCATATCCTAAGTTGCTTATCCAAATTATGCTAACTAATTTGTCCCACTGGATGTACAATTTTCGTAGGCAAAATCAATCTTCATGGTTCCAAACCAAATCCATCACCAATCTCACAATGTTCTTTCAGCTAGTTGATGGTTGTAGACCATAGGGGAGGAGTCTTTGCATTGACTCAGAAACTACATGTGAAGAAGCTTGAGTAGGGATCGTACTTGAAAAATGTGCAATCGGCTACAAGGACTGAGCTAATTGGAATGTAGCTCCTTGAACCTTCTGCCACTACAAAAGTGCTAGGTTGCATGGTCTTCAAATAGTTACAGAGGTTTGATTGCTATTAAAATGAAATTATCATTCTAAACCTTGGTTCAAATATCATTCTTTTATCTCCCAATCCTTCAATAATGTGACTGAAATATGTCAACATGAATGATAACTTGAGTGTTTATTATTTAGATCAAAGAATTAAAAGAAGAGTTGTTATTGCCAAAAATTGCATAATTCAATGAACATGGTACAGAGTAAGGTAGGAGGCTCTTGAAGTGTCCGGGTTCTAATTGCAAATCCTATCTAGGAATGAATAACATATTGTTTGAAATATCTATTACTGTCAAAGATGAGTCAGGTAGGCTTCAATGGACACTTCAAGAGCCTCCTACCTTACTAGGTCAAATTGCACAGAAGGAATGTACTGGACACCTATCATTCTACTGCATAATAACTTACTCCCTCTGTGATGACACATGGCAAGACCCTTTGTGCCTTGCCTTTCATTGACCGTGCAGAAAGATCAGGGGTTTTCTTAGGTGTCGCTCACTCCCAGAGCGGAGATACAGTAAAGACTGTAGAGGAAGCACTGAGATGCAGTACTTCCCAAAGTTATCAACTCCTCCGTATATTTGAAGTTAACTTAATAAGGTTAAGGTACTGTAGCTTTTTTTTGCTCACGGCAGTCACGGCAAACAACAAATTGAAGTGGATCTCACTTCTGATAGGCCGGATGCAGGCACGGCAGAAACCAAAAGAAATCCAAATCTGCATCGAAAGTGCTTCACAAAGTGGTGCCTGTGGGGAAGAAGTCCCACATCCGTCCACAGTTAAGTTACTGCCAGGGGCCTTTTGCTTCCCCAGACGGTCGGACGGACGGACGCACGCACGGACTCAAGTGAGGAACGCCGGCACTGATTCACTGAAAGAAGATGACTGACGGATTGCTTGGTGACGTTCAGTTCATTCCACTGAGTTCGTCGCGGAATTTTCATCCCAGTGCCAGAAAAATTGTCGGTTGCTCCGTCATCCACGAACGACTGACGGAACGGACTTCCGTCCATGGATGGGATACTTCCATGCACACATCAGTATCTGAACGACGGACGGACGGACGGACGGAGCCACTGATGACGGAGCCGTGACTGGTAAGTAACTACAGTAGTTACTGGACATCCATTCTCCAAGAAACTGTGAAGTGCATTCCCAACGAAGACAGAAAGGGTTCCCTCTATGGAATTACCTGTACCCATGGACGGGACCCTATTACCGCCGATCATCTTCTCGCTCGCTCGCACGCACTATAAATCGACTTCGACTGCCTCTCTGGCTCCCACATCAGTCATCTCATCAATCTTGAATATTCAGTGACGATTGCAGGCAGTTCTTTCCGCTTCTTACCAAATTGGGGTGCCACTCGCCGATCCATTCACATTCCATCATGTCTTACGGCGACGACTCTGGCTACGGTGGCAGCAAGCAATCGGGCTACGGGGATGACTCCACCTTGGGAGACAACACTCAGGGAGGATATGGCCAGAAGACTAGCGGCTATGGAGACGACACTACCGGTACTCAGGGAGGCTACGGTCAGCAAACCGGCGGCTACGGGGACGATGCTGGTCAGGGAGGCTATGGTCAAGATTCCACCACCGGCTATGGATCGCAGCAGAAGGATTCCGGTGGCGATGGCACTCCCGACCAATTCCAGAACAGCCAGTTCAACCAGGAGGATGTGAGTTTTAACATATCTGGCTCATTCGAAGCAACCTTTTTTATCATCTTTCTTCCCACTTGCCTTGGCTCTGATTGCTGAATAATGTTTGAGTGATCGTTCGTTACGTTAACTTTCAAAGGCTTGCAAAACTACGTTCACGGTTATAATATCGACGTGCATGATGCACTTCTTCATTTTGTACGTGGGATCTTTGTTACTTTATTTTCATGTTTATATTGGTAAGATACGATGACTGGATGGAATTAGAATGTTCATTTGGTGAAAGGCAATCGATGGGTCGTGTGCTGAGTCTTCGGTTTTGTGTAACCATTGTGCAGGTCGAGAATTTGAAGGATCGCACAGACATTGATGACGATGAGCGAGAGCAGCGTCGCAAGAAGCTGGAGAAAGAGGTGGCAGAAGGCGTGGTTGGCGCGGGAGTGCTGGGAATCGCCGGCTACGAGGGTTACAAGCACTTCAGCAAGGACGACGACGACCAGAAGGCAGTGGGAGATGACGGTCAGCAGACTGGTGATGAACAGCAGCCTGAGAAGAAGAGCTCGTGGTTCTAAACCGTCTATGCATTAGTCTACTAGTTGCTTGCAATGGCAGCCTTTTGTCTGTAAGGTTCACATGTGTAATTGATGTAAATCCCTGTTCTGTAATGCACCGACCGATCCAGTAGTTCAGTTGCGGACAGTGTAAGTATCAGATTGATTTGTCAGCTTCAAAGTCTTCACAACTAGGTTGCTCTAGTGAACTCTGCTCGTGACGCAAGCTTAATTTGAATTGGTGAATTGCAACGTTCTTCCAAAAATGCTTAATTGTTCTGAACTACTCATGCGCGCGTCTATGTTCTTTCATCAATATACTGATCGATCAACGTCTTGCAAAACTCAATACTTCCTGGATTTATGTGAAACTCGTCTTCTGAGTGGACGTTGTCTACTGGTGCATGAAGGAACTTTCGATTCCTGTATTGAAACCGATTACGCAGTGAGTACACTGAAATACATGCATGCTCAGGAATCCTGCATGTGGTTTCAAGACCTGAAACCTGTCGTTTTATCCCATATTTCCTACCAACAGTTGAGCTGGTCTCAGCAGGTCTCTGTCGGTGCATTGGCTCAAACTGGTTTGTATTTGTATGTTGCGCTGGCCTTCGCTTCCTCATGCGTGCAGACTGCAAATCCCACCATCTTCCCACCTTCCAATTCACAAAGGAAAAATCTAGTACGGAAATTGGACAAATTTACGTCTTTTTGTGCCCAAATTCCATTCTTAGTGTATCCTAGTGTATAAAACAATTCTATTTGATCATCACTGGATTTCTTGAAAAATTCCATTGATGGGCATTTTGGATTTCTCCTGTTTTGAAAGTTTGCACGCACGGACTCTGACAGTTCGATGGATCGATCAATATTCTTTCCAACGATCAACTCGCACGTCCATTTCGAGTTCAACATTCATTTAAACCACATCGATCTGCAGGAAGTGTCTCGATCAGTGGGCGATGGCACCCAGTTCCTGAATGCCCAGCCCCTAATTCTTGCGAGGGAGTACCGCGCGCAACTTCGCTAGCTGGGGATGAAATTCAGCTATTTGTCCATTAAGGTGTTTATTATGGTGGAGTGACAGCGATCGGGAAAAGGTGCCAAAGGTAGGTGCTGAAGTGCATCCCTGTGTCGATCGGTAGATCGGTCGATCCGTCGAAAAGTAGCAGATGGCCGGAAATGCAGCGCAGGTGATCACGAGCTGCTGCTGGAGTGCAATCCGGATGGAGTTGAGCAGATAGAGACGTACGTTCTGGAAACCTGGAAGGGCGGGAGGATCCCTCGATCGGCGACGTTTGATAGAGGTCGAGACTATAGTAGTGCGACGAGCCGAATGCGGAGACAGTTTTGCCCCCGCATTTTACCCCTGGGGAAAACGCAGGAACGATTTATTTGCAAGGCATGAAAAAATTTGCAAATTTTGAGTTCACATTTGCAATCCGAGACTCCAAATTAGTTACTGTAGGAGCTATGTTGAGAAATAGATTAATCAAGCACAAAATAGGGGGTCTTTTTTTTCACATTCACCCTTGGCTGGACCTCCGCATTCGGCTCGTCGCACTACTATAGTCTCGACCTTTGATAGAGCTCCGAGCATATCTTATGCGGGGGCGGCATATCCGCAAGCATCGACGTGTCCATCGGGACTGCGCATCGTCATGACAATCACGCGCGTCTCGACAGGTGGCAGCCTCTCTTGGTGCGCAAGTGGGATTCCAAGTGGATATGTTTGCTGCTCGTGGGACTCGAATTCGGGAGGGGTGAACCTAAACCGATGAAGGACTGACTGGACAGGCGGGACTCACAGTGCTCGCCCCAAAAGCAGTGTGCCCCCCCCCCCTTTGTGTGGGAAAAGGTGGAGGGGGAGCGAAAAATCTGAGGTAGAGGCATATAAAACTCAACGGGGTTTATAAATGGTTCAAATGTTCTCACCATCATCGTTTTATGAGGATGTAAATATATGTATGTCCATTGTATATGCCTTAATTTTTTTAAATGACATTAGACATGCACTCTGTAGTAACCATAGATATGCATATATGACCTTGTATGCATTTGAACCATTTAAGAATCCTTGTTGGCTTTACATGCCTCTACCTTTATTGAAAGGACTTTGGGCAATGCCCTCCCCCCCAAATTGCTATCTTTCCTTTCTCTCTTATAAACAGTTGGATACCCGACACTTCATCCAAGTCTCTAGGCTCATGAGAGCCAAAAAAAACTTTTAGATTGATTTCAAGAAAACATTAGCTAGGTGATTTTGACAATTTGTTTTTTGGAGTAATAGGCCTTCTCTAAAAAAGGATTACAACAAATGTTTTCTTTAAAGTGTGTTTTGGGGAACCTATACCTCTTTGAGTCTTTGTTTTAAATTTTAAATTTCCCCGGCAATTTTTTTTTTAATTTTCATTCAACAAATGAATGGAGGTAATAAAGGCCAACTTCTACTCCAATTTCCAGATTTCTCAAAAAACCCCTAAAATTGAAGATTTTATTCCAATTTGAACTTCAGGCATGCAACCATAGTCTTTTAATTTTTGAATTATGGTATCACAAAACATTTATTTACAATATGATATATATACTTATATAGTTGATAAAAAATTTAGATATTTAGAGCATCTTTTCTATTTGATATGATGTTTTTTCACTTTTTCTTCAAATTTCATAGTATTTTCAAATTATTACAAAAAATTCTTAAATTTTTATGACATATAGATGATATGTGATTTTATCTCAAAATTTTAAAAAAAACATGCTTATATAGAGGTTCAATGGAGTATGTACTGTGAAGAAATTTGAAGTTTGACTATATGGTTACAAACTTTGTCCGTAACTCCATATAATGTCAACCATTAGTTGGGTGGTTACAAGAATTACTTGCTTAGACCTATTTTTTGCCCTGTGGCTTTCGGTGGGTGTTTTTTTTTGCTATAACTTTTGTGGTGTAGTGTCTTATTGTCTTATGCACATGAAATTTGAAATGAAGGCATACATGATAATTTTAGACATTTCGTATTTACACTTTTCGAAAATTATTTTAGTACCAATTTCAAATAGCCCCCATTAAATGTCATTTGGGATTTTTTTTCATACTATTTTTGACAAAAGAATGTGAATTTGAAGGTCAAAATTGAGAGGCAAGGACTCTACTATAGTTACACAATCTAATGAAGATTTTTTTTAAAATAATAAAGGTTCATCCATACCTTCCATATATGCTCAAATTACACTACCTTTGCACTAGTGTAGAGAACATTTTTTTCTCCCAAAGATGAAAATAGTTGAGAAGGAGAACCTTCAAGCTAGGAAAATTTTATAATTTTTATTTTATTTTATTGATTCTTTTACTATTTTCTAAAAATCAAATATCAAAATATCCATTTTCTTGGCATTTTCCATCACTCTCTTTTTGTGCATATTTTATGAAGATAATTTTTTTAGGCTTGAATTTTCACAAACATTCTACTTTTAATGCTTTTTCAATTTTCCATATTTTATTTTATTTTTAAAGTTAATTCCCAAAGCTATAGTTTTCACTAAAATAGGGTTGTTTAAAACAAAAAGGATAAGTGTTTCTTGCAATCATACAACTCTTTAAGGACCAAGGGATAGTCCAAACGTCCAAAATTGTGAGATTTATCATAAAATGCAATTTAGAAAAATAAATTAATGATGACTCTCAAATAGTAGTTGTAAATATGATCCATAGATCTTGTCAAAATGGTTGGATCAACTCATCAACTAGTACACAAATCAATATTTTTCCATAAAATTTGAAATTTGAAATAAAAAATTTCCTCTAAAACATATTAAAGATTTAATATTTGCAATTTTTACAAGAATTTTTTAGTACACAAATCAATATTTTTCAATAAAATGTGAAATGAAAAATGAAAAATTCCTTCTTCAATATATTAAAGATTGAATACTTTTGGTTTACACAAGAATTTTTTTTTCAAGCTCAATATGCTAAGTTCTAATTATATTAAATTATAAAAAATTAAATTTAAAAAAAAATTCAAGTTGTTTTTGAAAGGATATTTTTGAATTGAAAAAATTAATTTTTGAAGCTAGACCTTCCAATGACTTTTGAATTACAGAATTTCAAAGCAAAGTCTTCAAGATCTATACCATACAAATGTTAAAGAACTAGCATAAGAATTTTCAAAAAATTCCATGGATGAAAAACTTATTATTGTGTATTTGGAATGAGTTTATGTTCATCCATTGTTAAAAATTTGAACCCTTGGTCTTCAAGGGGTTAAAAAGATAAAGCCTTTGACCATGTGAGCATCTTCAACCTCTTTCTACTTGGTATGTTCTATATTTTCACAAAATATAAATAATTTTTATTCTATTTTATTTTTTAAAGATGAGAATTAGATGTCCACTATAGTTTTAAAATTTTCATATTTTTTTGTGAAAATTTGAAATTAATGTAAAAAAAATCAACCAATACAACATATGCTAAAAATTTCAAAAAACTTCATAGCATGTGTACATTTACTCATTTAGATGTTAGTGCAAGATCATAGTGTAAACCAAATTTCTATATTTTTCTATAATTACAAAATCATCATACCATAATTTTGGATCCAAAGTTCATTTGCAATAAATATTTTAATTTTAGAATTTTTTTAGAATTTTAAAATGGAAAAAAACTTTAAAAAAAGTAGACTTCATTTCATTAGTTGCCTAGTTGGGCCAAAATTAAAAAAGATCGTGTATATGAATACTAAAGTTCAAATCTAGAGCACGAGATGCAAGTTGCCAATGCACAGTAGAAAAGCATCTTTTATAATCCATTTTTAAAAATCTTCTATATAAGAAAGTCAATAAAAATTCTATAAGGTAAATTTTGACCTACATCTATTGCAAACACATTCAAATGACTCTATAAGAATAGATGAAAATTAGAGTTCTTTATCATGTACTAATCATTTGAAATCATCCATGTGTCACTTTGGATGTTTGAGTGACGCCATGGATTTTTTTTAAATACCCTCTAAAGGTCTTTGGATACCAAAACAAGATGTGCCTTGTTCAAGCTTGATTGCAACATTCCAAAGACCCATTTTTATATTTGATACAAAAAAAAGAAAATGATGTCTAATAAGTTTTGTTTTTATTCCATTTTAAAATCTCAGAAAAATCCAACAATTCAATGGATTTTGCAACAAGTTCTATAGGTAAAAAGACAAATTCCACAATTTTGAGTGGTTTTCATTAGCATTTTCTATTTTGAAAGTGATTTTTATTCTAAACTAATAAGTATTGTTTTTCATTTTGATATTCTTTTTTTGGTATAATCTTAGATTATTCTAGTATTTATTCTATAAAGTGCAAAATGCTACAATTTCATTTGTCATACAAAGTGACACATTTTCATTCACATTGTTCTTCATCCATTTGTTCTTATGAAATATGGTGAAGGAAATGTCATAATGATTGTTGGATTGATCCTTCAAGTAGCCCTACCTATTACCATACAAGTTCCTAATTTTGAAAAAATACACATCTAACATGTATTGTGGCTCAAAATGTGTTGATATTGTACATTTGTTTGGAATTATTAAGTGTTGATTTGTGGATATGGCTACCTTTATGGCTTTTGAATTATCATGATTGTTTGTGATATAATTTCATTGTAAATAAACTCAAAAATGTAATTCAAATACAACTTAGGTAGACCTTTAATTGAGACTTGAGACATATATAAAAACTCAACTTAGCCAAATGTGGTTACAATTCATTTAAAAAAATTCAACTATTAGTGTGACATTTGGTTGCAACTTGCAAAGTCTAGTATGCCAAGCCTTAGAGAGATTTTTTTCAACTCAATTGTACATATATGCTAGGTTTCTTAGAATTCTATAATAGTGGAATAATATTGAATTGCTTGTAATAGTCCAACTATCGTCTAAGTGTTCATTACAAGATTCAAAATATTGAAATTCCAAATATTTTGGAAATTTATAATCTTATCTTTAATATTCAAAACACACTTATATTATTTAAAAAATGGAGTATAATTTCTTCTTCTATTGATATATTTCCTTTTTTGAAGGTCTTTGTAATAATTTTTTAAAATTAAGTTATTATAGATATGAAAGTGCCTACTTTTGATCATTTAGATATTGAAAAGGTACAAATAGTAATTAGGATTGTAGGAGTGCATGAAGTAGACTAGAATATTTTTATTGAAGTTGAATTCTTACTAATTTTTATGTATACACTACTTCATCTAACCAATCAAAGTATTATAGTCATTATAGTGAAAGTATAGATTGAATTTTGAACTAGGCATGTCTATACTCGAAATTTGGATCAAACCAAGAAAATAATATTAATTCCTAAAGAACTATGGACCGTTTCAAGGCATTAATCAATTTTAGATAGGAAATTGCTATGACAATTTGTTGACCATATATTTGAAAATTTTCAAATAAATGCTCTCAAGGATTATTTCGATTTCAAGCCAAATTCTATAGAATTTGGATAAATGGTTACAAAGTTATGTCCAATTTTGTCTTTCTATCATTAGATGAAATTTGAGGGCATAAAGAGGCTGCGAGTTATTTTGAGTTCCCAAGCTATGCGAACTTGCCACACCAACAATATGATGTGGCACAGTCACTGCCACATCAGACAATAATATTTTTTAAATTAAAAAAAATCAGTTTTAAATTTATCAGTACTTTTTTGAAATTTTGGGGAAATTTTTTCTCCAAAATTTCAGAAATTCAGCCCATCATGGATTGGTTCCCAATTTCTGGCAACACAGAGAACAATGCAAGGAACAAACATGAAATGGGCTATTGAAGCCCTCAATTGTCCTATAATGTCTAAACTACTTTTGTTTCTCATATACATTATTTTGATGTATTAAGCTACTATGCAAGGTTGGGCATGATGAATGAATGATCATTGTAGTCATATTAAGTGAAGGTTTTATGGTTTATGGTGAACTTAAGAGGCCCTATAAGACTTGATCCAAATATTTGGAGGTGTTGTACACTTCAACACATAATTCATCATATTTTAGAGCATATGTAAATTAATATAAGTTTTTAAATTAGAATACATAATGCTTTGAAATTGTCCCCATCCTAAAATGTTACTAATGATGGATTATCCCTTAACACTAAAAAGATGAAACTTATCATTGAGACCTATCACCAAGTTATTTCATTAAAAAGGATCTAATTGTTGGACCAATATTTGTAATTTTCATTTTCTACAATTATCTTGAAAGTTATTCAATAGCCACACTTTTGACCTCAACGTCCTTGCAAAGTTAAAAGAATTTGATAAACAAAAACCATTCAATCTTGGCATTTTCAAGCAAGTCCCTATGAATGCAATTATTGATATTATTGTCTAAGAAGTTATTGCAAAGGAGGTGTTATTCTAGCTTTCCAACAAGCCAATTTGCAAAGAAACAAGTTTATGGTTAGAGATTTGTATCATCTTTTTGATTTCAATGAACTTTTGGGTAGCTAAAATATGTATTTTTTTTAAAGTTTAAAAATTTTGAATTCATAGGCAATAAATCCATACATGTAAGGAGAGATTTAGTTCATTTAATTCTAATTGATGATGTAAAAATCATGAAGACTTTTGTTTTGTTTGCAATAATTGAATCTTTAAGAAAAAAATTAACATCCATGATGCATTTTTCAACTCAAGTTTCCCAATTTATGAAACTATTTTTTTGAAAACTAAAAAATGTCTAGAATTGAAATCGTTTGCTACAACATTTCTATCATTGGGATTGACATATTTCAAATCTATATTAAATTTATTAGCATTAAATTTTTTCTATCATTCTACACATCTAGCTACAAAATGATTCCATAAAGGATGAAAATCTAGTTTAATTATGTTTGATTTTTTGCAATAGAGTATGAATTAAATTTTCCAACATCACATCGAATTGTTCAAGTTGTGGAAGATACAAATATTTTTCTCAAGATGTTCTAGAATTAAACCTTTTCCATCAAGAAATTTTGAAAAACTTGTTGCATGTTTTTGAACATTATAATTTTACAATGGTGTAAGAAATACGCACTCAAAATTGGTGTAAAAGTAGACATACAAGTTGGGTGCAAGATCCTGTATTTAGAAGATGCAAACAAAATTTAAAATCTATCCACTACACCTCCTTAAAATGAATTAATTTGCTTAATTTTTGCTCAAAACGCCAAAAATGCGTTAGGGGATCATAATTCCAATAGCTATTAGTGTGCCATGTGTTGTTGCCACAACCAAAATAATACTAAAAGTCATTTTCTAATATTTTAATTCATAAAAACTTTGAAATTCAATATCTTTTGCACCATAGGTCCAATTGTCCAAATGCCATGAAACAAAGCCCCTTTGTATGCTTTCCAAGGGTACGAAGAACACAATCAAGGGACACATGGTTCCAAAGATCTCACTGTAGCATAGGAAAACAAAACAAACAAACAACCTAACTTAAGGTATAGATTCTTACGGTAGAAGATGTTTTAAAGCAAGGTAATTTTAGTATACTACACTTTTTTGAAAGCTAGTAGAATTGGTGAAGAATTTGTCCAAGAAATTGGACTTTTAGACTCTTAGAATCATGATAAGTAATACACTACACTTCCTTGAGAGCTAGTGGATTCTTAAAATCATAATAAATACTTGCTCTATTTCTAAAGAATACTAGTGTTTCCTTTGTGTTTTACAAAGGAAACACTGATATAATTTAGAAACAAAGGGAGTAATACTCTATAATTTCTTCAGGGCTAGTGGATGTGGCAAAGGATTGTCCAAGAAACTAGACATTAGAGGAAAGATAAGTGTTTTTCCTCTACCTCAGAGCATTTGAATTGAGCAAACTCAAGTAGACAGACCATTGCTTGACCCGCTAGTCATGATATTTTGAGGGGCCTGGAGCACTTATCATCCAAGTTTGTACCTTCTGAGGACCACGATGCAGATGCTCGTCGGCTGTATGCCTCAAAAACTCAGGATAAGTGGTCTTCCTCTTAAGTTAACCCTGGCTGCATAGCTCAAAAAACTCAGGACGTTGTAAACATCAAAAAGCATTGTGAAAGCGTTTGGGGCATAAGTATTCACACCCTTGGAAAGATCGCAATCAGTGCTGATTGCTAAGCACAATAGGCTTGCGGTCTCTAGAATTATCGAGAAACTAGAGAACCTGTTTTTTTCAGGAATATCGATCCTCAGAGACAAAATTTGATCACCTCATAATTACCAATTTCTGGTGTCTGTCATCAGTGTACGTTGAATGCTTCAGGCTTCAACAGAGAACGTGAGAAAGCAGGTCCACTAGCCCTTTCTCTAAATTGGTGTTTGGATGCATAAAAAATAATGTACACAAATAACTGACCAAATTTAAGGTGACGGGATTCCAGGAAGTCCTTGCAAGTTCTTAGGGTCCTAGCGGTTAATACAGCATAAGTAACATGTAGATTTGAGATTTGAGGCTTGCGTAAAATATCAAATAAAATATGGTACAGTGAATGCATTGCACACAGGAATGTTTGAACAAACCATATGCCAATGAGGCACCTCATAATTTTCTCAGTGCCTAATAAATTTCAATTTAGGATACACGAGTACCATCTTTCTATTCCTGCAGACGGTAATAGAACACGTTTTCTCACCAGCTACATAGTTTACAGTACGACATTTCATCAGTTGAGAATATCCCCAACGCAAAGAATATCTTGATCACAATCATGTTCTTGACATTGTACAAATGGGAGACTGAAGGTTGAGAGAAGGAGATTGAACCGGATACTGGCTGGCTGGCTGGCTGGCTGGCTATGCAGCCCGAGAAGGAATGCTGGAACTCTTTTGGGGCATGGTTGGCGTGTCCGCAGGACGAGCGCAGCGAACCTCGCCAAAGCGACGGATGTGCTGAAGAAGACGCTGCAGATACATATTCCGACTGACGGTCGTACTGTCGCAGACTATAGTGACATGCTTTCGGGCCCTGGTGACTGCCACATTCATTCTCCTGTTGTCCCCCAGAAAGCCCACCACTCCAATATTGTTTGACCTCACCTGAAAGAAGCACCGAGTCAGAAAAATACGAGGCCAACCAAAAGTAATAAGACCTAGGCAGTGCTAGATAATGGACATAATTAATCCTAGGTCATTCTACTCACTCCAGAACGACCAGGTCTGTACTTTTCAGTTGATCCAAGGGCTTGGGATGAAAAGAGTAATTCGTTATAATCCTCTTAGACTAGCGAATGGGACAGTGATATCAGTGATAAGGCTTGGCGTTACGGTACGAAAAGGTATAACCCCAAAGTCCCCAACTGCAAGACCACATGAATGTGCTAGATAAACCCACACTAGTGTTCATGGAGGAGTACCATAGAAATAACAACTGCATCAGCTTCCCGTCCTTGAAAACTGTCCACACTGGCAACCTGGACACCTTCAGCACCTGGAATTTCCTCGATACGGTCACAAAGCAATTGCACCTGGGCCATGTACGGTGATTGCACAGCAATTGAAGAGGGAGGAACACCTGTGAATCATAGCCAACCTATCTCAGAGAATGTCTTACAGCACATCGATATCGGCACAATATAAAAGTCTGCACACGGGAGAAACTTCAACTCGCAGTCAAATCTGAAATGGACCAAGCATGGATTTCACTAAATTCTTTGTGTCACAGATTAAAGCAAGTGACTGTAGGCTACAGCTATTTGACTGGAGCACAGTTTTCTATGAGCTCAGTATGTCGTAGCACAACAACATGACTAGTAAAACAGTAACGTCAGTCGGTGAAAAAATACAACTCCAGCCTAAAGAGACTTGCTTTAGGCTGTGACCCTAAATTGTACAGTTTTGAGGTTAAGATTACCTGTCGCAAGGAGAGCACGAATGTGGTCGACCACGATGTCTGCCTCGCCTTCGTTGTAGAAGGATCCAGTTCCTGCTGGATCCAAACGCTCTTCGCAACCGGGTATCAGACTTCCAAATGGTAGTCGGGTATCTAATAGCAACATAGGTACCTTCGTGATCGGAGAGTTCTAGAAACAGACATTCGAACAGATATAGGTCAGAGATTTTGCAGACCTGACCATCTTTCACAAATTCGAGTTCAATAAACGAATACACATGGCACCTCGCAGTCAAGTATCACATGATTCTTCACCACCGTCCCCCCCCCCCCCCTCCCCTCTATACCACAAGCAGGGGTCACCTACATATTAAGCAGGTGATTCTTGCTTTTGGTAATCAGTAGGAAAAACAGAAGATGTCAGGGACCACACAAAACCAACCAACACTGGAGCACAATTGATAGACCAGAATAAAATCAATACAAGGTCCCTACCGTAACGCTGGGGGAGTCACGGAGAAGGTGTGATGCTACAGCAGGAGCTGAACGCAATCGACCTCCGTACATTTCGTATGATGCCCACAGTGCGATGGCATGATGCATGCGGTACTGGATGCTCAACATGGTACTCAGGAGACCGTCATGCAAGGCTCCTGCTCGCTCCATGAGAGAGACGCCGAGGCCACCGTCGAGAGCCTCTCGCGACATAATTGTCGGGGCCAGTTGACAGGCATCCCCAGCCAAGACACAGCGTCTGCCCTGCAACAGAGGAATCCAGCAGGATGGCTCTATTGCCTGGGCCGCTTCATCCACCACCACCAGATCAAACGCCTCCAATTTGCGAATCAGTGGGTCACCCGCTCCCGTGTTTGTGCAGAGGACCACCTGGATCCAGCAGTTCGTATGAAATATCTTCCAACGGTCAGTATAAAAACACAGAGGAACATCCGTCTCTTGTCGTTACACAACGGAGAGAGACGAAGCCATGGTTCAAAAATGTAGGATGTAATGGTGACCAATGACAACGAGGCAACGGTTCTAAGCAATAGTAGCCCAGGTTGGGGCGACCTAAACATTCATGAAAGTGCGTTGGATCTACATGGTGCACATCTATCTATTCAGGACAAATTCCAAGACTTTGCAGCAACATCCTAGCCAAGAAATACGAAGCAGCAACCCAGTTGGTTGGCTACAAGAAACGCACCTGTGCAGATGTCAAAGCATCATTGATCGTCTCCTTTTCTCGTTGTTTTAAGGTCTTGCCCAGCTGCTTCAACACCTGCCTAATGCCAGCAGCTACTGAGTCGTCGTCCAGACATTGGCGCAGATCACTACGTAAGTCGGCCCGCCTCCTCGCCAAATCTCTTCGAAAAGCTGTCAGCCCCTTGTCGACGATGAAACTCAGCGACCGTGCAGAAACGGCTGGGGCTACCCTGGCGGGGTTCCCGACCCGGACTACATTCAGACCTGCGTTTGCCAGCCTTTCCACCATGTTGTCCACGGCTGCGTTGGTGGGTGCAGTTGCAAGCACCCGCTCCCCGCGTAGCACTGCCCTCTCTATGAGTTCTGTGACGACGCTCGTCTTCCCAGTTCCTGGAGGCCCTTGGATCACCACCACGGGCCTTTTCCTGTCTAACCCCATTTGGATGGCTTGCGTCTGAGAATCATCAAATCGAATCTCTGTCAAAGAGGACTTTTCGAACTTGGGAATTGGCAACAGGGGACCATTCTGCGCTAGCCAACAGATGTCTGGGCCTTTCCCGAAGAGGGTGGCCACTACGGAGGATGCTGGATTCTTCTTCTGAAGCCCATGCTTTTGAAGTCGCACTAGCGCTTCACAGTCACGCTGACAAAATTGCGAAGTCCATAGTCAGAAGAACGCATGATGCTCGCAAAAATAACAAGCAAGCAGCGACGTGAGTGACTAAGAATAAAATGACAGATCCTCAAATCTGATTCGGAGGATCACATTCAATCCCTTCCAAGCTACTCTCTGAGATTTCCTACAGTGTAAGTCCACTGGCAGACATGTAATACCATGTGGCAACATGTTTCCTGTGACAGCACTTCAGTGAGAAAATCCTTCCAAGGCTAGCGAAAACACACTTCTCCATAGTGTACACTGGTAGAGCTGGTGTGATTTCAAAAATGCACCCCGAAGCTGGTCAACGATTCCAACATGATATACATCCAGTCAAATGCAAGTGAAAGGAGAGAAAACCTGATATGTGGTAGCATCAGCAAGTGCACTGATGCGGTCCAGGCGCAATGACTTTCCAAACAGACGAGAGAACGTGGGATCGCCGTACCGAGCCTCAATGGCAACGGCGATGCTGTTATTGTCTTCAGCCAAACTGTAAACTGAGCCTCGCATACATTCCATAGTTGACCCTCCTCGCTTCTTGTCAGATATGCGAACACAGACCATGTCACCTGGGGATATTGTTGTAGGAGGCAGATGGCCTCCCCCTTCTACTGACAGAGTGACCAAGTGCATTCCTCCCAAACCTGTGTCAAGATCAGATTCATGTCCACTGAAATAAGTTCCATTTCTAATATTGACATGAAATCAACCAAACATATTGGATACTTTGTCATTCCACCAACACAACCTTCAATATTACATCCATTGCTACACGAAGTTAAAACTCGAGGGGCTAGACAGATAGTCATCCGTTTCCCAATATCTTTGATGCCCATTTCCATGAAAAACTGCTTACGCTTAATTTCTTACGCTTAATTTGAACAATTCAAAAGTGATGTGCACTTTTAACGAATTTGGCAGTAAATTCTATGCCACAGCATACCTGTGGTGGAACCAGTGGCAATCAAATGGGTGATAGAATCGCAATTCTCAAGAGCCTGTTCGTCTTTATTGTCTTCCGGCACTGTGGAAGGAGGCATCGGAGAATTGCCGATGGCAGATGCAGCTCCCTCGAGGGACTGATGCGTGGCTTCAAGTTCAGCGTCTCTCTCAATTTGCAAAAGTTGCAGACCTCTGGTAACGAACATGTCCACCTGTGACTGGATCTCAGCAATCCGTTCTCGAGATAATCCTAGTACGTCATGAACCTGCTTGGGCTCTTTCGCCCTCCTAGCAACCGCACGGTGCCCGCCTGTGTAAACAAGACATCCAATGTCAACTCTCAACTCTAGAACCACCTTCGAATTTAATACCCTTCATAGATTCGTCGTAAGGCAAGAACTCTTGAAAGTTGGAAACACCACACCAGATTTCGCAAACTTCTTCAGCAGCTTCCAGGCCTCGGTGACCTGCCAGTTCTCCACCTTTCCTTTCGCCTGCAGTCACAACATCCAACACATTCCCTCCCGTGAGTAGAAAAAGAATAAATACAACTGCAAAACACATGAGAGTTAACAGCAAAATCAAATATCAACCCTCGGGCCCAGGCTAAAGGCAGAACGTCCCCTGTGGAAGCCAAGAGTCAATGAAAGTAACATTCAGAACATAATCCTATCATTCAAAATTGTAGGATGCAATTTCTTCTTTCTATTAGAACATGTTATTACCAGCATGGACGCTTCATAAATGGCTTATTTTGAACCAACCGAAGATCAACTCGGTTCGTTTCGTGCATCCCATGACCATCTGCAGTTGGGAATCGATTAGCAGTGAAGTTAAAGGACACTGCAGACAGACAGAAGCTGGAGAGGGTGGAACCCTAAACCGACCGACCGACCAACCCTATGGCTGGCAGGCCGACCCCTGATTCCTGCCCCCCGAGAGGAGAGCCATCCATCCAAGTCTGTACCCACCTGGGAGTCTTGCAGAGCGACACGCAACTCCCGCTGGTAATGATCAAAGAGCGTGGGGTAATGCAGGCTCGCTCGCAGGCAGAGCGGTTCCAGGCCCTGAGGCATGGGTCTGGCCAACAGGAACGGCTGCGCGAGCGCCACCAGGTTATGGCCCGTTCCCATGCGCTCCTGCGCTTCCTTGATCTCTCCTCTCTCCTGCGCGCAGGCCACCTCTCTCACCATGGCCGCAATGCCGTCCTTCATCCAGTTGACCACGGCCTTACCCAGCACTCGTCTCCCCAGTGGGTTGCCAGGACCCCCGTCATCTGCAACCACACCGTCAGCGGCTCAGGATTCTTCCCGAGTAGAAGCATACGATGATGGACGCCCAGTACAGGACAGGCATTGGAGAAGGCACTGAAGACCAGGAAGAAAGTTAGTGATGCGGGTCCTCGCATGTCAAAAACGAAGAAAGACTTTCACAACTCATATTCATCGCGAAGGCCCACTTCACATTGCAAAGACAAAAAAAAAAAAAAACACGAACGAAGTTCACAATTGCGAGCTACACTTGTCAGTCCCGCCACCAAATTCATGACTACATCACAAGATTGGTGCAGAATCATCATCATTTCGACGATTCTCTCATGTGTGTCCATGTCAACTATACACTAGTCCAAATAAAAAGAATGGGCATGACAAGGTTGCACTCATGTGGCTCCTCCGCGACATGCTAAAGTATAAACTTTCAAGCTACCTCTTTGAGGCAGGTTGGAAACTCGTTATCTCAAATGAGACATAAGATGGTAAGAGTAATGAACGGATAATTTACGATTGTTATCCTATCCCTAGCTGCAAATGCTATTGGTTCAGCTCTTGTTGATTCAAACTCTCTCTTGTTGGTTCCAGTTCTGCAATGTCAAATCCCTGTGTTAAACTATAAGAATTCTTGTAAAGCCATTAACCCCTAAAGAACCAAGGTTTCAAAGTTTCAAAATGATCGATTTGATCGAGTTACGAACAATAGAATTCAGACAGAGCCAAATTTTATATTCCTAGAATCAGTGCAAGTTTCGGTCAAGGGGTAAGTGCAATCAAACATAAAGAAGGTCCTCAACAATCCACTAAGAAAAGTCATTTGACTCGATAGGGGCCGCTTAGGGGTTCCTTGTGTGTCTCTCGAGCAGTGGCCTTCGACTTCAAGATGCCGTTATGATTTCCGACACAATTGGTGAACAGATTTCATCTCTATCCCTCCTCACACAGCAATCGTACCCGACTCGTCGTTGTCCTCCACCAACAGTTTCGCCACCTTGGGCTCCTCCGACAACTCAGTCCCTTCAGAGAACACAGGAACAGTCGAGTTGGAGATGAGTGCTCGAAGGTCGCTCTTCACCTCTTCGACTAAGGCCCCATTCTTTTTACTCTTTCCACTCCGTCTTCTCTTGAAGTAAGGCTTCTTCTTCGTCACCTCACTGGGACTCTGCCCCTCTCCTTGACGCCCCGCAAAAGCAACGACACACAGGAACGCGGCGGAGCGGCTGGCTATGGTGGTGCCCGGGGAGGTCAAACTCACGAAAGCCGATTTCTGCTTGGAAGACAGACGGTCTCCGACTCGAGACGACACAAACTCCGTGCCGAGAACTCCAGTATTCGCCAATGCCGTCGCCATGGTCGAATTGGGGCAAGGCCAGGCAAGTGTGTGGAAATTATTTACCAGAGATAGGAAGAAACCTAGTGTCGCATCATGAATTCGAATCCGCCCACAGCCTCTGGAATTTGGAAGACGACCCCCTCTACGAACTCAAATTCGAATTCGACAGAGCTCAGTCGTCCACATCTGAAGAAGACGAAGAAGAGCACAGCTACCATCAGCACAGCTGGCTAAAAATTCCGCACTCCCAAAACCTCATCTTATAATACATTCAGCCCTTCGAAAATCTTCCGATGATCAGCCCTCCCAATAATCCCGTCCTCGTCAGTCCCATTTCGATTCCCATCCAATGACCACATGGACCCACGACACTCACCCTCATTCGCAGGCCAGTCCCCGAGATGACGCCATCCCAGCCCAGAAAATGGGCAGGTGGGCAGCTCCGCTTCCGGCCTCTCTGCCTGGACCAGCAAACGAGTACTGTAACGACAAAAGCACCACGCAACGCGTCGGTTCTTACCTGAAAGCTCAGAGGAGGCCTTGAACAACCCACCCGCGAAGAAAGAGCAGTTTCGCGCCAAGCACCAGTGTAAACCACAGCCCGGAGCTGGCGAATAAGCGAGGGTCAAGCGAGCGAGCGCGCGAGCAATCGAGGGGGTAAGGTAGGAGCAGCAGGAGCAGCAGCAGCACGAAGTTCCGTTCCGTGTCAAGCAGTCAGGCAGGTAGTTAGGCAGTCAGGTCCTCGCGAGTGGTGTGGGATGGGCAACGCCAGCGCCGCCACTCCCTTCCCCGCCGAGATCCAACACTCACACAATCACACGCTTGGGCTTTCTCATCTGCTTTTGCAACTTGCGTTCTCAGTCCCACTGCAGGCAGGCAGGCAGGCACGCATTCAAACCAGGCCACATCCCAGGGCCACGCAAGGCCACAACAGGCAGACCCTGACGATATGAATGCCAGAGAGACAGCACACTGAGCATCCAGAGCTTCCAAAGATGCCAGGGAGGCCGAAATGTCGCAGGAGGGTAGAGGAGCGACGGGGCTAAATATCGGGGGGCGACTGCTGGGGCGCTCCATCCGCGCCACACAAGCAGCAGGGCAGGGAGCGCGCGGGGCCCGCGGGAGTAAATGGCCGCGGGGAGGCCACGGACCCCGCAGCCTTCCTTCCTTCTTTGGCTTTGGGATGAAGCTCAGTCCCACTTCCGTCAGTCAGTCCTAATGGGAGGAGCTGACTGACGGACGCTTGACTTCCGTCCGGAGGATGGGGAGGAGTCACAGCCGAACTTGGGTAATGGTTACCGAAATACCGAGATATAAGGGGGAACTCATTACTCCGTAGTGGTTACTCCCTTTGTCCCGATGTAAATCCAGGGTTTCAAACTATACTTGCCCTAAATTAAACTCGTTATGGTGCAAGAAATCGGCCCTCTACAATCTGACCGACAATAACTAAAGTTAGATGGCACACCCCGAAGCAAAAAGATCTACGGATAACATTATATAGCAATTTGATCATTGCAAAAGCAATCAAAATGCAACCTCTAACCAACCAAAGGCAAAAAATTCAACCCACAATCATGTATAAAAACCACAACTAACAAATCTCTTGTTGAGAATATCTTGGAGTGAAATCACAAGACATTGTCGGAATTGAATATAGAAGACACCAACATTGCTTGAAAAATGATCAAAACTGATACCACTAGAGCAGTTCTAGAAAGAGGGAAGATTTGTCACTTTCGATGCTTGTTTTCAATATATATTGTTCCACTATTTACTTCTACTCTTTCACACCTCGTAGGATTTATTAGAAGCTACAATAACTATGCAATCCCTTGAAAATAGGAACAATTCACATGTTAATCTAACCATTTCTTAGAAAACTTGGATTTATTTTGAGACAAAAGGGGTATTTTGGGGGTACTCCTACAAAAAATATAAAAGAGTAGTGAAGTAGTTATTGGTTATCTTTTTGTACCCCCTTAGTATTAATTGCGAAAGGATAATGGTTGATTTCCACATTTGGATTAATTGAAAATGGGTGTCAATGTTACTTCTAGTTAGATGAACAATATTAGTTAAGGGCCTCATATGGCATGTTAGGTGATGTAGTTCATAATCCCAAAAGATAATCATTAAAAGTTTATTACAAGTTGGGATGAAAATGTGACCAATGAGAGCTTTGCTATGACTATTGAGATTGAATTTGAGACTAAGTTTGACCTCAATGTTATTCCTGAAGTTGATGACATGTGGGTCACTATAATATCTACATCCAACAAATTAGAAGAAAGAAGAAATTGTATTAGAAGTTGAACAACCTTTGCCTCCAATTGCATATGGTTTAGTTTGTACAACCTTAGCAAGTATCTAGTTGTACTTAGAGCAACTACATAGTAATACTAGTGCTTTAGTTAATAAACTTGATGTGATTGAGAAGGATATTGCAAGTCTTCATTGTCAATTTGAGACTTTGGATCATCAATCTACTTTCATTCAATACTTTCATTAAATTTTATTATCCCTAATCAATACCTTTATAATATTATAAAATTTAGTTTATCATGACTTAGGTTAGATATTGGTTATTTAGTTGTAACTTATAAGTGATGTGAGTATCCCCTCTACATGTATAAGAGTTATCTTATTCAAAAAATGAGTTTGTGTTGTTAGCACTAAGCCTCTCATAGGATAGATGAGCAACGATGCTAACATGTGAATGTAGAGCCATGAGCCTACAAGCTTTGAACCTAATTGTAGGTATATACCTACAACTATTTGAAAGCATTTATAACATATTTACCTATTACATAGATGCCCTATAACATGGAAGGATTATATAATATAAATACCTATAACATAGACACCTAAAACTATAAGAGGTGTCTATGATATAGAGTCATAGGTTCATTGACTCATAAATTCTTTGCTCACATCCTAGCACTCCCCGATAGTTGAGGGGTACTAATTTTGAAGTAAGGTAGGAGTCCATATGTGTGCCATGTAACTATTTGCTCCTCTTCATGGCTACTACATATCAATGGACTGAATGGAGTACATATGAAATTTTAAAATGTATAATATAGATACATAGTGGTAAAAATAGGCCCCCCTACATTACTATATAATAGTTTCAACATCAGTGATACTACTCTCCCATAAGAAAACATAAGTTAGCAATTTATGTTATTTGATAAACTTGCATTGTAACTCCAAGACTGCTTCTATAGATTGGATGAAAATATAGGGTAAGGATAAACATGAGACCATCCAAATGGATGAAATTGGGACATTTAGTAGTGGCATTGTGCTTGTAGCTAATACAATAGATGGAGCTAGGATTAAAGAGTAGGAAGCTTAGTATTGACACAAATTAAACGCGAGGAAGTTGGAGGTGGACCTTACCCAAAAAGCAAATTGGTGCTACGAGGATAAGTAAATCCAACCTTTCATTGCCCCAAGTCCTTCAAGGGATATATGTAAAATTTGAAACCTATTTTGTAGTTGGTTAATTATATATTATTTGACCACTATTAGCTAATTCAAGGTATTGGATTTAGTAAAATAAAAATTCAAGTTTTCCAAAGTTTATCATCAATGATGTATAATGTTCTAGAATTTTTTTAAGGTGGAAAAAAGAACAATAGGCATTTGTAGGGTATGATATATTAGTTTTCATGTCACAATGCACTACTTTTCATTGTTTCTGAGGATTTCCAAAATTTCAAAACATTCCTATTAAATTTAAACTTACTATAATTTAGAAAAAAAATTGATGTGGATAGAGCATCACATCACTACCTCAGAAAATTCTAAAAATTTGAGAGAAGAATCTTATAAAGTATAAATGAAGCATTTAGTAGAAGTCCACTACACTATTACACTACGTATCCTTACCTTAATGTAGTCCAATTTTATTTTTTAATCCAAAAAAATTTGTAAATGGAATTTTAGCTCAAAATTTTTCTAATTGACAAATATTTGAATTGAAAACATCAAATATTTTACTTCTATTTTTAGATAATTGAAATTTTATAAATTAATGTATTTTAGATGATTGTTGATTTCTCTATATTAAAAACTTTATTGGTGTTTTTAATTTTTGGATGTGGATGAGGACAAATCCCTGGGAGGGATTTATAACGAAATTTCAAAATAGAATTAAAATTTTCTTGTTTTTACACTCAAGTTATTGTCATTAACAGTTCAAAATATTAATCAATGAGAGGTTTTTTTGAATTCTATCTTTTCAATTTAATTTCTTTCAAAAAATGAAAATTTGAATTCTTGTAGTATGTGTACATAAATAAAACACTTGATCCTTTGGTTTTTGTCATATTCTAAAGCTAGAATTTTTAAAATATTTTAAAATCAAAATTTTTTCAAAATAAATAATAGTTTACATTGAGTGCAAAAGATTGTAAGAGTACTCAAAGAGTTGTCTAAGATCTAGTAGAATATGACTTGCAACCACCCCATTGAGCAAATCAACTCACTTAAGTCATGTTGTAGGGCCAAAGCCTCTTGTAGTGTAGCTACTTGTTTTTTCTTCATATTGTTAGTTCAAAACCCTTAGTGTCACCATGACCATTGTTCATTACCCAAAGCTTCTCTATTAATTGTTTACAAAGTCATTTCAAGTTCACTAGACCTCATTATGCTTTGATTGCAAAATTGACCGCTACTAATTCTAGTTGAAGATATACAACATTGAATATGAGAGTCTATAGGAAGTAAACTTGTAATTAATACTTTCAAAATTCATTGTTTCTTTATGTATGCTCTAAAAAAATGCATTCTAATAGAGTTTAGAATATTTCCAATTGATATCAAAATCACTCATGAAAAGTGCCCCCTCAATAATGTATTCTAGATTTAATTTTGACAATTTTTCGCTACAAATGAATGTGTTAAAAAGTTATTAAGTTTAACACCTTTTAACAAGTCTTAATAACAAGAATATACCAAAAAGAAAAGCAAAATATTGCATATGATACTTTTGACATTTTCTTCTTAATTTTTTTAGAATTTGTTACCAATAAATTAAAAATTAATTAACTAATTTAAGAAAATTGGAAAAATAATATATAAAAGTAGAAATCATAAATAAGAGTGGTGGTTTTGTACTAGGAAATTGAAGGTAGTTTAAACTTTAGATTCATTTTGATTAGTATTACTATTTTTTCGTGGATGAAGGTTGTGATGTAGTTTAGGGATCAATATTCATCCATTCATTTCTTTTATTAGGAAAGTCAGAATTTAACTTACTTTATCATTCTGGAAAGGGCAAATTACATTCTACAATTTAGGTTAGATTGATTTTAGTTTGAATTCATTTTTGATTAGTTATTTAATTTAATTAACCATAGTTTAAAAATTAGGATTTACATGATTTAAGTTCAATTTGGATATTTAAAAACAAAGTGTCCATTGCTTGGAAGGCGCGAATTGAACATAGATTAGGAACACGGTAAGGAAATTGATTTAACAAGCCATTAGAACCCATGTGCATGTTTTAACTCAAAGGGTGGAGTTTAAAACACTCACAACAACTAGACTAAGTAATTCCAAAAATTCTTCGCCAATCCCTAGCTTCTAATTAATTCCACTACATTCACTATCTAATTGACTTTTCAAATTAGCCCATACATATGACTATTTCCACAGGCTATGACCGCCTACACTCATTGACAAATTGTCTTACTTAACAATTTCAATTACTGGTTACTCATTAGTGGTAAAACTTCACAAACTACTCGTCTTCTACAATCCTCTTTTTGTCTGTCTATTTGACCATATTTATGATCAAACAATTCCGCCTTAACCCAACTTACAAAATTATCTGTTTTCTTAATTTAAATTCCTAACTCTCAAGAAATACCAATCACTAGTAATTTTGACTCCTCTTTCCCAAACAATTAGACAACAAACTACGACCCAATTATAATCCATCACTGGCTAATTGACTCAATTATATATGCATCCTTTTTAAATAAGCTCTCACATCTTTGACAATTAGACTACAAACTAAAATAAAGAACAACACCAATCCCTAGCTAATTGTCTTGCTCTCTTAAATCTCAACCAATCACTAGCTTACGAGACTTTTGACACACTCATACACACAGTTCATATCAATTGAACAAAACCAAAAGAAACAAAATGGAAACCTTAATGCGCACCAACTTGTCTATTAGTCTTCCTCTCCGATACCCAGCTACTCACAAACAAAACAAGAAGACAATGGGACAAGTTCACCGCTCACAACTGTCTACTTGTCTTCGTCACCAATGATTAATTGTACTCGCTAATTGAAAGACGATTTGACAAACTCACAATTTACGACCAATTTGACAAAACCAAAGAAAAAGAAAACAAAAAGAAACAATACCAATCATAGGCTCAACTAAGAAATTAATGCATTCTTTAAATATCCAAGTTGTTGGCATTGAAACAAGACAATTTGACCAACCTTACAACTCTTGACTATTAGACAGACAACAAAATACTAAAAACTGCCAATCCCTGGCTAAATTGAAGAAAACGAAAAAAACGCCAATCACTGGCAATTAGACAAAAACTACAAAGCCAATCCCTAGCTATAACGTGAATAGACAAATAGACAAATTTGCATTAAAATTGAAGGAATGCACAAGTACGTTAGACAAGGTGGCAATCACTGCAAATGCCTGAGAAAGAGAGCGAGAAAAAGCACAGTCTATTAGTCTTATGCTTCTTGGCCGTAACTAACTCACAGTTAGCTACACTGTCTATTTGTCTAACTTCTTTGATTCTAACTAACTCTAACTCCCTATCTGGTTGTCTAGTGGTCCTTTTCATATTAGTTAGTCTATTTGACCTAATTCACATTCTATTAAGCTGTAATGCTAGCTTAATTAGTCCATTAGTCTTTTACTTTCCAAAATACCAAAAGTAATCCAAAAAGTATGTCTACAACAATTGATTTCTAGGTTCATGTGGTACTTGACTTACATTTTTATCAAGTAGATGTTGAAAAATAAGATGTTATGAATTGTGAGCGGATATTTACCCACCCTTGGTAAATATACAAGTACAACCAAGTTCTTGTGTTTGAAAGTTGAGTCCTATCCTAATGAGTGCCCAACATTATTCCATTGTGCCTTCCAAGCAATGGATCTTTTCTAAGCTCCTAAATCCTACAAATTTACTAAGACCCTCTTAACTAGCCTAATTGTAGAAGCTACCCCAACAACCTTGATACCTTGACCACCGTGATCTTCTATTAGAAATAAGTGAAATGTAAATCTATCATCTCTGAGTTGTAGACCAGATCATGCCATTTCTAAAAATCTAAGATGCATGGAAATTGAACATTCCTAAAAAGAGTTATGGCCAGATGAAGTTTAGTCCTTTCGGAGGCTATCTAAACTTCATCCACCTCTTTGGGCCCCTTCCCTAATTCAAATGACATTGAATTATGGAATCTAAGCCTATACTACTAGCTAGTGTGTCAGTTCCAAATTTGGTCTTGGATGGATGATTTTCACCCGACTTCATCCATTTTAGACCCCCCAACTTCATCCGCTCATAACTCCCTCATTATGAGTCGGTTTGGGATGCATTTTATACTCCCGGAAACCCCTTGACCTCTATTCTATGATTCTAAAGCTAAACTTGACCTGAATCTCTATTCTAAAGGTACTACCCACCCTTAGGCCTCGGCCCTAATTGACATTTGCAATGTGAAGCTAAGGAGAATGGTAAGGAGATGGTTAGTATTCTACCTCAGCTTAGGGCTCCTTCACTAGGTGGGCGAGACTTCTTCTCAACATGTCCCTAACCACCATGTCTCCCTTGTGGAGTTTAGTAATTGATTGAATAACTTTGGATGTTGGTTTCAGTAGAACTTTTGGTCACCCCGCTAAGTCCTACCTTTGGCTAACTCCCCAACTTCCTCCCTTATTTCCTTTACTCCCCTTTCCTTTTCTTTACTCGTCTTTCTTTCTACTCTAACCCTTGTTCTGAATGGAGTGTGGTAGTTGGGGCAACCACCAACTATTCTAAAAGCCCTATGCCAAGTGTTTAACCCGTAAAGGACCATATGGCATTTTTTGGCAACATAGCGATTTGGGGCAACTCACTACAAGTGGAATTTTTATTTTATTTCTTTGAAATTTTCACACAAAAAGCTTTGAATCATCCCATTTTGATTTATGAAATGAAAGTTAGGAGGAGTTTTAGTTGTGGATAGTTTACAAATAGTTATAGAATCTCCACTCTAAAATAAACTTTGCAGACCTTTATTTAACTCACTTTTCAATATTTTGGAAGAAAATAAAAACTTTAGGTGTAGATTGTTTATTACAACATTACCACCATTGGGATTGTCATTTTTCAATTTCATAACTAAATTGTTAACAATTTAGTATTTTGAATCATTCTCTACTTCATTCTACTTACTAATTTTTTCCTATATATTGTACTATTCCAAATGATCTAAAATTTTTCAATCATGTAGAAAACTTGCTTTGAAGAATGAATCCAAAGAGTTACAACCATTTTGGACATTTTTTCATAATGATCCGACCTTGTAAAGTGCAGTTGCACGGATATTTGCAGGGCAAAAAAAGGGATTTTTATCACTTCAAACACTAATATCTTGCAATCTACATGGTGGAAATTTCTGAAATTTTTTCCACATGTTTTCAAACCAGCGTACTACAAGATCTTGCAGTTACATGTGTCCAAAAATGTTTTTTTTCCAAAATTTGGTACTTATACTAGAAATAGCAATTTGGGAGCATTTTTGGTGAAAATATAGTCAAAAACCTTTGGGGGTTAATGACCACTTACACCTACTTTATAACCTCATCTCCACTAACCTACAAGACTCAAGGCAAGGATTAATGGCCCCTCCTACTTGAACCACCTCTTACACTCTTAATTAATTCCCATAACACCTAAGCTATCTATAATAGTTAGAAGACTTCCCCTATTAAGTCACCTCTTTCTCCCTCTTCTCCCTTCACTCATTATGTGGTCTCTTATAGATAGCTTAAGGTGTTTGTAGAAAAAATGGACTTGTAGAAATTGACTTATTGTCATCTCCTTCTATATTTTTTTGTTCTTTTCTATGCTTGACTATGGTTATGTTTCTATGTCCCTCTACTTCACATATTTTCTCCTACTCAACCCTTCTTCTATCTTCTTCCTATTCTACCCTTTTTCTACATCTTTCCTATTCTACACTTTTGGTTTTGGACCCTCCAAAAAGGAACAATAAGGTTTGAGTTTCATTGGACAAAGCCTAGGTTGGCTAGGTTGGTCTTGTGCTAGCTGGAGCTTGTGCTGCTAGGCCGGTCTTGTGTTGGCTGGAGTGTATGTTGCCAAGTGGTCTTGTAATGGTTGAGGCCTCTAGGATTGGTCCAAAGCTAAGTACTAGTATTTAGACACAAAGAGAAACACACTAGGAGTTTGAAAATCATTTGGAAAATCCTAGGACTTGCAATGGATAGGCTTGATAAACAAGGGCATTGAGGATTTTAAGTTTGAGCAACTAGGACCTAAAATCTAACTTTTGGGGTACTAAACTTTGGTTTGTTTCTAAGACGTTTTGAAAACTAAACTTTGGAGGTGAGCACTGGGTAAGTTCAAAGCTTCGTCGTTGATTTGGGTTTAATACCAAATCTAAGACTAGGAGGTACCACAAATATGAAAGCTCATAAACCCACAATTATATCTCCTCGTGTTCAATGAATCATATGAAATAACATGAGGATTTAATAATATGATTTTTAATTTGTACTCTTTGATACATACTAAAATAATATGAGGATTTAGTAATAGAAGCATATTTTTTTTTTATTTCTAATCTCTAATAAGCCTTAACTCATTATCAACTCGTGTTATTAAATCCTCATATTTTGTGAGTTTAGAAGCCAACCACATGTCTTGAAATGGCTAATGCTTTTTTGGAGAACTATGAAGATACGGAGGTGCAATTTTCAAAATACATTTACACCATTTTGGAGCTTATTTTAGGCTATGCTTTAAGGTAGAAAGCAATTTTTGTGTAACCAAAATAGATTGCATGTAAGTTAGTTGAAGAGAGACCCACAAAAGAATGCCTACTATGTGAGCACTAACTTAGAGTGCCATGTTAAGAGTTTGTCATTTAGAAATGGTTTGGCATAACGTGATCTAATAGTCTGTCATAAATTGATTGAGTTTCCAAATTATTCTAAGCATCATTTTTTCTCTTCATACATGGATATTGATTTTTCAATTCAAAGTATCATGGTGTGAGCCCAATTTGTTGCTAGGGACTCACTATTTTTTTGTATATTTTTTTTAAGTGTAGTTCTGTACACAAAAAGTCCAAAAAAGAGTATAGAAACAAAATAGGTACATGTTACATACCAATATAGCATTTGATCTAAAATTAGAATATTATAGCTATAATATCCCAAACCACCACTAGTGCATAGGTTAGAACATGATTAATTGTGGTAAATGGGAGAATCATGTCTTATTGGCAAAACCAGCTCAAACTTGGCATGCAAGAGACATGTCTAGGCTAAAATTGGTTGGGGGAACCCTAGTGAGGTATTTAGGTCGGTTCCTCGCGATGGGTTCTAGTTTCTCCATTCATTGACAAAATAGCAGAACCGTAATTGTTGGCATGCAAAAATTAATTATACCAAGATGGGACTATAAATGAATCTACGATTGAAGGAAGGTGACAATAGGTTCAAATCACACCAGGGACTCAACAGTAAGGTCAATTCACCAAGATTCCCTCCGGTATGAAAGATTCTCCAGACACTAGTAGTTAAATGAGGGGATGGATTTTATTCCCCCTAGGTTGATGTATAGAGTAAAAATATGAGCCTATACATGTGTTATGATATTTCATGAGAGGTACCACAAAAAATTTCGGAATTTTCTGATAGTTAAAAGATATTCTTTTGGACAGTCAACCGCCGAAACTTACAATGAAAAATTCCTCAAAATTACACAAGTGATGATAAAATCTCACTAAAAATTAGACTAGCTTTTTTATGTTAATGAGATGCCTCAAAAAGTTTCAAGACATTCCAATAGTGAGAAGTAATTGAATCTGCGAGATTCCCCAACAACCAACATAATTTAAAGTTTATGGCGGAGTTGACCAATAGAGTGGGAGCATATGGAAGCCAAATGAGATTGAAGATAGGTCTTTTCTTACTCCCTCATACCTCTTTAACCCCTAAAGAACCATTGTCCCCTCGGGGCACAAAATAGATTTCGGGCAGGTTCCTATGACCTCAATTTTTAGTCAAACTTTTTGAAACTTTCTCATAAGGTATAAAAACTGATTAGCTTCGTGGGAATATAATTTTTATTTCAATCGGTGCCCGGGAGCAGAAGTTATGCCATCTTAAACATAATTTTCATGTCACCAGGCAGAAAAATAAATCCACAAAAAATTGAATTTAAAATTTTTTTTTTTTTCTTATAGATTATATTTTTGTCTACATGTGAAGCTTTGATTCATTCCATTTGGATTAGTAATGTGAAAGTTATGAACAATATTGTTTTTCGGTCAATATGAGCATCTTCTTGAAAAAATAACTTATAGGATTCATTTCTGAATGCAATTTTCACAATTTTTCAAAACAAATTGTTTGACAAAATTAAGTTTTTTTGCTAGAACAATCTCACCATTGGGATTATTGAGTTTCAATTCCATCTTAGAGCTATTAACGATTTAGTTTTTCATGTAATCTTGGACCTACTTCTACTTAACAATTTTTTAGAGAATGAAAATCAAGAGTTTTTCTTTTGAAATTTTTTTCCTAGAATATCAACTCAATTCTTCAACACAAAAAATTTTAAATTCACAGTCCATAGTGCAAAAAATTTCAACAAAAGGTGGTCAAAGTCATCTGAAATTGCATGTCAGTGTTCAAAAAAACTTCTTTTTCCAACTTTGAATGCTAATATCTCTCAATCTGTGCGGTCAAAATTCATGAAATTTTTACCACATGTTCTGAGACAAGTAAAGTACAAGATCCAACGGTTAGATTTTTTTTAAGTATTTTTTTTGGATTTTATGGGTGAACGCAGCAGAAATGGCAGTTTTGAGTGGTTTTTAACAGAAAAATGGCCTTGGTCCTTTAGGGGTTAAGACCCTAGGCTAGTTACTTTTATCAAAAAAGCCAAACTTCAGAAGTTGGGTTTTTATCCGTTTTAGCATTAAGTTGACTCTAGGTTTCGTTGAGATTTTGGAGTTAGGAAAAGGGGTAGAGGGTTCTTGAAGACTAAAAATTACCTTCTGAAGTCAAAAACGCAATTTTTTTGTGATTTGGAGTTAATCTTCAAAGGCTAGGTTTACAGACAAGTGTAGAAGTGAAATCTCTTTAGGATGAGGATGAGGATGAAAATCCAAAGCGATAGGGTTACCTTAGATGAATGAAAGGAGACGAGTGTCCATGAAAGAGTATAAAAGGGCACCCCTTCTCCTCCTAATTCACCACCATTTGTTGTATTTGGGTGCATTGGATTCAACTTATGTTGAAATTTTGACGTTTTAAGCCCAAAATCTTGAACACACTACAATGAATAAAACGGGTGTTTTATGATTGCAAAATTTGATTGCAATGAATGGTAAAATCTCAAAATATGACTCACATAGAAAATATTGTAGATGACACGCGATATGATTGAGTCTAGTCATTATCGACTAGTCAAATTTTTCATGAGTCATATTTGTAGTCATATGTGTTGGGGATATAATTATACATTTATTACCTACATGGCGTATACGTTGACTATCCTTGGAGACTCGACTTTTTCTTGAGCTACCCGAACAAATGAAAAAAAGTTTACTTGGCATATGATTCCATGTAGTCAAATTTTAAGTTGATGTGGAATATGACTATGGTGAGTTATATTTTGGCTGATGTGGCATATGATTTTTTGTAGTCACATTTTTTGTTGATGTGAAAAATGACTCTTGTAAGTTATATTCTTTGCATGTTGATATAAAAATGATTCTAGAAAGTCATATTTTTTGTTGATGTGGAATATGACCTTCATGAGTCATATTTTTTATTGATGTGAAATATAACTAATGTAAGTCATATTTTAGCTCATGTAATAGTTCACATGGAATGTTACTTGTAATTTTATGATTGAATGTAGTCATAATTTTAAAAGTAGAGAGTCACATTATTGACATGATTGTGAGCATGAAATAACTACAACAAGTCATATTTTGGTTAATATATATTTTAAAATATAACTCAAGTAACTAATATTTATAATTGGGTGACTTGAGGTTTATAATAGCTTTTGTCATAAACTACAATCACATTTTCTATACATTCTAAATTGATGTGAGGTGTTGCAATCATGCATCAACATGGTTTAACAACTAAATAAATGACTCCATCTAAGAAAAATTAAATACAGATGATTTTTGAGTTGTACAAGAGAAAGTCATATTAAAGGGAGAAAATGCAAGAAAAAATGTGACCTTTTTCAATGACATTTATTAGTCACTAACACAAAACACATTACAATATCATTCTATAAATGTGTATTCATACATGCTCTAGGACCTGTATTTCTTACAAAAATGTAGAGAAGTTACCTCTCTAGTATTGTAAATAACCTCCAACAACTTCATTTCAACTTTAAGTGCGTACATGTACAATGAAGGAGATTAATTTTTAATGAATGAACAATATAGCTCAACCTTCAAACATTTAAGGCAACATAAAATATGAAACAAAAGTTTAAGGTAAGAAAAATGCATAACCACTATATCTCTAGAAATCGCAAATAAATAAGAAGAAAGAATAACAATAGTGATAAAGGGAATAAGAATTAGAAGGCGGCAAGTGCTAAAAGGTAATAATAATAAGCAAAAAAAAAGTAAGAATGAAGATGCAACAAAAAACAACAAGAGACACAACTTAGGATGCAATAAAATGCAACAAATAACAAGAAGAAGAAAGAACTAAGATGCAACAAGAAACACAAGTTAAAATGCATCAAGAAGAAATTAAAAGCAAGAACTAAGAAGCAACAAGAGACAAGAACTAGGAAGCAAGAATTAAGAAATAACAACAAGAAACTACAAACAAGAATCAAGAACTAAGAAGCAACAAAAAGTAAGAACTAGGAGGCAAGAAGAAGCAAGAGCTAGAATACAACAAGAAACAAAACTTAAGAGGCAACAAATAACAAAGAAAAAAAAGTGGTGATTAGGGTTTTAAAACCCTAAATTAGTGGCGGCTAAGATTTTAAAACCCTAGTTATACGAGTCATTAAATATGACTATACTAAACAATTAAGCTATTTTAACAAGAAAATTTGCTACAAAGTGAATGTATGTTGTAATACAACTCTACACAATGTCCACAAGGAAGTTGCAAGGCCTTAAACACCTATAGTTATGGCAATAAAAAGACAACTAAGCAAATGCCTTGCATCAATAAAAATATCTATGTTGATGCACTAAATATGTAAGAACAAAAATATTTGATAGAGGTACTATTTAAAAGCATCTTTAAATTTGAAAAAAGGATTATGTTTTTATAGTCTATATTCTTGTAAGAACATTTAAACAACCATATTTTAATTGCAATACAACCATGTGTATCATGGTGAGCCTCAATCTTCATATGAATAATTTTGTGACTTCTAAATGGTCTTGTAGAGCCCCCCTTAAATATGACTTATATGACATTGTAGAGAACCTTTTTAAGAAAGAGACAAACTTTAATATATGATATGTGTGAGTGTTTTATCTTATCCTTGAGATAAAGCAAACACAATTATATTTTTTTGTTGTTGGGCTCCAAATCCTAAGTTGGATATTTAAATATTGTTCAATGGGCATTCTAAGCAATGAACCATTTTTTCTTAATGATAAATTGTAAGTGGTTCACATCTAAACTAAAACACACACAAACTATAAAAATTAGAGGTTTTAGATAGTTTTGACCAATCTAAGCCAAAACTCTAAACCTCCAAATCCAAGTTGAGAAATTTAAAAAAAATTTACCTTAAGTTGTAGAACGTTGTATGCCTATTCTAAAATCATAAAGATATTAATAATGGAATATTTTTAGCAAAAAATATAGATGGATGAAGGTTTGTCTCTAATTCATCCTTCAAGATTTCATCCAAAATTTTCTTCTAGACTAAAATTCTAAATTCATTTATACTTTCAAAATCAAATTCTAAATGTTACTAAATTTCAAGTTTCCTTTTTTTACTTGAATTGGATGAACTTTGGTATTTTTTATCCAAAACTAAAGCCATAGATTATCCAATTTCATCATACTCTATCTTCTATAATTTGTATCTATTTTTAAAAGTATAATATGTTATTGGATTCCTCTACAAATTAACTAAGTGATCTTCAATTCAAAATTGAATTTAATAAATTTTTAGAGGTTTGATCCAAACCTCTAATTTGTAGTACAACTATAGTTTCCACAAGAAGAGAAAAAACTAAGTGTCAAATTTAAGGACATGCCTTGGAATCTGTATCTACAACACCCCATTTTCTAACATGTATATTGTAATTGTATCATGAGGTTTGATTTAACCCCTAAAGGTATTTGACTATGTTTTCACCAAAAACACTCCAAAACTGTCATTTCTATTACAAGTACCAAATTTTAGAAAAAGAACATTTTTGGACAAATGTAACCATAGGATCTTGTAGTATGCTGTTTTTGGAAGATGTGGAAAAAATTTCAGAAATTTCCACCATTTGGATTTCAAGATATTAGCATTTGAAGTGACAAAAAGCCATTTTTTGGCCCTGCAAAAACCCGGGTAGCTGCACTTCACAAGGTTAGATCATTATGAAAAAATGTCCAAAATGGTTGTAACTCTTTGGATTCATTCTTCCAGTCATGTTGGCTACATGCTTGAAAAATTTTAGATCATTTGGAATTGTACAACATATAGAAAAAAAATAGTAAGTTGAAAGAAGTAGAGAATGATTCAAAATACTAAATTGTTAATAATTTATTTATGGAATTGAAAAATGCCAATCCCAATGGTTAAATTGTTGTAATAAACAATCTACACCTCACATTTTTATTCTTTTTCAAAAATATTAAAAATTGAGTGAAATAAAGGTCTTCAAAGTTTATTTTAGAGTAGAGATTCCATTACTATCCACAAACTACCCACAACTAAAACTCTTCATAACTTTTATCTCATAAATCAAAATAGAATGATTCAAAGCTTTTCATGTATATGTAAATCTTAAAAATCAATTTCAAATTTTTATTTAAAAAAAAAGTGATTTTTGAAGAAGTTTTTTTTGCTGCCCAGGCTGCCTGCCGAGCAATGAAAATAACATATCATACAATAACTTTTTAACCATGTATTCAAAAGTTATGAAAATTGTTGTATCTTAAAGCTACTCCTCAGGCACATGTTGTGTGAAAATTTCAAAAAAAAAAAAAAAAATTCCATCCATAGTGAGTTGCCTGAAATCGCTATGTTGCCAAAAAACACCATTTGGTCCTTTAGGGGTTAATCCATTTTCGTTGCCTTTTTGTGTTTTTGTATACAACTTAAATAACAATTTTTACAACAAAAGGTATAAATTAGATATATAATCTCATTCTGTCTTTCAACCTATTTCTTTCTACATCCCCCTCTTGACTTTCTCCAAATTATTTTCCACATTTTTTATTTTTTTCCTTTATTTTTTGGGATAGTTTAGAAGTGTAATCTTTAACTTCTATTACTACTAATTGATTTTTGATTACTCTAAGAATCAAACAATTGTAATGATATCAACCTCATAAGTGCTAACTAAATATCTATTTAAGACTTTAAAACTTCATGTGATCAATTATGTCTAATATAATCAACAATCTTTGTTTAATACATGTCAAATCTCTATAAAAGGGGGTCAAATAAGTCTCCTAACCATGTCCAAAGCTTCGAGTAGCAATTTAGAACCTAAACTTCTTCTTCAAACACTTAGAGACTCTTAACACAAATTGCACTCCTCACTTATTTTTGTTCCATGGCCACTTGGGTATGAATTTTTCTCACATTTTTCCTTCTTCTCCTTGGATTAGATTTTTTCCAATCTTCAAGTAATTTTTCTACACTCTGTAGTCTTCAATCTACATCACTAGTTTAAATGTATTAGATTTCATTTTGTATTAGCCATTAGAATCAATTAGCATAATAAGCCAATCCCACAACAAGTTCCTTAAATATTCAAATAAAAATTGATTATCTTCTATTATGAATTATTTTATTCTTCTCTACTCCTTTTCTAATTCCTATGAAAATTTTAAATATATTAATTGAAATATAAACATGTACTGCCCCAAATTATTTGGACATTAATTATGTAATAGACACATCATACAAAAGAAAAGAATTTATTTTTACAGGTATTAAACAAAGTCATGCCTTAATCCCAAGGAATGGCCTCTAGGGGCAAAATATAAAAGATCCATCTTAGATTGCCCACCTTTTCTTTAGGCTACCCCCAAAGAAAAAAAATAACTTCCAAAGAAATGTGTCTACAAAATGTGAATGACTAAAAAATATGACTGTAAAATATGACTCAAGTGAAATTATGACTAGCAAATATGATTTAGCACTCTCGAAATATATTCCCTGCCCAAATTTTCTTCAACCTACCCAAAAGAAAAAAAAATGTGACTATCATAAAAATATAACTACAAAATATGAGTGAAGCAAAAATATGATTAATAAATATGACTCTACGTTTCCCAAACATGTTCCCTATGTAATCCTATGAAGTATTTTGGAGTTCCCAACAAACGTATACTATATACGCACAATGTACAAGGCCAAAACATGACTAGTAGTTATATTCGTAGTCATATTTTCTGTCAAAGAGTTGGCCTCTAAAAATATGACTACGAGCAATCGCTAGTCATCCTCAGTCATATTTTTATAATCATAAAACACTCGTTTTCTTATAGTGACAATGTTTTGGGGGCACTTTTGGCTTGTTGTTCTTTTCCAAGCTTCTTGAGATCTTCGTGGGTCCCTTGTACCTTGAGTTTTTCGTACTAACCATCTCAAGTCTTTTAGAGGCTTGAGAGTTCACTCCTATCTAGCTTTTGAAAGGCCACGGTATTGTGTTATCTTTTGAGGGATTCTTGTGGTCTCCCTTCGTGTCTTGTCTTTATATTAACCCTAGAGTAACCCCCCATATTACTTGGTGATGCTACTTTAAGGGACTTTTAGATTAAGTTTGTTGTTGTGCTAACCCCTATGTCACTAAACTTTGGTTTTTAAGTGTTCTCTTGCCCTTCAAATCTAACATAGTGGTCCATAGAGTGAGCCAAGTGTGTGTGAAGGTTGGTAGATCCCACCATGATGGTGAAGTTTTGATTCCCTTAGGGGTGAAAGAGTCTTAGTTGTGTGTTAAAAGTGAAAACCACGACGAAGCTTTAAACCCCTTAGGGGTGGAAGAGTCTTAGTTAAGTATTAAGGCCGCTTCATGGGTTAAATCTTACACCTTTTGGTTTCTATGTCCAAAGTTTAGTTTCCAAAACACTTTTGGGAACGACCAAAGTTTAGCCTCCAAAAGAAATAGGAAATAGAAATTGACATGAGCGTAAGGGGGGATCGGTAATTCCCCTTGGTTTCTTGGACGTAGCCATACAAACCACTAACCCTAGATGTGATTCCTCCCTTTTCTCTTAGCATAAAATTAACCCTACATAAAAAAAGAAAACAAGTCCCCTCCAAAACACTTGAATATCCCGATTAACATCCAACCCTTAGCCCAATAGCCAACACCCGCTAACATCCCCAAGGCTAGGTATAGCTGAGTACCAATGGGGAGTAAGGATCTAGGCTTTGGGAGTTGAATTACTTTAGAGAGTTGGACTATGAGAGTCCGGGTTAAGAGATAAGCGCCAAGGAGTTGGGTTGTGAGGGTCCAAGCTTTGGGGAGTTGGGTGGAGAGGTCAAGGTCGAGAGAGATAGGCTATAAGGGTTTGTTGCTATTGGAGCATGGACCTCCAACTATTGGGGGGGGGGGGGGGGATTGGTTGATTGGAGGCTAAAATGGGGTCCATTGGGGTTCCATTGGAATCACAAGAGGCTAGACTAGACCCCCTTCTAGATTTGATGTTTATTATTGAGCACCCTTGGTAATTTTTGTGTAGAACCTTGAACACATTCATTAACTTGTTTGTTTGCTATAAATAGGCCATCTAGGAGCCCCTCCAGTTCTGCTAAAGCGATTTCTACGGATTGGAGTTTGGAGGTCCAGTCGGAGGTCCAGTTCCGATCCAAAGTTCAACGAAGCTTGCTTGGAGGTCAAGGCCTCCAATGGCAACCAGCCCTAAGGGTACTACCAGAGAGTTGGGTTGTGAGTGAGGGTGTCATTAAATAATGAGGGTCCAGGCTTCAAGAGCTAGACAAAGAGGTCAACGCTGGGGAGTCGAGCTAAAGTCAAGCATTGCTAGGCGTTGAGGTCTACGGCTTTGGGGGCTTAAGTCTAGCACTGGAAAAAATTAGGTCTAGTAGTGGGAAAATTTGGGAGAGGATAAGGAGAAAAACAAAACAAATAGGACCAAAGCAAGAATCGAGCTTGACCTTCTCTAACCAAAGGTCGGAGTAGAGAAGTCAACTCCCTGTCTTCCTCAAAACAAGCAAAGGAAGAAGTAAAGAAGACAAGTATGTGGAAGTTTAACTTAAAAAGTGGAGAGAGTGACAAGGAGATGAAGACCACTTGATGTTAGATAAGAGGAAGTTGAGGTCTATAAGTGAAGTGCCAGAAATGTATATTTGATACTAATACTAACTACTAAGGGGTGTGATAGTTCTAGATGAAAGTAGGTGATCATTCAAGGCCAAAATATCTATACCTTAAATGAATTTTTGTTTTGTTTTTAATTTATTTTTTGTTACTATGTGTGTTTTTTGGTTACTATGTTTTGTTTTGTATTTTATTTTTTTGTTTGACATGGTAAGATCTTTTGACTATACGTCCCCTAAAATGAGTTTGTTAGTTTGTTAATTTTTTTAATTTTTTTTGTTTTATTTTTTTTGTATGTTTGTTACAATGAGATCTTTTGTACTGTGCATCCCCTAGTCGCATTCTTGGTACAATTGGAAAATTCTCTACAAGGATATTACTACAAACTTGTTTCGTGGATTGTTTGAATCTATGGTGTAAAAGTTATGGAATTTTGTAGAAAATTATTTTAATAAAAATACAAGGCACATTAATTTATACATATTTTGAATTCAATTATTTTTTGGTTTGTTATAGTGAGATCTCTCAAATCATACATCCTTCACTCGCATTTGTAGTACCATTAGAAAGCTCTTTGTAAAGAGGGGTGTATGACATTTGTTTTGTTATGCTCTGACTCATAGAAGAAAAGATATTGAATTTTTGGCATTTCTATGAATTTTAAATTTTTTAAAAATTACATTTATTTTATTACACTATAGAAACAATACAAGGCAAACTAGTAGATCTTTGGAATTCTGATGGAATTAGAAATTGTTAGTTTTGGAGCATCCTACCTTATCCTTATCTCTTATCACATTAGAAAGTGCAATAGTAAATTTAAACTTCTCTAGAGTACCTTACCTTATCCTTGTCTCTTATGACATTTGAAAATGCAATAGTAAACTTAAATCTCTCTAGAGTATCCTACCTTATCCTTGTCTCTTATGACATTTGAAAATGCAATAGTAAACTTAAACCTCTTTAGAGTTACACTTGGATAGTATATTTAAACCTCTTTAATTTGAACCTTCGGAATATCTACACTATCATTGTCTATATATAGGATACTTGTCTCAAATTCAAATTACTACATAGGATATTGGTCTCAAATTCAAAATATTTCACCTATAAGTGAACTCCCAAAGTGCATAATGTAAGACGGTTAAAGTGTAACCACATGGGATAAATTTTCAACTAAGTTCAATCATCAATCATCAAGTGAAGCACTAGGTGGTCAAAACAATAACATATAGCTTCCCATGGTAGACCACAATGAGTCTATTCTTGCTCTCTCGGATGCTAATGTGACTATTAGATCCCTACACCCCCACAATGATAATCCAAGCATTACCTACAAAATTCGAGAAAAATGAATGAAACCTTTGCCTAAGTACCTAAACCCCACGGCTGCATTCATTCAATCGTCATTTTTCAGACCAATTTCTACCCTTTCATGTGACAAAAATATTAACCTCGACACTCAATAATCAATAGCCAATAGTGTCAAACATGACAAAAATATTCTTCGGCACAACTTGGAAAAAGTAAAGCATAAATCTGATTAATCTGGAGAATATCTTGCGAGAAGAATAATCAGAAAAGCAGCGACTACTCTCACAAAATTCACAGAATGGAGTAGGTTTAGGAAGATTTAGTACCAGCAAAAAAGCATTGTCTTGAAAACAACATTACATTTCATGAGCTCCAGCATAAGACGAAGCACCCTAGCTGGATCTGGGTATTAAAACAGCTATAAGGTCTCCACTCTACATTTGAGAACGCTTCTAAGTTACCCATTCCAATGAGGCTGGCATAAAACACGCTTTATTTGCGAAAAATCCAGTATCCCTGGGTTGAGAACCACTTTATTCATATTAATCAAGTAGGCGCTTTAGCAAGTAAGCAGAACAATGCAAATCGAGGGCAACTTGGAAGGAGGAGAGACAGAGAGCAATTGTTCAATTTACCTAAGTGTGGATACACACTCAGCAGTAACATTAGGATAATTCCCATCCAATTATTACATCATGATACAGCGCCATTCGGGTTGATCTGTCTCCGGCAATCTGCAAAAGAGGAGAGGCCGTCATTCATTTATGATCCTAATTGCCAATGGAAGGCAAACCTGCAAAAATATGGAACCAAAGAAAGAAAAAGAAAATACCAGAACTATATTACGGTACTGACAAAATTGAATTTGGCAGCTACAGTAAGTTAGACGCTGCTGGCAACGAATTAAATCTAAGCAGCAACTGCGTGTGTCTAGTTTGTGGGCCAGGACAACAATAAGACTCTAACCCAGAGGTGATTTTCTGATATCAAAGGGTGCTATATAATACTTTTAAAAGGATAGGCACACATACCTCGATGAAGAAACTGCCCTCGACTGCTGCAATTGAGACACTCTAGATGCTTTGCCTCTGCATAAGCGTCCCTTGAATTTCTGATCAAGACTACTCCGCAATAAAGAGTAGTCTGCTCTTATATATTTTCATGTCCATGCCAATACCAGATATTCTCTACGGTACCTGGTAAGTCCCTCTAGGAACCTGCTTCAAGAGTATGGGCTCTGGGCACATGCAGAAACAAGTAGTCTGCATTTACAGGAGCAGAGAGTGCTGGAGGACTTTCACCAAAGACTAACACCTTTCTAGAGGAGAAAATCAGGAATCGGGCCTGTATTCTGGGGCGCGGAAACAGGGCTTTTGCCCTGACGTCGGTTGTGCCGATGAGAAGATCGATGTTTGTGTTTCTTTTTGTGTGTCTTCTCGCTGAGTTGGAATGTACCTTCCTTATCATTTTCACTACTGGACCCGTCCTTATTCGGTAAAACCAGTATCTCATGTTTTGAGGGTCTATGTCTGCTCCTCCTGTGCTCCTTATGACCGACCTCTGATGTTTGCCTGCCAACTTCGTTAACCAGACCGTCACCCGTATCACCTTCCCATTCATCAGCCTCCCTGGGACCAGTCTTCTCTCTGTTCTTCACAGACCGATGGTTATGCCAAGACTTCCTTGAAGAGGACGCAGCAAGAGAACTCTCTAAACCATCAGCAGCACTATGACCCTTGTTCCCGTCTGCAGAAAGTGCATCTCGTATTGCAGTAAACACCAACTCATCCTTCAACCCTTTTTTGCTCACAGATACTGAAACTCTAGGTAAATCATCTTCGTCATCCAATGCAACAACTACTGGCCTGCGTGCCTTCCCTTGTCGGGGCTTAGCCCTCAACAGGGAACTATCATTGAAAATAGATGAATCAGATGGTGCGTGAGACGCAGCTTCCGTAGATGCTGCAAGCTGAGGGGGTGGATAATCCACAGAGGGTGCATCACTTGGCAAATAAAAACTCTCATGTCTATGACGATGCTGCTGTAACAACGCAGCACTTGAATCCACAGCAGAAGAGTTTTCTTTACTTGGTGGTTGGAAGTTGAACTCAGCTTCCCATTCCCGATAAGTAGTGCTAGATCTTGCCTCTCCAGCTTGCAGGAATACATCATCATTGCTGTCAACAGGACCTAGAGCATCAAGATTCTCTTCGGTTGACAGACCGTTAGGTAAAGAAACTCTCCCCTGCGCATGCACAGAAACAGGTCCCAATTCTAATGAAAACACCTCGCTCAGGGCAGTTAACGTTTCAAAACCTTCCTTCATTCTCCCTGCATTGTCGGGATCCTCAAACGGTCGAATCAATCCCAGTACATTACACGCCCTCTCCTGCACTTCCATGTCCATGCTACTCACCAAAGGAGACACATTCTCTTTTATCAATTCCACCGCCGCATGCAATGACCCTCTCTCACCAGGCCCACCAGATTCCTCTTGCGCAGGGACTTGTGACTTTCCAAGAGATTTGCTGTTGCCATATGATACAAAAACCTTCAAGACCCCTTGAAGATAGACCGCATGTACCGAGAAAGGCAGAAGACGAGTGCGAGGTTGGAGAAGAGCCTCCAAGATTTCATAAGGTCCGAGAGGTGCTCGTTCAATGTATTCTCCAACTATCCAAGCTGCCGCACAAAGCACACTTCGCAATGCAGGTCTCCCAAGGAAAGCGGGGTCCACAAGGAGGCCACGTGAGACTCTCACCACATCTGTCCGTACAGATTCCACCCGGAGTGCAATGTCCACGAGCTGGCGACCTACTTCATCTCCATGTTCACTGTGGGGGATGCGAGCGATGTCCGCCAAAACTGATACGTACCAGCCAAAATCAGACACGAGCTCATACCGAACCCGGCTACATGTCTGAAGTATTGACGACACTAGTTCGTTGCAGAAGTCCGCGTCTGATGACTGCGCATAGCGCAGTAAAACCTGCACAGCAAAGTCGATATTGGTGTTAATACACTCTTGAGGCGTTTGAGAATCTGGAGCATGTGGACCTGGCCACCCAATTCGCATTGCGAACAAAACTATATATACTACCAGCATAACAACACTGGTCAATAATGCAAAAAACCCTAAAGCGATACAAATTTTGATCCAGAAAACCTCTATTATTTCTTGATTCGCACCTGAACTGTCTCCTCAACATTGCTTTCAGAAACCATTCCCATAATCAGAACGAGAGCGCTCCTCTGTATGCTTAAATCCCCGTCGTTCAGACACTTGATAATGACTTCCTTACTTGATTCCAGAGCCCATGGATGTGAATCCATCAAGGCAGCAAGCGCTTTCAATCCCAAGTACTTCAAATTCGGATCCCCAAGCGCCATGTTTTCCCTCAGTTTCTCCACGCATAGCTTAACAGCTCCCTCATGCTCAACCAACCCAAGCGTCACCGTGCGGATGCATTCAAACAGCAGTGATTTCGCATGCGTCTTCCTCATGTGATCACACAAAGGCCCTGCTATTTTGCGTCCCAAGCGGGGTTCCAGAGGAGTCAAAGCGCCAAAGATTTTCACCAGCTTAATTGAGAGCCAATTGTTGATGGAGTTTTCGAACAGTCTATAAAACTCGGGTGCAAGAGGAAGATACGCCCGGGGATCTCTTAAAGTCAGTTCACACAAAACGCTTACTGCAGCACACACTACCTGTGGATCCGCGTCCTCCATCTTCTCCACAAGCCGTTTAAAAGCGACCCTGATGGCATCAGGGAACCTCACAAAAACCCTTAATAACACAAGGGTAGCCTTCTTCCGTAGGAAACTCCGGCTACTGGCCATCAAGGTGAATACTTCCGGGGTCAGGGCAGCTGCCAGATCCGCATTCAAAATCCGCGACAGGCATTCGATGGCCATGCTTGTCTCATACTCGTTCTTACTTCCCATGTCCTTTCTAAGCAAGTTTGTAGTGAGGACCAGAACATCAGTTCCTTCATGAAAGCTCTGTGCTGCCGCAAGGTAGCCCACTTTTTTGTGCGCAAATTTGGGCATGGTCATAACCTCCACTATGTGAAACGATGCCCACGACATGTCAGCTCCGCAGGCCATCTGCAAGTATGTAAGTTTCTGAAGAGCAGTCACCTTGATGACAGGGTCCGTGGACTTCATCTCCTTCCGAACCTCCTCCAACGCTTTCGCTAAGTATCGCGACTCGCCTATCATTTGCAGCCGCAAGCCTTTCACCAGATCGTCCAATGTCCTTTGAAACAAGGACTCCATCATTGCCGACGCCGCCATAGCCATCCCAATTTCCCCGAACCCTAAATAACTGATGGCCACCTGTTCCTCCTACGCGCAGCACGGAACCGATACAAAACAGACGGTATCATCTGAAGATCACATGCTGATTGAAACACTCGCTCCAATCACAAGCTCGCCCTGCTTCCATCAACGTAAAAACATCGCAGCATTCGATGATCTGCGCGTCACCGTGAAATGTAAGCGAAGATGAAAGACGGAAGGCAAATAGAAACATAGCAATTCAGAAACCCTACACTGAACCCTAGAAACCTCAATCAGGCAATTTCTCATGAACAAAAAAAGAGATAATTAAATCATCCCTAGCAGAGGATCGCACACTTCAATGAAAGTATCGGAATACCCTAGGAAACTCACCAAGACCTCCAATATGACCAAGATCCTCTCACAAAGGAGCTTCAAGGGACCTGCAAAAAAAGGGTTGGGAAACCAATAATAAACTGAGATGGCTCAAGCCAAAAGAGCCCGACCGCAGGAATAGCGCGCAACACTACCAATTTCGTGCCTGCATGTGATCCAACTCTGAACTTCAACAATTCCCGCAGTCCCAGACAGAAATCGAGTTCTCGAGCTAGCCGACGAAGGAATCCAGCGCACCACCACCGAAAGACCCTCCAGGAACCTAAACCGACTACCTCCAGACGTACCCCCGTGGATTGAAGCAATTGGAGATTCCACTTTTCACTTTCAAAAAACTAGAACTAATAGAGAACTGAAGATCCAACAAAACCGGGTGGCAGTGCAGGTCGGCAGGCAGGCGGAGGACGCACGCGCCGAGCCAGCATCAGCGCACTTCAGAAATGATCAATTCACCTGCGTCGCGACTCCAGAGCTGAAGTGGCCATCGCTGGGTGCTCGATGAGCGCGGCGATAGGTATGGGAAACACCGCGGTCCGAGAGAGGACTCTGAGAACTGAAGAAACGCAGAATTAAATTAACCCTGAAAGAACAGGCCCATGACTATTTCAAACTTCAAAGTTCATGCCTTTGTATGCTCCCATTTGGCAACGATTTGTGCTTGGATTTTTATTTCATTATTAGTATACAGATATGTACTTATATAGAGAGTAGAGACTAACATGAATATTCATCGTGTCAAATTATTGCAATAGAAAAATTAGTACTCCATGAGAATAGGTTCATAGTTCAAATTATAACAACATGGTAGAAGAATATTAATTGTGTCATATTAGAATAAAAATATTAGTACTCCATGATAATAGGTTAAAAGTTCAAATTGCAACAAAGAGTTGAATTTTTCAAATTTTCCAACTTGGAGTAGAAACCAAACTTCATAAGCTTCATTTCATTAGTTGGGCTCAAATTCATAAAAGATCATTTTTATGAAATAAATTCAAATAAAGAAAAAGGAACAAAACTTGCCAAAATACTTTCCATGGTAATCCATGTATTTGCCTTTTCTTACATAGGAAAGTCAAAAAATATGACAAGGAGAGAGCATACATCATCTTTCATTGAAATTGGATTGAAGCAACTTCCAAAAAATTGGATGAAAAAACTAGTTTTTCTATCTATAAGACCTCCTTGAAATCATCTAAAGGGCACAAGACATTTTCTCAAACATTTCAAGGTTAAATTAAGATACATTTTCATTGTTGTACATCGCAAGGCCCATTCTTCCCTTCAAATAATGAAAAATAATAATCATAATGTTGGTAAATAGAGAGTCTATTGGGGATTATTTGGCCACTCATAGCTTAGAGATATAGGAAGAGAGGTTTATATATCCTTGTTGTAGCTTTTTAGAGGCAAATTCTTCCCTTCATAACAATAGGGTTTATATTCACTATAAGAAACCCACATTTTGGGTGACATGCCTCAATTTTTTTGAACAGATTTTTTTTTGATGCCCAATGCAATAAGCCCATGTTTTTACGTCAAGAAAAACATCACATTAACATTTTTTTTGACATAAAAACATGGGCTTGTTGCATTGGGCATAAAAAAAAACATTCCAAAAAATTGAGGCATGTCACCAAAAATACGGGTTTCTTATAGGGATTGCATATTGCAAACTGTGACCTAGCAATTTCATATTGAAGGAGAATATTTTTGTGAATACAATGCATTCCCACATTCATGGATGAATAGGTGCATTCATTGTTTCTATAATTTCATAAAAGTCATTCATCAAACACTTCTACACTGAATAGGGGTATTAAGGGGACCAAAAAATTAAAGGGACTAATTCTAGAAAATTGTAGATGTTTGAAACATGATGTACATCACCCAGACACTCTAATAACTATTGATGTACAATAAAGGTAGATATTATTTACTGTGGAATGTCGATTAATTAGTATGGGTCCCCTTAATACCCCTATTCAGTGTAGTCTTTTGCATCCTTATTGGGTTAATTTTGAAGACTAGAGCCTATGACCATATTGCTAAATTTTAAAATACTCCAATTGGTGTTGTCTATTTTCTAGATAAATTTGAATGAAATGTTTTATTTTTCAATAGAACTTCTAATAAGCATCACTCTCTAAAGCAATAAACCACTCTAGAGTAATATTGATTGTTGGTTAGAGCCCAAGTTCTATATGGATTGTCAAACTAGGCCTGGCCCTATTGTTTATTGTGGAGTAGCCAATTCTACAATAGTATTTTTATTTTTCAAAGTTGAATTTGCATGCATTTCATAAGTTGTAAAAAAAATTGTATTTAATGTAAACACTAGAAGAAATATGCATTATTTGAACTAATGTTTTTCGTTAAAGCTAAGACAATTGTATTGGAAATAATGCAAATGTACAAAATTGTGACTAAAATAATGCTAAAATTGTGTGGTTTCCAATACCATTGTATGAAATTGAACAAAAAAACATCAGCTCAAATAATGTAGATTTCTTCTACTGGAATCTTTCAAAAAAACTTGAAAAAATTAAGGATTTATTTACAAATATTAAGCTAAAAAAATATGAAAATTTCAATAAAGGTGTTTATTAAAGTATATAATACCTTGGTGTAAACCAAAGTCATCTACCACTCTATAATGGAAACACTAGTAGATTGTGGTAAATGTAGGCCCATGACTTGGTAATTTTTTTTCAATAGTTTGTAATTTCAAAGAGATCATTCCTATAGAAAAAAATTCTTATCAACAAGAATAAAGAGGTAAAATTTGTCAAATACCCTAGAAAAGTATCTTTTGTGATCCATGCATTTGACAATCCTTTTATAGAAATTTTTGTAGTTCCTTAATGAAGGTATTTCCACCACCAAGTGTTGCATTGAAAGTATAATTTTTGTCTTAGAAAGCAAAACCTAGGGAATCCCTCTCTAATAGGATTTTTTGTGACTAAGGTCACTCTGAAGGTAGAAGGATTTTTCAATTAGACTTTTAGAAAATATTAATTTTGTTGTCAATTCTCTTTCAATGCTTCAACATTCTTAAATTCGTCTTCTATACAATCTAACTTATATGCTATTGACAAATGGATGCAATCACCATTTTAAAGTAGTTTCTATAGGCCTAGAGACAATTTATTTCATTTGGTCAATTCATCAATGCAATGTAATGTATGATTCTATCAACTTAATCAAACTCTATCAATATATTATACTTACAATAATTCTTGTTATTTCCATCCTTTAATTTGTACAATGGTAAAGATCAAATTGTTATATACATTTGTACAATTAAACAGATTGATAGGTAGAACATCAAATGAATCAAGCCTCGTAGGTTAGATATATTCTTGTATATATTATCAAAGCATAATTTAACTATTGACTTTAGACAAATTTATTTCTTGTGTTGGAGTTGAAGTGGAAGAAAGGAAGATTAAAGATTAGATGGAGCTAAGCAAATAATCTATAAGTGTTGCATTTTAAACCTCAAGCTTTGCATAACAGAGATAAATTGCCATAGTTCATAGAATTCTTTGAGCATATTAAATTAGAAAATTACTTATAAAGGATTGTGCAAAGTTGATCATGACTCATACAATAATTTCTTTTATAAATTAATAAACTCAACCAAGCTATACAATTTGCTACAAATTGCCTTGCACTTTAAGAACCTTGTGTTTTTTTATGTCATGATTCTGCATTGGCATGTTGCGTATGACGTTTTCTGAAGTCTACATAGGTGTCCCAAAAATTGCATTTGTGTGGATGTGCCAAAAACATCAAACATTTGGTTTGACATCACCATATTTTCCACTAGACATCCCCCAAAATATGGGGCAACAAGATCCTCTAAGGTCACCATGTGGTTGCCACCTAAGTGCCACGCTTGCACGGGAAGCCACATAGGATTTTTTTTCATCCATTGCCGTCCATGACGTGGCATTTGAGGTGGCACCTAATGTAGCAGTGGAAAAAAGTGACGTGGCTCCAATAAGGATGATGTGGCATGCCATGTCAGCACATTTTTTTGTTGTCTAAGAAATTTAATATTGTTTTTGAAGACATCAACTTAGGCATCTAGACGTTTTCGGAGACATCAATAAAAATGTCAAGATGTTTATTGAGAACATCAACTTAAACATCTAGATGTTCTAGGATGCCATTGTAGATGTCCACAGTTCACTATGAATACCTTTTGCAATGTCCAATATGATTTAGAAGAACCAAATGATGTCACCTTTGATGTACATGTAGTTGAATGCACTATTCAATATGATGTCAATATAGACAATTACACAAGTCCTACATAATGCACATCAATATTTCATAATATACAATATAACATTTCAAATATAGTACACAATATACAATACATCATATGCTATACAAAATACATTGTACTAAAAATTATGTCACATGGCTTCAAATGTACTTCATAATGTCCAATACAACATGTCATACATAGTACAACATATACAATACAAAATACACCATATTTGGATATTTCAACACATGGCTTTAGAAACCACTTGATGTAATTATGTGGAGAGGAGAAGACAACCTCTTTATATAGGTAGGGTGGTAGGAAGTTAGACAAACAATATGGGATATGGAATAAGCATGAATTGTTACAAGTAGAATATTAGACCACATTTAAACATCTAAATGTTTTCTATGACATCATGGAAAACATCAAAAGTACATGTTGATGTCTCCTATGATGTTGGTATCAACACTAATATATGAGTAGACATCCTAGGTAGTTGTCTTTGCAAATGTAGACACCGATCAAAGAGCATTAGTCACTATAACAAAACATGGTAAAAAAAAACACTCAAAATTGAGTGTGGTTTTTTTTACCACGTTTTTGTTCAGGCCCACTACACCTGCAACCAACGTGTTTTGCAATTTTCCATTTCCATTTTTGGAATTTTGAGGCGTGTGATATACCATTGGAAAGGTATTTCAAATACCTTTCCAATGGTAACTTACATGCCCCAAAATTCCCAAAATGGCAGTGGTAAAATGCAAAAGAAGCTAACAACCCACTACGCTTACATGCACAAAAACATTGCAAAAAGAACTTTAGTCAATTTTGACTACGGTTTTTTTTTACCATATTTTATTATAATGAGTGTAGATGTCTATAGCCCTCATACATGGTGTCAAGGTTTTGCGTGCAATTGTTTAAACTATACAATGCTCTACATAATACCAAGTGTTGTGTCATGCAGGGAATACATCTTGGCAAAGTTCTAGATGGAAGGGCTGTGGAGCTTTTGTTTGCGGTCAAGGCACTCGCTATCATAAAGAGTTGTTTGTTGTCCACCCTAAGTAAAATTCCCACCTTTTTGGAGTGGTTGACATTAGAGAAATTTTGGACTCTCTAGAGGGCTACAAAGGTTTGACAAGCTAGCCACTCTATTTCAAGACCCTTGCAAGGCTACTAAAATAACAGAATCTTTGACAAAAATAAGATTCACCTTGTGTAAATATCAAGAATGAAAGGGAATATATCTTCATTTCCTATTCTCTTTTGAATATAAAATTGTAGTTGCCACAATCCTCCTCCATTAAACTACTTGTGTACCAATGCTCTAACAATTGGTAGGACAATGACTAGCAGAAATAGAGGAAAAGTTCATGCATAGATGAAAAGAAAGTATTGTCGGATCCCTTCTGGTGCTTCTAAATGGTCTTATGGAGAGTCAAAATTTTCTCTATTGCATTTGTAGCGAAGGAAGATGAACATTTTGTACGTCCATTGGAAGATGACAGAATGTAATACGTACAACTCCTATAGTGGAATGTAACATTGTCTCCTCAAATGTATTGTCATGGTATGCATCTTCCTATCGATAGCTTAAAAGGTGGTCTGGTCACCTATGACTCAAGTGCAATAGCATGTTTCACCCACCAATTTCATTAAAAGCTTGTGAACAGGAAGTCACTAGAAGCCACCCACAAGTATGTGTGTACATTGAAGAAATTTTGGTCTTGGATTATAGAAACCACTATGTTATAGTATTGCTATGCAATTAGGTGACAGGGACAAGAGATGTTCAATTCCTAAGCATTCAATAAGATAGTCACAACTTCAACTTAACAAACTTCAATCAAATTGATAGTCAAGTCCACCTTGACTCATTTGCATTTTTTTGGCATTACCAATAAGTGTCCTTCTATGATGACCCACATTGAAGTGGTTGGAAAATTGTATGACGAACCAAGGTTAGAGGTAGATGGAAGGCACTACACTCTACACAATCCACCTTGAATGTGGTTCAATTGCAAAATGACAAGGACTTTGATGGACTACAACCAATGCAATAAGTTGATCGAGGATCCAATGTAGCATCCCATAGACAAAAGAAGAGTCAACTTTATTATTGTAGGCTACAACACAATTATTAAGGTTGAAGTTTAGCACATCTACGTCCTTCACATATATGTGTGACAACTTGCAAATGTCACACAAAACATTTGAAGGATAGGGTGGCTTGTCTACCCACTACTAGAAAATCCAATTTTTATGTTGTTTTGGTTGTATTGACCTAGTTACTATTCTATTGATTTTCAACAAATTTTTGTCAAAATCAATAGAATAGTGACTAGATCAACTCGACCAAAACAATAGAAATATTGAGTTTTCTAGTAGTGACCTCTATATCTCCTACAAGGACTATTGTCTTAAAAATATTCATTAGGTGACAAAAGAAGAAGTTGTAGATGATGGGTGTGACTTGTATCTTACGTCATCTAAACAAGGAGGGGTGCTCGTATGAAAATGTGACTCGGGTATAAGCGTGCTAGGGGTACACAAGCCAAAAAACAAAGAATCAAAAATGAAATCATCTTTAATTAGCCTATTTTACAAATAAAAATGAGAGTAGTTTTTAAAAAATATTGGCTATTGTTAAAACACATATAGTCAAATCATTTCCATGAATCAAAAGTTTTTAAATCTTTAATTTTTAATTTTCATATATATTAGAATTCAACAAAGTTTGATATCATGTCAGTAGAAAACATACATGTATACAAGAATTTTACCATGATTTTTTGCCTATTTACTACTTTACAACTCACTTTTTGTGTTTCAATAATGAAATACAAAATAATCTTCAATTTGAAATTCCTTTTAAACATAGCCCTTCCTCATGATATTTAAGATGATTTGAGAAATAATAAAAAAATAGTTAAATATCCCATATTAAGTTATAAATGACTACAATTGGTTATTAAAACATCATAAACCAACAAAGTGATTTGAAAACACTTTCTACTAAATATTTATATTCTTTTTTGATTCTTGAGTGAAAAATGAACTCTATGATAGAGTCTTCAATGAGGTTACAGGAATCAAACGAACAACTTTAATCAAATAATGGCAATTTTGGGGGGTTGATTCCATATTGTATTCTGCTTGAGGAAGTTGAGGCAAGCAAGTTTCTATTGTGTGCCAACCATTATGGGGTACCCCAAGCATGCTTGTACCTACTATCATTTTCCGAATTGTCCGAGGTGGGTTCAATGCAAGACCTTGTCATTCTTAGTCAAAATGCAATAAATTACACCATTTGTAAGCACAAAATGCATAGTTTATTTTGTTTGTATTTGTCATCCACATCCATGTTAATGTTTTCTTGTGCATCCGTGTCCATTGTCATACATCAAAGAGGAAATAGGGTTTACAAAATGCACACAAGATACTTACAATTAGTATGGTCGTTTCTAGTATTTGTGAACTTGTATGGTATGCATGAAAGCACTTTCTTATAGACGTTTATATCGCTAGAAACCAAGTAAAAGGCCATGCTGTAGTCATGTGAACATCGCTAAAAATGCCTTTCTTCATTTAATGGAGGTTAGGCCTTTTGCTCAAACATAATGAATTGCACATTGGACAATATGTGCTATCAAGTCATATTCACAGGGAGTTGAAGAAGATGCTGCCGAAAGTAATGTCTCTAAAAATGTCTTAATGTCTTCAGAAACGTCTATATGTTCCAATTGACGTCTACAAGAACATCCAACAAATATGACAAGGGTGGACCTTGTACGCTGACATGGCATGCCATGTCAGTATTATCATGTCCACATCAATGAATTTCCATGTCATTTGCCACGTCAAATGCCACATCATCTTTTTTCCAAATTGCTTTTTTGTTGTCTTTTTTTCCACCTTGGGCAACTATTTTCTCCTAGACTACAATAACTTCTACTGATCTTCCAATAATTAATATGGACCATGGATGCTGATAGGGCAATGATTGTTTTCTCGGAAAATTTTCGGAACATCATTATGTTTGCAGTCATGTCTTTAAGGGCATAATTGTTTTTGGTAGCACCTACATGTTGTGACCGTAATTTTCCTCTATTTTCTACAACATCCACGTAAATCTACACTTTCATTACATCCATCCAGTAAACATCTCAATGTTCTTCTAGACATAGCATGTCCACCTTGGACATGCTATATTTTTGGTTAGACATAAAAAAAACCTAGGTTTTTTATAATGTTGGTTCAATCTATTAGATGGAGATGTACTTGTGCTATGGAATATGAAACATTCTTCTTTATCTATTATGTCCATTATTCTTTTATATGGTGAAAACAAATTGATTTCTTTATACTTACGTTAGAAATATGTATCGATTTTAATTCTATCAATTTGAACACTTCAATCTACATGTTATGGGCATGACCATATGATGGAAGCTTGTTCATTGTCGCTTCTACGCTTAGTCATGTGGTTATCTACACTAATTCAATTTATCCAAACTATTGTATTTGAAACACATTCTCTAACAAGTAGACCAATTGTCTTATACTACCTACTACCACTTGGACCATTTGATTAGAAATCATATATAAGACAATTTTCACCTTACAAATGCAACTCTCATTTAGAAAAAATAATTAAAAAAGTTGCACCCACATATTCCAACTCTCAATTTACCTTCAATTCAAACACCAAATAATCTCTCAATTGTTAAGACAATTAATTTAGAAAATTAATTTGATATAGTCTATGCAAATCCTTCCTTCAATTCACATTCTATGTCAACGAGCCATCAATACAACTTCCAACAACTTTCACAATCAATTTATAATCCAATCTATAATCCAAGCAAGGTTAGTATGTGCTTCTTGTTGAAACTCCAATTGCTTAACTATTTGCCAATCCTTGGCTTCATAAAAATCTTCTATCATGTAGAAAATCATATAGCAGACAAATCACTTGTCTAGATGCCAAACCTTGGCTATTATACATATTTTTTTATTATAGAGAAACAATGAATTCAAGAATTTACAACTTGCCAATCTTTGGCTTACAAACAATTAGACACTACTAGCACCATGCTCATATATAACCAATAATTAAAATATACAATTTATCAAGGCAATTAATAACCCCTCTATTCTAAAATGATCTTCTTATTTCCCTTCATTTTTTAGTCCCAAAATGATCTTCAATTCAAGTTGTTCAAAAATGATCATTTTTGTTCTTGAAGATTCACCAAATGGAGAAAAACTTCCTTGAAGTACTTAGAAATGGGTTGAAATAATGTTATTCCCAACCTTAATCCCAAACATTTTGTCCAACCGGAAGACCCTTTTGGGATGGAAGGAGTATTTGCATTAAATGAGCAAATATATACAAGAGCATCAAGTGAGTTACATAAATTTATGCATTGGAAAAAATAAATACTAGCCTTATAAACTTAGAGAGGAGAAAAGACAACCAAATAATTCTCAAAGTTTGAAAAGATGAAAGGTTCTACATTCTTTGTCCTATCTGTAGATTAGGCCTTTTTATACTTATGCAAAAAAAAAAATCAACTTCACTCTTCAAAACTATTTATATGGAGATTTGTTTTCTACTAAGCATACAAAAGACAAATCGAATCTAAAATTGAAAAAGTTTATCTGCATATCCCCTATTTAGCCCCAAACTTAGAATGCTTGTTCTACAAATAGACAAGAAGTCTTAGTGAATTAAAAATGGATATAATTTGCATTCAAAGGTTAACTTGGTCCTTCACAATTCTTACTCTAGGCAAATAGGCAATTAAATTAGGCTACTTCAATATCAATTTGTCTTCTTGCTTCTTGCATCAACAATTGACCTTAAAATTATAATTTACTAACCTCTATAACTAAGTCAATTTTTCAAGACGATTGAATTTTTTCTTGATTCCTTCTTCTATTGGAATAGTTAAAAATTTTCTTCTTCTACGCTGGAATTGTATCAAATTGTCCAATTGATTCTTTCATCTTTTCCATATTATTTACAACAATTAGAGTCATGCTTCTCCCAATAGAAATTTCTCTTTCCATTCATGGACTTGTTCGCAGTCTATTATTAGATTCTAAATATATAGTAAATTCTATCTATTCTCTATTCAAGTAAGTAGACTCAATCCTTTTCATTTTTATAACTAAATATCCTCTTATTTGCCTCAACAATTGGACAAAATCTCACTAGCTTCATTTTTCTTTCAAACTACTCATCATTCTGATTTGTTCCATTGGCTTTTTGCCATGACATATATAGTCTCTTTTTTATTCTTTTACCACTTAGAGAATGTACTAACTCACTTTTAATTCTTAAATATCTCTTTGTTTGGAACAATCACACTCATTCTTATTATCTTCTGAATTTTCACTGTTTCTTCATCATCCTTTGCTTCTTTTATTTAGTCAACTTATTCCTTTTGGTATTGTAGACTAATTTTTCCTCATTTCAATCTAGTTTTGCTTCGATCAAATTCCATTTCATCAATTAGTCATTCACCCTAGGAAAACAATCAATTTGTAGTGTTTGTCTATCTTGGTCCAATTGCCAATAGTAAACAACCAATAATCATTTGCATTTTCTCACAATAAGTAATGCACAAGGTACTTCATATTAAATTGGTAGATGCATGAATATTCATAAAGGATAAGTAGCATCGCTTGGAAGAATAAGTAGCTAGTGTTGATTCTTTCATCACATGCCAATCCAATCCAACATCATGTAGAATTTCTGGTTATAATTGTTCCATGAGTAGGAATGGTCCTACTTGACATAGAATACACACATCTCCAATTCATTATGAGTACATACAATATAGCATGGTGTTGATGTAGCAAACCAACTACGAGCTTCTTATTGCTCTCTAAATGAGTTGTGTGCTAAGATAGTGTGACTAGACCATCACTACTTATTTTTCTACCTTAGGATAGAATTAGTGCTCAATGTTAGCCAAAACCCAAGAGATAGAAGGTTCCAACCAAATGAGCAAGATACTCACCAAAAACAACAGTTATACAAACAAACAAATCCATGCATATAATTGGTTGCCTAAAAATTGATAGAAATGCAATTCCAAGTGACTGTGGGTCATCCCGATTAGCTTGTATGTTAGGAAGTCTTACAAATTTACTGGCCATGCTAAGGAAATGAATAAATTCTACATGTATGAAATTCCAACCTCAAGGTGTGACAAAATCCATGACAAGAAGTCAAAAGGAGCTATATAGACATTTCAAGTAACAAGCACTCCCAGAGCCCAATAATGTGATTAGAGCGTCAAGATTCTCCACCAATCAAAAGAAATCATACAACTTATTGAAATCATGATAACTACTAATGTACATCTTTGTGTGAAAGTGCAAAGTAAGAAAATGAGGTTGCACTTATATACATGAGACTATAAGAGTCTTTTGGAGGCTACATGTAAAGTTTCAAGATTAGTAGATTGCCTAGGTTAGTCTTCTTAAAAATCAACCATTGCAACCAAGTATGGTAATATCCTAGAAAAGACCTAAATTTATGTTAAAGTTTTGATGAAAATAAGGTATAAGTTTTGAATGATAACAATTTCCCCCAAAATGTTTCACAAGGTTCTAATAGCTTCCAACAACTTTGATAATTATTGACTACTTTTAAGAAAAAATTGTCATGGTTGTTGACCAACATTTGGGGAACATCCAATATCCAAATGAAAACCAATTAGGATCTTTTCTTACTCCAACAAACCTTATAAACAACCTACGCAAGTCAAAATTATTGAAAAAAATAAACTCCTAATTCCAAGGTTTTGCAAGTTATGATTTTGAACATCTACCAACTTTGCGAGTCCAAATGACTAGAACAAAGAGTACTAGAGGATTATCATAGCTAATTAATTTGGGACTTTTGAAGTTGATGGCACAATTGATTTTTGATTTGGAGCTTTTTACCAAAATTTAAAACAATCAACTAGCATAGATTTGACATTCTTTGGTTTGGGGGAAAATTAGTGTGAGCCCTTAAGTTGGCACTTGAAACTTAGAGTTTTTTTGTTTTTTTTAATTAGGTTTATAGTGTATTTACATGCAAAAAGGCATAAAAAGAGTATTTGAGAGATATTTGGTAGAAGTCCCTACCAATGTAATGAGGGGTCATCTTAGAAGTACATAGTATCTAAATTACTCCAATTTCCTACTTCTTGTATCTACTTGAGAGTTTGAGAGGTCAATTAAGAATTTCCAAGAGAATGAAGGGTTTGAGTGTTAGCTAGTTTTAGTAGTTCTGCATGTGAAACTAAGTCTTGCAAATGCATGTGACAAGATGGATAAGTTTATTTTAGGTCTAGAGAGTCTAGTATAAGTCACCATCCAATTCGTAAAGAATTTGGATTGGTAAATACTTATTTGCAAGTAACTTGTAGAAGAATGAATAAAATACAAATAAAGTGAAGAAAGAGCGATCAGAGCATGAAGAGAGGTGATTTTAACTTAAAAGCATACTAAGAGTTGACATTAGAGCCAGTTGTCTTAAGATTCCCCGATACAAGAATGATTTCCCCCTTGGGCGGAAATTAAAAGGGAATTGTTAATTTTAACTTTCCTATGAATAGTGCAAAGTGAATTATAATGTTGCACTTTGGTTTTGGGAGTTTCTTAAAAGGAACCCAAAAAAATTTGGATTTTTCCAAAATAATCATGATGACTACATGGAAAGTCAATTATCTTTTAACATGGTCGTAAATTCCTAGAAACTATCTATGTTGCAGTAAAATCCCACTAAAAATTAAGATAGGGTTTTGTGTGCTAATAAAGTGTCCTATAAAGTTTGAAGACATTCTGACATTCTTAAGTACAACAATCAGTAACGACATTGAACTTTTGAAGAATTTATAACTTCACAACGAGTTGACCAATGTATCAAGAGTTGGCAGTGTCCAAATGACGTGAATGAGGGGTCTTTTCTTACTCCACGAACTTTCCGAGTAACCGTAGCCAAATAGTTTCCTTTCAAGAAACAAATTCCAAAAGTTAGAGTTTTGACTTTTCTATGAAGTTACTGTAGGTTGATTTTCTACTTAAAAATGGCTTGGAAGAAGGGGTGTGGTGGTTTCCTAAGCTAGATTGGATCTTCTGAACCCAATGGCATAATCATTTTTTAATTTGAAGTTGTTCCCTAGAAGATAGGAAGGGTCCAGCAATAGGTTTGACTTTTTTAGAGTAATTAATAGTAACTCCAAGTTAATTTCGCAAATATCTTTTGGAAAATCGGAGATTGGATTTGAATAAGATCTCTTTTCATGCATAATAAGCCATCTTTGGTCTAAAGAAAGACAATTTAGAAATATTTTGGGTTAATTAGCAAAATATCTAAGTTAATTAGGGTTATTTCAAAATATCTTTGGGAAAAAATCTTGGATTTGATTTATCTAAGATTTATTAGCTAAATGGAGAGAGTTTTAGAGAATTCTCCCATTAAACAAAGATTATTTAGAAAATACATTAGGATAGTTTAGGAAATATCTATAAGTCGAAAGTAAATGTTTTTCCATCAACAACTTATCGGGGAGGGGTCTAAGACAAGTATAAAAGGCCCTTCCCTTGAAGTTGTCGGCACCCTCATTCTCATAACTAAACTTTCTTTTCGTTTCTCTCATACTACCAACATGGTCGAAGTATTGATCCAGGTTGAGATCTGATCTAATTTTCATTTTATCTTTGATTTGCACACTTTGAAGGACGAGAGGGTCCCTTCTAAAGTGATTTCTATTTGATTGTTCTAAAGTTTTAGAGGCGAAGCCTCTATTTTCTTTGATTTGTGAGAGTTTTGAAAATGATAGACCTTCAAACTCTAATTTTGTTTCAGATTTCTTGAATACTAACAATTTGTGCTCATTACAACAAAATTTGGTGTTAATAGGCTTAAGGCAACAAAGTTTGACTTTGCCAAAAGTTTATTAAACCAATCTTTATTCAAAATTTGTTGTATAACATAAATTGGGACTTTAATTGCTAAAGTTTGGTTTAAACGTTGTCATGCGTATCTCTTTTAGTGATTAAATCTTGAATACTTTGAAATTTTGAGAAATTAGTCTTTAATATTTGATTTAAGCATTGTCATGTGTACCTCCTTTAAAGATTAAACTTTCAAAATACTAATCTTTAACCATTGTCACTATGTATATCCAGAGTTGCCCCCACACACCAAAGCTTTGACTTTGGAATTTTCAAAATTGATATTTTTTCAAGGTGGATCCAAGCCTTTAAATACTTGAAACCATTAGAGAACCTTCTATCTTTGTATATTTGAAAAATGCCATTGCATATGGAACTAATTTGGATCATTTGGTTTCTTGAGAAAAGTGGAGAGAAATAGTCAAAATTTCTTAGTTTGAACTCTTGATAAAACCCTTAGTAGTAGTTAGAGAAAACCCAAAATTTAGATTAGTTTTTCCTTGGTTAGAGTCATTAAAATTATCCTGGAAAGAGATTTCCAATTAGCTTAGAATATTTAGCTGGCATAATTTAACCTTATTTCAAAAATTTCCCCAAAATTAGATTCATAGTCTAGAATTAAAGAAGTTGGAAAATTCCAAACCCCCCCATAAAATTGATTAGTTTAGTTAGAAAATTAATGAAGTCTTTAAATCCAAAAATTATTTTATTAGTATTTAATTAGCCAAAATAAGTGGAAGTTTCAAAATTTCAACAAAAGAGACAATAACTAGGGTACTATCAAAAAACCAACACGAGAAGATTAGAGCCATAGAGACCAACACAAGGATTGGAGTGGAGAGTCCTAGCACCGAAGCCGAAGCCAAAGATACCCAAATCAAGAAGGACGGAATTGTAGGAATGAACGGAACCCGAGCAAGGACGAAGGTAGACAGTTTGCGAAGACTAGCGAATCACGCCCCGCCACCTAGCAAGAGCCCAAGCGACGAAGCCCGAGTGACTAGCCAGAACAACGAGCCAGAAGTGAGGGAGCTAGCATCAAGGGAGCCAAAGAGCAAAAGCTAGGGAGCGAGGAAGCTAGGAAGTGAGAGACCAGACTTAAACTCCAGTATAGAAATTTGGTATGACTTGAAACTTTTTAAGCTCATAAACCTTTAAGCTAAGGCAGTTGTAGCCATGCTCACAAATATTTTTGGGTGTTTATTTGAAATTGCTTAGAATCCTCATCCACTCCATAGCTACAACAAACTTTCAAAAACAAAGAACAATGAAACAAAATAACAAAGGAGAAAGAAGAAATAAAGGAAAGTGAGAAATTGGAAGAAAAAGGTGACAAAGAATCTTACAATTAATAAGGTGCAAAAACTTAGATTTGATTTGATATTTTATTCCTTAGACTATTCATTAAGTTGTTGGTTAGTCATTAATTAGGATTCCCATAGTAATTAGAAGGCTAGGTTTGTTTAAGTTTTGTTTTATTAGGCCTCTTAAGACAAATAGATAAAATAAAAATGCCAACTAATATCTTTTGGATGATTAGGAAAATTACAAGATAATTAGAATTTATTAGATTTGATTAGATTTAGAGGATTTAAAAGGTTTTGAGGTATTAAAATAATTTCTAAATTATTAGGAATTTTTTCAATATGACCAAAATTAATAAAATTCCATAACTATCAGTAGGAAAAGAAAAATTGAAATAAAAATACAACCATGAACGAGGATTAATTTCAAATTGTGTGATGAATTAGCACAAATGGAAGAAGGAGTGGGTTACTACGAAACCATACATCTCGTGATCCTTGAGGATGGTACGATTGACCCCTTCATGGGAAAGGTATGTTAAAATTCTTCATGTTTTGTTTTTTTTAATTTCAATTTAATTAAAATTTCACCCAATAGAATAAACCATCAGAACCTTTAGGAAAATTAAAGAAGAAAGTTAACATTTAAAAATTCCAATTAGATAAACCTTATTTGAAATTTGGATGAAAAATTGACATTTCCATCCAAAAGAATCAAACCAGATAATCTTAGAATCTTGGAAGAATTTAGAATTTTTGATTAATTAGAAATTATAATTGTTTGTTTAGACTAAGAATAATTAATGAATGAAATTTAATTCATTAGATTTTTAAAACAAATTTCATTCATTAATAACTTTTTCATTAGGAATTTAGTTTTTTAGTGTCTTACCTGGTTGAGAAGGTAATTTCTGAGTTTTCATTTTAAAAAACACAAAACCCTAAAAATGCTAATTTAGAATAGAAAGGTTGATTTAAATTAGAAAATAGTTTTAAATAATTTCTAAAGAATCTCTGAGGAATCATTTAAATTAGGAATCAATTAGGGAATCTTTTAAAGATTCTAGAATATATTTTCATTTAAAAAATACTTTAATTTTAAGTGAGAAAAGGTTGGATGAAGTTTGATCTTAATTTGGATGAAGTTCTTTGAATAGTAGTCAAATTAGGTTTAGTCTTAGAATTAGGCAACTAACATAATTAAAAACCTCAACCCTAAAATTTACATTTATTTCGATTAGTTTTATTATTTTTAATTCATGGATGAAGGTTGTGATGTAGTTTAGGGGTCAATATTTCATACATTCATTTCTTTTACTAGGGAAGTCAAAATTTAACTTGCTTTATCATTCTAGAAAGGGAAAATTACATTCTACAAGTTAGCTTAATTTTACTTTGAATTCATCTTTTCATTAGATATTTGATTTAGTTAACCACAGTTTAAAAGTTTAGGATTACATGATTTGAGTTCAATTTGGATATTTAAAAATAAAGTGTCTATTGTTTGGAAGGTGCAAATTGAACTTAGATTGAAAACATCCTAAATAATTAATTTAACAAACCATTAGAACCTGTGTGTACGTTTTAACTCAAAGATTGGAGTTTCAAATACTCACAATTAGCATTAAAACTAAAAAAATGGGGATTAAAGGAAGTGAATTAGGCCTTTGGAAAAATATAAAAGACCTCTCTCCCCTCTTTCCAAGTACTCCATTTTCATTTTGAAACTTGTTTTTTTCCATTATAATTGTTTTAGACTAATTTGGCCCATTTGGCTCTAAAGGCTTTAAATCTTTGGGCCAAGTGTTTATACATGTGTCAACATTGTTAGACTTTCTAAAGCCTTTTGGAGTGCCTAGTTTAGTGGACATGGAAGCTCTACCAAACTTAGCAATTCCTATGAAAAAAATGTTAACTATTCCGTACAAACTTGTATTTATAAGTATATATGATACCATTTTGGAATTGGCAAGGTACTTTCTAACCACATTTTGTAGTCAAAATCAACCTAAGAATCAATTCAATCTTAATGAAGAAGCTTTTTTCCTTCAACCTTCAATTGCAACTCAATAGAGCCTAACTTTTGCAATTTCTAAGTATTTAAAACCAAATTTGTGATACATGGAATCAATGAACAATGAAGTCTTGTACAATTCTTGGAAGGCCAATTGAATGATGTCTAGACATCCACATATAGGAATTTATACATCACACTATAAGATAATAAAAACCCCATTTTTTTTATGTCTGACGAATAATGCAACGTGTCCAAGGTGGACATGCTGTGTTCAAAAGAACATTGAGATGTTTATTGGACAAATGTAACAAAAGTTTATGTGGATGTTGTAGAAAATAGAAAAAAATTACGGTCGCAACATATAGGTGCTAACAAAAACAACTATGTCATTAAAGACATGATTCTAAACATAATGATGTTCTAAAGATCGTTCGAGAAAACAATCATTATCATGTTACCATCCATGGTCTATTTAAATTATATATAAGTCAATGGAAGTTACTATGGTCAAGGGAAAAATGGTTGCTTTAGGTGAAAAAAATCGGGCTAGTAGTTTGGAAAAAAAATGATGTGATAGGTGACATGGAAATTCATTGACATGGACATGAAATTGATGACGTGTTATGCCACATTAGCATATAAGGTCTACCTGTGTCATATTTTCCAAATGTTCTTGTAGACGTCAACTAAGACATATAGACTTTTTGAAGACATTACTTTCTGTAACATCAACTTCACCTCCCTTACTACGACTATGACTTGATAATGCATGTTGTCCAAGATGCAAATTCAATACATTTGACTAAACAGCCTAACCTCCAACAAATGAAAAAGGGCATCTTCAGCAATGTCCACATGACTATGACATGGCCTTTTATCTAGTGTTTGGCGACATGAACGTCTATAAAAGAGTGCTTTCATGCATGCCGTACATACTGACAAATACTATAAATGACCATACTCACTGTAAGTATCTTGTGTGGATTTTGTAAATTGAATTTTCTTTTAGATGTATGACAATAGACATGGATGGTCAAGAAAACATTAACATGGATGTGGATGAAAAATCCAAACAAAGTAGACTATGCATTTTGTGCTAACAATTAATGCAATTCATTACATTTTGACTACTAATGACAAGGTCTTGCATGGAGCCCACTTTTGGCAATTCAAAAATGATAGTCACATTTTCAAATGAGCAACCCTTCCATTTAGACGATGTTAGACACACGTTACAACCAAAGTCAACAACCACTACTTCTATTATCCAATGAATGTCTTCAAGATAGTGATTTCTTGTGGAAAACATAGAGGTAGATAAGCTGTCCTATCCTTTAGATGTTCTACTTGACATGTGCAAGCCATCACATATATATGTGAAGGATGTGGATGTATTAAGCTTCAACCTCTAGAATAGCATTGTTGCCTGCAACAATAATGATGTGTGAACCACCATATTGGTTCACTATTTTAAAATCCAAAAATATAAACATTAGGCATGAATTTACAAATCCGGAAGTGTTAGTACTCCGGATTAAGCCATAACCATCAATTAAGAAGTTTTCCACTAGATAGCAATGGAAACTTCAAGAGGTTAGGGCAAGATGCTAGAAAATGCAATTAGGAAGAAATTAAGGGAAATTTTAGGGAAAAAATGGGGAGTTAAAACTAAAAAGAGGTTAAGCAAGATTTGGTAGAGTAACCAAATTAGGCTAATGGTGAAATGATGAGAAAATGGAAACAAAAAATGAAAAATGAAAATGAAAACAAAAGCCTAGAAGTAGGAAATGAAATTATAAGTAAATTAAAAATTACAAAAATAATAAATAATAAAAAACACAAAAGAAGTTAGTTAGACTAAGACTATTACTAAAACACTAGTGTAGTGAGTAAAACATTAAAATAGTGTTAGAAACACTAAAATAGGATTTTACAGTAAGTTAGAGGGTTTTACAGTAATTTAGGGGTGGAACACTAAAATAGCGCAATTTACACTAAATTAGCGTATTTACAGTAACTTAGCGCGATTTGCACTAATTTGGCGCATTTTGCACTAAATTAGCGGATTAACAGTGAATTAGGGTAGGATGAAAGTAGTTTAGAAAATTAATCCATTAGAAAGTTGGATATAGGCAAAATTACGGTTTGGAGCCCTCTCTCTCTCAACTCTCTCAACTTTTGTGTGAACTTGGGATGTGTTTGTTTTTTGAGAGGAAGGTTGTGATTTGGGAGCTTTTAAAGTATGAATTGCAAAAGAGTAGGGTAGGGGAAGATTAGGACAATTTGTCGAGTGGGTTTCACCATTTTTTTTGAAAGAAAATGGGTGAAAAATGAGGGGGTGTGAGGTCAGATGGGAAAGTGCTCGGGAAGGGGGAAAAAATGTGAGTTGAGATTGGAGGGTCAACTTCAAGGGCTGATTGCGGGAGCGTGGAGAATTGAATGAAGCTGAAATTTAGAGGGATGAAGCAAATTGAAGTTAGCGTTCTGAAAAGCTATGGCTCGCCCAATTCATAGCCAAAACGCGACGGTGGTGGACGATTTTGTGCAAGGAGGCTGGCTGCCGCAACAATGGAGGACTGACGACTTCGGTGGGCAATTGCGGGAGAACGACATAGTGGAATCAGCTAAAATTTGGAGGGCTGGTGCGCCTTGAAGTTGGCTTTCCAAAAAGTTTAAGATCAACCCATTTGGAGCAAGGACGAGAAAATGGAGGCTGTTTTTGTGGAAGAGGGTTTGCTGCCCCTTGGAGGAGGCAAAATTTGAGGGTTTTTTGTGTAATCCTTCACAATTTTAATTGAATCATTGCAATTTTAATTGCACCTTGCTAAGAAGATGTTGTAAGTGTAATGGATGTTGAGTGAGGATGGTTGGTGTGATTGCAATTGCATAAATGTGAATCTCAATTTTTAGGGTTTGGGTGAGATGTGATGTGTTGTGATTAGTACTTAGAATCACATTTAGGTCATTTTGAGCCCTAAATGGGACATTTGAGGTAGAGTTTGGCATACAAAGTTGCTATAATCCATTTAAATGCTTAAGTGGATGATAGTAAGTTGTTAGGGGGTGTATTTGGTAATGTGAGATGGGCTACCCTCTTCTTACTTAGAATTACTTAGGTCAAAATTCACCCAAAAATCTCATTGTTGGAGTCCATTGCTTGGAAGGCAATCTAGGTAGGTGTCCCATACACTCCCCGCCGGCCAACTCTAGGGGGTTTCTTTACCTTGCACTAGAAAAGCCTCATATGTAGGCTCCTCTTTCGTCTATGGGATGTTGCATTGGTTCCTCAACTCATTGCAATGGTTGTAGTCCATCAATGTCCCTATCATTTTGCAATTGAACCATGTTTGGAGTGGACTGGGTAGAATGTAATGCCTTCCATCCATCCCTGACCTCTTTTTGGCACACAACTTTCCAACCGCTTTAATGTAGGGTTGTCGGAGATGAATACTTGTTGGTAGTGCCAAAAAAAGGCAAATGAGTCCGGGTGGATCTTTCCATCTATTTGATTGAAGTTTGTCAAGTTGAAGAAGTCACACCTATCCCAATGAATGCTCAAGAATCAAGCATCTTGTGTCCTCCTCACCTGATTGTGTAGTAGCACTATAATACAATGCTTTCTATAATCCAAAATTTCCTCAATGTACCCACATACTTGTGCATGGCTTCTAGTGGCCTCTTGTTCACAAGCCTCCAACAAAATTGGTAGGTGAAACATGCTACTACCCTTGAGTCGTGGGTGCTGAGATTGCCTTTTAAGCTATCAACACAAAGATGCATTCCATGACAATACATTTGAGGGTGCAATGTCACATTCCACTATAGGGGTTGTATGCACTACATTACATCATCTTCCAATGGACGTCCAAAACATTGAGCTTCCTTCACTACAAATGTCAACCACTTTGCAAAGGGTGGGAATCTTAGTTATAGTGGATAATGGATAGTTCTTTCTCGTTGCAAGTACCTTGACCGTAGACAAAAAGCTCCATGCTCCTTCCATCTCTAGGCTTTTGCCAAGATGTATTCCTTGCATGACACACTGCTTGGTATTGTTTAGAATGCTAGTCCAAAAAATTGCACTCAATGCCTTGACACCATATATGAAGACTACAAATGTCTACACTGATGTCCTTTGATCGGTATCCATGTTTGTAAAGTCAATTATCTACAATGTCTACTCATATATTAACGTCAATAACAACATCACAAGAGACATCAAAATGTATTTTTCTCGGTTTGCATGACGTCTTATAAAATGTTTAGATGTCAAAATGCGGTCTAAAATTCTACTGTCTTGTAACAATTTTTGCATTTTACATATCCCATATTGTTTGTCTAACCTCCTACTACCCCACTTGTATAAAAGAGGTCTTCTTCTCTTCTCCATATACTCGCATCAAGTGGCTTTTGAAGCCATATGCTTTAATATCTAAATATGGTGAATTTTGCATTATATATGGTGTACGAAGTGCGACATGTTGTATTGGACATTATGATATACATTTAAAGCCATGTGACACAATTTCTAGTATTATGTATGACATGTTGTAATAGACATTATGAAATATGTTGGACTCATGTCACCAAAAGAAAATGAAGAGTTTTGCAACTACACTATGCAATTGTTTTTTCAATTGTACAAGACATTTGCGACTAGTTTGTGAGTAGTCATAATTTTGAGACTTGTAGTTGTAGTGGACACCCTAAAGTCTAGGAAAAGGTGCAACAATTGCAAAAGTCATGCCTCATTTGTAACTCATTTGTGACTTGTTTGCAACTTTTAGATTTGTATATTTGAAAATATTAATCTCAATGATTGATGGATTTCAAAATTTCATATCTACCTTCTTTCTAGATTTAAGAATTTTAGACCTACCTTTTTCTAGATATTTGAATTTCAAAACTAAATTTTTCTAGATTTCAAAATTTCAAATATTGGTATTTAATATATTTCATTGGTTTAGGATACCTTCCAATTTCATAGATTTTGAAATTTCTTGGATTTTAAATATTTTTTGATTTCTGTAGATTGTAGAAATCTAAAAATTGTAGAAAATAATCTATACTCTATAGAAATCTACAAATCATAAAAATCTAAAAAAAATAGGAATCTTAGGATTCTATCAACAGAATTAATTGCACAATACTACAACAACTTACAAGTCTTATATGTCCAACCTAATGGTACTCTTTACAATTGATATGGGACAATTGATATAAGACAAATGGGAATAAACTTTGGAAGCAACTAAGAAACAATCAGAAAACAACTAAGAAACAACTAGTGTATGACTTTAAAGCAACTAGGAAACGACCAACTTCACTACTGGAAATTTTAATTTTTCTGTTGATTTTGTTGCATTCATTTGATTCACTTTTCTATGGATTTCTATCCAAATCAAAAAATTACCCTCCAAATCAATAGAAAAGTGAATCAAATCTATGCAACCAAATCAACCAAAAAGTTGAATTTTCTAATATTGTAGGAAACAACTAAGAAACAACTAGTGTACCACTAGAAAGCAACTAGGAAACAACTAGAAAGTGACTAGGAACAACTATGGTCATTTTATAGTTGCAATCTTTTCCTAGTTGTTTTTGGCAACTAGAGATTGATTGTTTTGCAACTAAAGCAACATATATATGCTGTAAAACAACAATATATAAAAATTACATTAGATTTGGTGCTAATAGAAAGGATTACAATCGCAAGATACTTGTATAGGATACTAATTGCATAATTAGTAGCCGGTTGTGTCGAACACATTTTTCTTCTAGTGTATAACTGTCCATATGACATCATGCCGAATAGTGCATTCAACCATATTAAAGTCAAATGTGACATCATTTTGTTCTTTTAAATCATATAGGACATTGCAAGAGGTATTCATGGTGTAATGTGGATGTTTGCAATGACATCACAGAACATCTAGACATTTAAGTTGACGTCTCAAAAAACATCTAAACATCTAAATTGACATCTCAAAAAACCTCTAGATGTCTAGGTTGATGTCTATAAAAATAGTATGAAATTTCTTAAACAACAAAAAATTGTGCTAATGTGGTATGCAACATCATCTTTGTTGAATGCCACGTCACTTTTTCTCGTTGCCATGTCAGGTGCCACATTGCCACCTTAGATGCAACATTGTGGACAGGAATAGATAAAAGAATTCCTACGTGGCTTCCTGCGCACGCATGGCACTTAGGTGGCAGCCACATGGCAACCTTTCAGGATTCTGTTGGCCCATGTTTGGGGGGATGTCTGATGGAAAATATATAATGTCCGGCTAGATTTTTGATGTTTTTGGCACATTTGGAGAAAAACAAATTTTTTGACATCTATGTAGACATGGGAAAATATCACATGCAATTTGCCCACACAAAATCCTAACATAAAAAACCTTGGGTTTCTTATAGTGTCAACAAACCTAGTTGTACCTACTTTATCTCAAGGTTGGAGATAAAAATGCTCACATTTTACACTCGCATTGTTACTTCACATCATTATTTAAGATTGAGGCCACCTATCATTTTTGGATTTCTTATGAACCTTGGATAGGTGTATGATTTTTTGGACTATGGATTGTCTCGAGATCCTAAATAGGCATGTAGTCGGTGTGGAGAAGGAGGGATTCACATGGATTAGGGATGGTGATAAACCAAATAAGTGGGATAGGAGTCATAGGACATTGCTACATCGCTATGATGGAAGAAAATTGTGGGATTACCCTTGTTTTAGTTGCCAAGTCATGCAAATTGGGCTTTCTCATTGGTAAAGGTTCTAGCTAGGGGACTTGGCTGGCTTAAATTCGGGGCTTGGCTAGAAGATTGTTCAAGGGTCTTCAATCTCCAAGCTAGGACATTGAAACTTGAGGTGGAGGTGCCTATTCTAGGCAAAAGGTATTTATTGGCATGCTATTTATAAATGGAAACAATCTAGCCCTTCACAAATGAAGATCTTTATTTTTTCAAAAAATATCCTATGTAAAAAAGAAACTTGGTTTACTATGCTTCTACTATACAAATTTTGATTTGGTCCAAAAATGAGAGGAGAATTCATTACTCAAAGTGTAGTGTATTGGTTGCACTTTCAACATGTAAACCCTCTCAAGAAATTTGGCATAAGATTCACCACTCCAATCTCTTTGAAACTTGACATCTAAGTAATTATCTTCATAAACTACATTATGTCATGAATTTTCATTTTTCAGAGAAGAAGAAATTCAATCTAGGAATAGTCAAAGTTGGCTAATCTTGACGGGCATGCTTGAAAAGAACTTTTTATCCAATTTTTTATATAATCTTTCAATCTATGCAGTTAAAGATGCTAAATTTTTTTACACCATATAGATAGAATAGAAAACTTCAATGATGAATGGTTGAATAAGTGGAAAAAGGGTCATTCTCATATTTAGATTTTAAAAACTAATAATGTCAATTTTGGAGTGATTTTGGCAAAATAGAGTTAGGAACTTTAGGGGTTAAGTAAATTTTTTGAATGAAAAGTGATGCATAGGGTTTTTAATTGATTGAAGGTGTTTATTATATAAATAAGTAAATAAGAAGAAAGGTTGAATTTTTTTAACAAAGATAGAGAGTATATAAAATGAAGATAATTACAAAACAAATTTATTCATTTATAAATTTTACAAAATGGATTAATTTCTAAAATCCCAAGGCCATGATTCTTCTATCAAATAACACTCAAAACTACTACTTTTGCAATATTTACTCAAGAAAATAGAGAAAACATTTTAAAATCTATTCATAGTATCTTGTACTTCACTTGTTTTAGATCATGTGATTAAAATTTCATGATGTTTGCCCATGCAAATTGGAAGATAGTAGCATTCAAAGTTGGGGAACAAGTTTTTTGAACATTGGCATGTAATTTCATATGACTTTGACCACCATTTCTCGTATATTTTTGCATGAAATACTTTGTATTCAAAAATGTTGTGTGGAAAAATTGAATTGAAAGTCTAGGAATTTTTTCAAAAAAGAACTTGATTTTCATTCTTTAAGAAATTATTAAGTACAAGTTGATCTAAAATTGAACAAAAAACTAAATCATTAATAAACCTAAGATGGAATTCAAATACAATAACCCCAATATGATATTGTTTTATTAAACAAACTTAGCCCTATCAAAAAAATTAGACAAATTGTGAAAATTTCAATTAAAAATGAATCCTGAAAGTGATTTTTTCAAGAAGATGCTTAGATTGCCCAAAAAACAAGATTGTCCTTAACTTTCTCATTACTAGTCCAAATAAAATGCATTAAAGCTTCACATGTAGAGAAAAATATATATTATTTGAAGGAAAAAAATTTGAAAAGTTTATTTTGACACTTTGTGATTTCTTTTGTGTTGCCTGCGAACCTCCAATTTGGACTTAGGGTGGCATAACTTTTGCTTTCAAGAACCAATTTAAGTAAATCTTATCTTCCAGAATGTTGAAGAATTACCCTTTGAAGAAAGTCCAAATTTCTTTACATTTCAAACTTTTAGGTTTTTTGTTTCTCATGTTTTTGAAATTGTTTTTGATTTATAATGCTTAAAGTTCATTATAAATTTTTGAAAAATATGTACTTCAAAATAATCTTGAACTCTCATTGGTTGTTCTTCAAAACTTGTAGTGGTTCTCCATGGTATAAGTGACGCTTCAAGGCCCAAATATAAATGAAAAAATAAACAAAAATGACTCATGAACCTCATTTTCCCCTAATGTATACCAAGTTTAGATTAAGGGCATAAAAATTAAAATTACAAGAATTAGGTACACAAATATGAGTGAAAACATTTCATGTTCTTTATAATTGAAATTGAAGTGTATTTTTTGAGTATTTTCATGTTCTCAAAACTTACTTCAATTTTCTCTTGAAAAAATATTGCCTAATTATTGCCACATATACAAGGTGATTAACTTGATGCATTTTTTTTTCTTGATCTATGCAAAATATATAGTAACTTGCTATTTCATTTTGCTTTCTAATTTAAGTTGCATCATGCACATTTATGGTTAAGGAAGCTTCCACTTTCCTATTGAGAAAACTCCTCACAACCTTCAATTCTCTTTTTATCATACTTTTATGATATTTTTCCCAATATCAATTTTTTTGAAGAGGTTAGAAAGATATCTCAAGAGTTGTTCATAATGTACAATACAATAATAAAATGACACTATTAGGATCCAATAACCATTCATTCAAATCATGGATGAATGCTAATTTTGTGTATGGGTTATGGATGATATGGTGAGAGTTACCGCTATTGAAGAAGTCAAAGAGACAATTTTTTTAGGGCATGGAAATTTTTGAACTTTTTGATTTGCATGAAACTTTGGACAAATAGATAAACTTAGAAAACAATTATATATTTTATTTTAAGTTGCATGCAAGGCAATGTTGGCAAAACTTAGAAATTGCATGTATTCTCAAGGCACGTGCAAAGAGGCATCTATATGGTCAAGAATCTTGGTTATTCTTATTGATCGACTTGAAATTATTTTACAACATCTATAAATTCATGGTACTTGTTGAAAATAGATTCTTCCCAACACATTGCTTCATGGGCTAGTTTTCAAGTTTCTAATTCATTTTTACAACATCATTAGAAATGACAAAGGTCCACGCATTAGTCAATAAAATCAATTGTTGACTATAATGTCCATTAATTGAATTGTCTCTTTACAGATGATACAATTTCAAAAATGGAAGGGATTTAGATCAAAGAACTATACTTTTTTTTATTGAGAATAGATCATGAAAATTGTATGGAAAGTTTTGAAATGTCTTATTCATATTCTAAGCAACATTTGATTCTATTGAATTGCATGGATCAATAATTTAATCAATTATAGGTTGTAATATATATTTTTTGACTTCTCTACTTGTGGCAAGTATAATTATAGAACCAAGGGAATTTTTAATCAAAGAATTGCAAAAAAAGTCTCCAACAACAAAATATACTTTGATTGTATAAGGCAAAAATTGGAAGTCTTGTTGAAAAAGACAATTTAAAGAAGTAAGTTGTAGAGGAAAAAAAAGCTAAATCATGGGACCAAAGAAGGTAGGGAAAAAGGGAAAAGGAAAGGGAAAGAAGAAGGATGAAGGACCCTTAGGTCCCACACCTGAAGAATTGTTGGCACAAATTGCAATGCTCAATGTTGCTAAAGATAAAGAGACCCAAGAGCGCAATCTTATGATGCTTGAACGAGTAGGAAATTTTCTTATCTTTATTTAACCTTCCTTTAATTGATAAAACAACGATTTTGTAAAATGAATTCTTATTATTCAGATTGTTTATTAGAAATATATTTTCAATCAATACATACATAATGAATTTTAAATTTGTTCTCAACAAAATTCATTTGATAGATAGGTATGAATAACTCGTTGACAATAAATTGCTAATTTGAAAAGCAAGGTCGTCTACTCAAGTCTAGTAAATTGTTGTTTCTTTGGTGTAAGTGCTTCCAAATGTAGCAACTAAAAGAATTTGAAATTGTGATTGATGTTGTTGATGAAGTAATTTAGCAAGTTTAATCAAGTTGAAAATAATTGTAGTGTGAATCATCTTCTTCTAATCTTGTATTGCACTAAACTAAACTAAGGGAGGGGTTCCAAATAAAGGCTAAAAATATTCCGAAATGGTCATCTCACCCTAATTACAACTTTCACAATGGACAATGCACCTATATCTATAAATATTATCAATGACTTTTGTGTTGTGAATATAGATTAGATTCCACCCATGTGGAGGGATTGTTGGATAAGAAAATTCCACTAATATACATGAATCTCAAATATTATTCAGGACAAGATCTCATCCTTTTGGGAAGTCAAAAAAGAAGAATATGATAAGCTACATGCTGAATTTCGTAACAAAGACCGAGCTATGGAGGAACTAGAAGAAGCACATCAGCTGGAGCTCAAGGTTAATAGGTTCTTCTTGATTGAATGTGAGGGGCAGTGTCACTAGGAGCTTAGATACTTTGTTTCTCAACTTGTAATGTAGAAATACCAGTGCTTGTTGAAATGGATGCACAGTTAAATTCTTTGTTTTGTTTGCAATGAGATTTGGACATGGATACTGTAGTAGAGATCAATTCAGCTTTCAACCAAATTTTTGTTATTTTGTGGTGAATTATTATCAGGTGTACAATCAAAAGATGAAACATTTGTTGTATGAACAACAAAATATGATTGCTACTATAAAGGCTGACAATGAACAAGCTCTGAAATTACAGAGGGAACAATTTAGCAAGCGCGAAGGAGAACTTGTGTAAGTTGGTGCCCTATCAAAAGTCTTTGCATTCACGTAGTTATGCGTGTCATCTCAAAGGGACCACCTAATACTATATTTGTTTATGATCAAAGCACACTTCAGTTTTTATACTTAAGATGCAAGTAGTAGTCTATTGTCCGCAATAATATAGGTGTTGCGCTTCATGCCCTAGTGACTTGGGCTTATTCTCTTGTGATAGATTGAAGATTTCAAAAGAGAAGCTAATCCATGGTTTCTTTGTTGTTCTGAAGCAGTTAAGTTCTGGGCACAAATTGCAGGAATGATAAGCGTGCTCTTAAAGATCGGGTGAAAGAGATGGAATTGTCCTATGAAGACACTATTCGCGCTTTTAAACTAGTATGAGATAAATTCATGTAGTATCTAAAGCCGGATTGACTTATATTATTTGTTTTTTTCATGTGTCTATTTCATTAGCCTATATATCTATTTGATTGTAGAAAACAACGTCTGAATCAACACGATCTACTGATTCACTCAGCTTGATTTAAACTTTTTTTTATAGGCGTTTAACTAATTCAGACGTCACCTGTCCACTGTTGCTTTGGAAAGCTTGATTTGAGCAAACTTTTCTGCTAGTGATATAGAGTATAATATCTCACAAAACAATTTTGCTGATGATAAGAAGTAATTCTATTTCCACTCCATTTGTGTCAACCTTGCTTAAAACAAATTTCTGCTTCAGGAACATGCAAAAGAAGCCACAAAGATGCGCCAAGAGTTTGATCAGAATGCTAAAGAACTTCAGCAGAAGTCTGATCGGAAGGTGAGTCCTTCATAATACAAACATGTTTTTCATCTACTTCTCATCAGCAATTGATAAATTTCCTTCACATAATGGTAATTTAGTTCAAAGACAGATGTGTTAATATAGCAATTGTTCTAATTCTTAGACTAATGGCTTCTTATGCAGATCAAGACTTTGAGAGAAGAAATGGACTTGCGTCGGAAAGTAGAAATTCAGGAAATTGAAGAACGGAAGAATGTGCATGTTAGTGAATTGATGAAGAAACATGAGAAAGCATTCACTGAAATCAAATGCTACTACAATGATATCACTCACAACAATCTTGATTTGATCAAAACTTTGAAGGTAGAACAATGCAATCTAAAACCTTCATCGATATCTCTCTAAGTATATCTTCTTAAATACCTTTATTTTTGTCTTTTCTTTCTTTCTTCTTGATGCCTAAGTTAAATCAATTACCGGCCATTTGAATTGGGCTAAGCTTGTTGGTATGAGCACTTTAGGAAGATGTGACCGACATGAAGAAGAAGGAGGCTGCGAATGAAAAGCTCATATATGAGATTGCACAAGAAAACAAGAGGCTCACTGAGCCATTAGCAAAAGCTCTCAAGGAAGTCGAGGGACTGCGAAAGGATCTCACAAACTACGAAAAAGTCATAATCTTTTGTTAGCACAACGAAGAAATGGATCCTGAATAAATATTGCTACCTTGGTGCTTCATTTCATGAAACATACGGACGGAGTAATTATAATCATATCTCGACTTCTATTTTGACGAGCCAGTTCACATTCCGTATTGACTTTCCAAAGATGAATTTCTGTGCAGGACAAACATTTACTTGCCCAAGCAAGCTCAGGGCTAAAAGAAAAGACAAAACAATTCAAACAATTAGAGTGGGACTTCCAGGTCCTTCAGAAACGATGTGAACAGGTAGGTATTCGAATCATGATATTAATATACTACCGAATTCAATTTGGTGTCCAGGTTTCCTAAACCTTGTTATCAAGATGTAAGTTGCAACAAAATTTTATCTCAATTTTTTGCACAGAATGCAACTTTCATCTATGGCCAATGACTTTCTGGCAATTTCGGATTACAGATCATAGTAACTTGCATTCAGATGCCATAACAGAGGGCATGCAATTCATTAGCATATATTTTCTACAGAGTTTGTGCTTCTAATACTGTTGTATAGTTAAGCATAGTTGAAGACTTCGCATAATTCCCAAAAAATTATTTAACCCCTCACAAGAGCTGGAGTTTGGTATAGTATATTCCTATGCATAAAAGTTGTTAACAAGTGAAGTTTTTTTACTAAATTTTCACAAGATATATCCAAAACTGACACTTTCTAGTGCATTGAGCATAATTGAAATATAGGAACATTTTTCAAACTTTTCCTCTACAATTTGTATTCCACACTAAATTTCTATAAAAATGGGTGGAAAGCATTTCAACCTATTTGACTACATAGATTGTAACTAAGATTACAACTTTTGAAGTTGGAACAAAAGATATTTTGGATCCTAACCAACAAAGTTAGCATAATTTGACTCAACTTCATGGAGAAGGAGGCACTATCCTAATTTTAGGAATTCTCACCATTGCATAGATAGTTATGCTAATTAATTGGGCATTGGTAGTTATGTTAATTACTTGCATGAAAATTTTCAAAGATAATGAAGGTGTCTAACATACCCAAAATCATCTTGCATAAGAGGATGTCCAAGAAAAAGGTACAACATGAATAAGATTTCAACTTTTTTTTTTGAAAAGTGATTCTTTGGAAGAATCAAAATCCCAATAGTCAAAACAAATATTTCCTTCTCTAAATCAAGTATATGTATATAATGAATTTACAATAGAATTTGTACTAATGGTTCTAAAATTTGCCATTTCTAATGCATTGAGTTGAAAATTGAATGCACATCTATTTTTTTCATTTTCAACCTTGCAATATTCAATTCAACTTCACAAATTGCAAGATATACTCGGGGAGATCACTTAAAGTATCCATTAGAAACTATGTGTGTTAAAATTTTAGACCCCTGATATTATATTCTAAAAATTTAATTTAAAAAAAATAGGACTAGATTTTCCTACTTTGAAAGTTTATATTGTGAATTATTGGTATTTTTCTTTGATAATTATAATTAGTTACAAATTTTTGAAGTAAAAAAATACATTGTAGAGCTGAAAATAACTTTCATACCCATATTTTATATAAGAAAAAATTGTCTTAAAAAGTGAATAAAAAATTGCTAAAAATATTACCCAATTGAAAGTTAATTTTTCTTGAATGATGATACTATGGTCATCTAAAATTTATTCTCTATAAATATTTGAGTTAATAAACATGCTATCTTAGTTCATTATTCAACCTACTCTAGAAATCATTTCATATGTTATTTGAGTTGGAAATTTTTGGTGATAGAAACCTATAGTCATTATTAAACAAAGCTCAAAGCTATAGGTTGAAATTATTGTTTATTAAAAAGTATATAGGGTGTCAAAAAAAACACTTTAACACATGTGGTTTGTTGTGGATACACCAAGTGATCTCCCTGGGAAGATATAAGCATTCAAAATTAATGAAAAAAAATCCATAGCTTGTCTAATTGCTTGCCCTCTCTACTAGCACAATGCCTAAGTTGCCCCAAAACTTTTAGGACCTATAACTTTTCATTTGGGAATCCAATTGGAAAAAAAATTATATTGTAAGGAAGCTTTTAGAAATGTGCATCTTTAGTAAGAATTTCACTTACATCTACTCAAAATTGACTTCATATGAACCTATCTGACTTTTCAATGAGTTTTGTAGGAGCTTAAAGAACTTTAGTGGTTAGTTTAGCAACCTATGGACAATTAGTAATGGCTCAACATATTGTAATCTTGACAAATTTGGAAACTAGACCTCTACAAAGAGGTTTAAGATAAATAAATTTGGTTGATATTAAGCATATTGAACATGTCACTTGATTTCATTGTCTTGATTGTTTGGTTTGAGATTTAGCATTCTTTTCTTGTAAGTTTATTTATTTATTTATTCTTGCTAATTTCTTTTATTAGCTACAAGAAGAACGAGATGAGGTATTTGCCAAGTTTGAAAGCAGTATCTATGATGTTCAACAAAAATGTGGACTCAAGAGCATGCTCCTTCAAAGGAAGGTGCAAGTTTTGGGAGAGAAGCTTGAAAAGAAGGTTGCAAATTCTAACCACAACCTTATACTGTTGAATTTTGCTTTAAATTTTAAAATTATTTGGCATTTTCAAGCCTCAATGGAATATTTGGGACAATATAGTGCATTACAATAAATGTATGTAGTGGTTGTAGGAGCAAATGTAAAAAAAATAAGGTTATAATTATATATATATATATATATATATATATATATATATTTAAATTGAATGATTTTTTTCACTATAAAGGAATCAACAACAAAGACATTGCATTGCCTTGTTGAATCCTTCTAAGTACTAAAGTATGGATAACTTTATTCATTACAAACCTAGTCAATTTCTTGTCTACAAAGTAATCTAGATTGCCTCAAATTTAGTCAAATGATGAAGAATAACACTTTAAAGAAGCAACAATTTATTTCCCAAGAATATATATATAAATTTGATTGTAATGCAACAACATATTGGAATATCATTAGAGATTTGTAAAAATGTGCAAATGAAAATATGATAAATGAAATTGTGGAATAGTTTTTATTGAGGCAAAAGTCTTAAAATTATTGAAGCTAAAACATGGACAAAATTGCAACTAAGTTGTAATGACAAAATCACAACATTGTAACTTAAAAAACTAAAAGATGGGTAATATTATAAAGATTTGGTTATAAAGGAATGCTCTCAAATTGAAAAATATAATTCAATCTATTGATTATAAAATATAAGGTTTGGTCAACACCATAGGAAGCTCAACTTGGAGAGGCGGGAATTAAATTGGATCCAAATTCTGGTATAGAAAATGTTCTTGAAACAAAGAACAACCTAATCAAGTCTTTAAGATATGACCTCGGAAAAGTTACTAAGGTTAATACCCAACCATAATGCTTGATAATAAACCTAATATATATGTGTTCATGCATTTCCAATAAATTTAAAAAATATATATTTGTAAAATTAATTAAATTAAGTTGTAACTTGATGAACTTTTTGCTCAATAGGCACACAATGACATTATTAAAGCATTTGAAGCTAAAATGGCAGAATATGGAATCCCACTTGAAGAGATGGGTTTGCCACATTATATCTCCAATTCTATGATGCCATAGGATGCAATCATTTTTTTTATCATTTGTAAAGAAGTAATTATATATAATTTGTCCATTGAATTAAAATGGTAAATGATGTTGTTAAAAATCATCTTGAGAAGTTGGTAATAAGAGACAATTTTATTTGATAATTGCGTACAAATACTATAGAATTGACATAGAATTGATCCAAAGATTTTTATGCAAGTTTTAATTTTACATTGTCAAAAAGGATCTTCAGATTATCTTTTGACTTATGGTAAATACAATTCCACCAATATTTATTGATTATATATATATATATATATATATATATATATATGATAGTTGAAGGATTTCTATAGCAATACAAAATAGATCTGGTTCTCTAAACAACTTCTTTGTTTTATCCTTACATTCCATGAAGTTTTGTTCTTACATTCCATGTAGTGATGACTTTGTTTTTCTTAGTTTCTATTGTTTCTCTAAAGTAACATCCTATGGTTTGGGATAATCTACTATCCATTATTGCACATGTTGTTATAGGAAGATGACCCCAAATGGACCCCAACCCAATTGCAACCTCGGGAGTGCACTATATGGAGTGTTTGTTGGTACCATGGGTTCACGCCCCTATTACATGGAGGCTATGTAGGTAAATTTTATGAATTTCTGTAGGGCTATATTTACCAAAATTTTTAAATTCTTCGTATTTAATATATCCTATATTTCATTGTAAACTTTTTCTTGAACTATTTTCATGTACCCTTTGTTCATTATAAATACCAAACAACAACAAAGTTTCAAAAACTTGATTGGGTTATAGGGAAATTCATCATTGAAAAGTGAACATATAGAAAATGACATAGAAAACAAAAAGTGGGAAATTCATAAACTAGTTGCAAAAACAAAATTCTTTCAAAGACAAAGTGGATTCAAACACTTTGAACTTCCAAATTGAAATGATTTTCAAGCACAAACTAGTTTGAAGCAGTAATTGCTTTCAAAGCCAAAGTATTTTTAGAGGCAAAATACTTCCAAATACAAAGTCCTGTCAAACAAGAACTGTACAAAACAAGTATTGAGTTCAAAACCACACAAAGTAATAGACACATGAATTCAGTGCTCAAACTTAAGATATTATGCACCAAGGAGTGCATGTGTTACCAAACACAATAGAAAGCATTTACACAAATTTATACAAAGTTCAAAAAATGGAGGCTACACTGTGATAGGGTTTGGACTACATCTTGCACAATAATTATTCCTATACAACAGGCTTTGGATCCTGACTTCAATACTACTTACAAAGTTTTGTTTTGTACACTATTGATTTGGATACAACACACATTGGAGATTTGGATGATTTGTAAACTACCTAGGATATTGCTTCCAAACTTATAGTTTTTCTAAAAAGTTTAGATTTTTTTTTTTTTTTTTTGACAAGGCTATTGTATAAATAAATAAAAGGTAAAATTCATTATTATCCCCTACCCTTCATTATTTACAAAGACCCTAAACCCATTATGATGATGCTAATTTACTTCAAAGACATGTGTAAAATTTAGGAGCAAGGTAATTATAATAACCCTTCATTTGATTGCACATCTCCAGCGAAAAAAATGGGAGTGCACTCCCTGAGACTACAACTCGTACTATTTGGTTTGATTTTACTCTTTGACATTTAAATATAAAAGGGACTAGAACTATTGGAATTGGACTTCAAAATGATTGTTTTAGTTGAGAATTAACTACCCACAACCCAAAGAACACCAATATTGTGTTAAACATGGTGGTTATTGTGCCTTTTAACAAGTTTGTCAAATCGTAGAGTCATTTGAGCAACTTTGTCAAAAAATTTATCAAATTGCAAAAGGACTTCATTTTGGCTTCATAGCCCATAGGCACTTCACAGAATGTGTACACAATCCAAGATCAAATCTATTTCTCGCAAGTCAAGTACACTCCCACGCAATCCAAGATCACACATCAAGCACACGAGTAACTGGAAATCCACAAGCAAATCCTACATCATCCACATACACAATCAGCAAAGCTGACTAAACAGAAGAGCAAGCACTCGAACGTCTGAAGCACAAGAATTTGTAGGTGTTGAATGTACAAAGGTTTTCAACATCAAGTACTACAGAACAAACTACTCTTCTCACATCATGCTCTGCAACTAACTTATGCTCAAGCGAAATGTCAATTCAGAGAAGAAGTTTGGACCTACAGCTTTCAGAAGAGCCTCAACTGGTTGCAACCAGATGAAGTGCCCAATTATCTCTGAAACAAAACATAGATGCCCCGGAATCTCTATTTGTGTATGAAGAAATGGATTGATAAAATCTGCACAATCAAATGTAGCGGACGAAATTCCTGGTTGAATAAAGCGGTGCTTGAAAACTGAATTAGAGAGCATAATTCTCCGCCATTATCTTCATTATTTTCATCGCCATCTCCCTATGGACCGATCGATCGAGATGGCGCCGTAATTTTTTGGCTTTGCTGTTTGAATCTCGAATATCAGCCTAACCTTATATCGTTCACTTGCCCATAAGCATAAAGGAATTCCAGTCTGAAAATAGCCAACTGAGTGCAGCAAGAAGCAGATCTATTCTATTCATTTTAGAAACTTTGTGACGAGGTCGAGACCGACGAATGCCCAAGTCTTGAGGCTTGGTCGTTTGAAGCCTTGTTTACTGTTGTGTTCCTAGTCATTAGCCTCCACTTTGACCACTACAATTAATGCACAGAAGCAGTTACCACCACCATAATGTCAATGCAGGAGAGTTTTGCTGTTGGGGCATGTTTAGATTGGTTATGTTACGGGGAGGCAAATTAAGACTGATAATGCTCAATTCTTGCCTTGTGCAAATTTTCAACCGGGCAGGTATGAAGAAGAAATGTCTGGCAGTGAGACAAATCTCAGACAAATCTCTACTACTACCAACCGGTATTAACTTAGTGAGTGTGGATCCACCTAACCTAATCTAAGTGTAAGAGACTTTCATCATTGTGGCATGTTTTGATTGGTTAAGCAATCAAAGAATTCAAATGGTTCAATTCTCTTGCATTGACATTATCTCCGGTAACGACAAAGCAGGCCAAGTCATCAAAAATAAGCGTCGATCAATACCAACCTTGCCACCCCATGGCTCAATAGGTCCTAACCTGCCATTATTTTTGATAATTTGGCCTGCTCTACAATTATAGTCCATTTTTTTGTTCATTCTCCAAAAACACAACAACAAACATCAGCGATCCCAAAACTAGCTAAATTTTGCTCCGTTTCTACTTAATTTTTTCATGCCCTCTATGTTAAATTCAAAAAAATCTTCCAAAAATGAACATTTGGCTAATTTCCCTGAACCTGTTATGGGATTGGTGACGAGCATCAGTCTTACACACATTGAGCAATTAATTTTTTGCAGTCCACAGACAAAGCATTCACTCAACAAGTACAAAAGCGTTCATGAGTTTGCATTACTTTCAGTGGATTAGAAGATGCGAAGGAATAGTGCACTGTGAGCTGATGGAAGATGCTTACAATCTGCAAAGTACAAGCTTTAATCATCAAAGAAAACATGGAGACCGTATTGCACAAGCAACCGATTCAGAGGTATTGCACTGTGAATGCACCATTTCATCTTGGGTTAACATCATGTTAATTTTACCTTTCTAATAGTAGCAAAACTGAAGGGGAGCAATCTTCTCATGCACCATTGCATATGGTTATTGTAGGAAGAGAGACTAAATCTTGAGAATTACTTCCATTGGTTCAAAACCAACTACCATCTTCAAATACGGTTAGCAATCAAATAATAACTAGAAAGAGGAAAAAAGAAACATGCCCTTGTGGTACCTAGCAACAACAACAATAGGCAAGCTACATCAAGAGAACAAGCAGTTGAGGCAGCAAGAGGCAAGAACAAGAAGTGCAACAAACTTCACTTAGGAGGTGGCAATTGCAATGGAGAGTCCACTTCAGGTTTTTCTAACTTTAAATCCTAAATCCTTACCATTCATCTACAACTTACAACTTCGAAGGGTTGCACGTTACAATAGCTTCTGCGAATAGTCAATGACTACTCAAAGATTATTCTACAATTGCCTTACAACTAGTCTACGACTATTCTACAACTTTTTTATGACTACATCACAATTGCTCAAGAATCAACTTGTATGCATATATATAGTACCCAACAACTCTCAATTGTCCACTATATTTTGCCATTCAAAAGAATTTTGCATAATATATAATATGATTGACATTTTTTGTCTTGCATAATCAAGATTCAATTCTTATGCAATTCTAATTAAGCATACCAAATTTCAAAAAAGTAAAACTCCCTTTTTAGTGAATTATTTCATTTAAAGCTCATAGTTTTACATGATAATTGATTGAAAACCATTAGTGATGACTTTTTTTAATTCGATTGTGGCAATATGTCAGAAATATCCATATGCACATCTTTCCTTCAATAAGTGTCTCCAAATTTTTTTAGAATTTCCTCACCAAGGTTACAAAAGTTGGGGTGACAATGTCCAAATTTTGAAAAATAGATATTCCTTTATGTAATTAAAATTAAATTTTGCTATGTGACCTTTACATTGTTACTAATTTTGTACATTTGACCATGAGGTACAATTGCTTTGCCAAAATCTAATTACAATGAAGAAATATCTATTTTTCAAAATTTTAATGTTATCAACCCAAGTTTTCAATCTGTTGTGAAGTGGTTCTAAATTTTTTTGGAGGTGCTTATGGAAGGATAGATGTGCATCTCAATGTTTCCTACATATTGCCGCAATTGAAATAAAAAATTCAGCACCAATGGTTTTCAATCAATAATCATGTAAAACTATGAATTTCAGAAGAAATAATTCACTGAAAATTGATTTTTACCTTTTTGAAATCCAAATTTGGTATGCTTGATTAGACTTGTGTAAGAATTGAATGTTAATTATTGCAAGGAGAAAAATATTAATCATATGGTACGTTTGGCAATTTCCTTTTAATGGCAGAATAGGGTGGACAATTGAGAGTCATCAAGTATTGCACAATACAATCCTACAAGAAAATACCACATGTTGTTCAATAATTGATTTCTAATCATTTATCATATGAATTTTTTATTTTTCCACTACTCTATGATACTCCTGAATCCATGCTATTTGTTTGTGTTAACATCAACCAATATAACATCCATCTTGAATCGGCACTATTTAAGTTGTTGAGTGTATGTGTGCCCTTCATATTCTTGTGGCATGCCACGTGAGGTTTTATTTCCAATGATATAAAGGGAATAGAGTAGAAAGTTGCAAGGAAATCATAATCATGAGAGAGGTGGGATTGCAAGAGGTAGAGGATACATTAGATCATTTAATGACTACTAACAAAGAAACAAGTTACTTCAATTGTGCAATTGTGTAATTGAATTATTAACAAAGGTTAATTTTTGGTCACTACAAAATATTGGCTAAAGTGGCAACAAAGTGACTTTACATGTGAAAATGTATGTGAGGTTTGTTATTGAAGAGGGAGGCAATCAACATTGAAGAATCAATATAGATATAAATAAGAAGGCAACAATTGTGCCTTCTCCTACTTCAAATGCACTTAGTTTGCCATACTATGTCAAATTGACCATGATTAAAGAGTTTCTCGGTAGGAGTCATCAAAAAGTTGTGTGTTGTATTGATGGATATACAAGGAAAACATCTTCTCTACAACTCATGGTAGCTTACTTCGATGTAAATTTAGTCCTTTATTGGGTAGAAAATGTATGACTAATCTTCATTAGACATCTCATATAGAAAGGCAAATCTCAAATATGTTGTAATATTGACAATGGTAGGACATCCAAATCTTTGAGTTGCAAATGATTTGCATAAGAGCCATCTCTACAAATATAGCCAATAAGTGATTTTGTTGACATCTAGATGAAAAGTTTTTGATGTAGGTAATTTTCATTCCATGTTAGGTTCACTCCTCATTGCATAGTCATTAATATGTGACTAATTTAATGCAACTAGACACATTTAATCGTCAATGTGGGGGATTTTTTGTAGTCAAAGTCACTTATCAATAACTTTAGGACATGCAATCATTGTTAAGGCAGTTGCAAAGGACATAATTTTTGCTAGTTGATTGCATTGAGAATGTCTTTACAGAACTATTATTTAGATTATCTAGAAAAAGTAGAGTAACTCTTGTATTTGTAAGTACATCAATGTGAATGAAGAGTCTGTTAGGGGTAGTTTTAGAAATTATTCCAATGGGATAAGAATGCAAGATAGATAGTATTACTTCAACTATTCAATGGAGAATCAAACAATCACTGACAATCCTAATATGCCAATCTTCTAATCTTACTATATAAAATCTAACATACTCCCATTTTAAGATCCAACTTTTTAGAAGTAGAGTCTTGTTCATTCACAATGGCTTGACAAGACATAATATTGACACTTTTTGAATTCATTCAACAAATGTGGTAAGGAGTGAAAACATATAGATAGGATGCCACAAAATTGTAGAACAAAGATATAATTGGTGTCAAAATGATGTATTTATCTTAGAGAATTTCTATATATATGCCTCATTATTGGAAAGTACATTGAATTGCCCTATTGCAATACTAATTTACCAAAGTCCCATTATTTATAAATTATTTGGTAAATATTATATTAATATCCTCAAAAATGATTGTTTTTAGTGTCTCTAATTTGTAAGTGACCTAAATTTTGCACCCCCACTATTAGTACAAATTGATATAGCTTTGATTGCAATGCATAACCCTTCTATAATTGAAGAGGACCCACAACTTGTTAGATAAATTTATGTTTGCTTTACTTTTTAGAGCTATGTGAAGATGAATGACCCCATTTTTGGTGCTCTAAATCTAGAGTCTAGTTGACAAATTAGCAATTTGATTGGGATGAATTGAATTCTAACACCAATTCAATTTAATTGGCAAAATTCAATGGGCCATTTTGACATTTACATTAATTTTTTGTGTTGATGCACATGCAAATGAATTTGCAAATTGCATTTTATCCGTGACATTGAAAATTACTAAGCTTCCCTCCCCGCTCCATAAATCTTTTCATTTCTTTCTTCTCTTGAAGGGTTGTTGCTCCATTTTAACAAAATATTGTCAATCTAACAAAAATTAAATTTTTGTCCATCTCTTGACATGAAAACTATATCTTCAATTCAAAAATAAAACCTTCAAGATTCTTAGTGAAATTCAAGAAAAATGCACAAGAATATTTTGTAGATGACCACCATGTCAATCAAATAATTCTAAGTGCAAGTCACAATTACTCAAGATGATTAAAAGTAGCATGAAAATCATATACATACTATAGCCAAGTATCACTGGTAGTTGTGCACTAACATGCACTTCATACCATGTGAAGATTAAGGTAGTCGTTAGCACTAGAGGCTCATAGATGATTGTGAATACCTGAGACAAATGATATTTTTACATGCTATGTATAGAAACTAGATTAGAACAAAGTTTTGTGCTTAGATTGTTGAATGCAACGGAAATTGGAGAGCAATGGACGCAATTGTCATATACAAGAAACATGGCATAGTACAATCCTCAATTGTGAGAATTGAATTCCATGGTAAGAGTAATGCAAGCCCTAACAACCAACACAACATACATGCCCACATGTGGTCCTAACCAAAATCCTTCATTCTCTAAATAATGTGTATGCATCAAGAACTTACATGCATACATCAACGAATTCATAGACATACATTCCAACATTTATCAAACTATACTTGTGATTTGGGACAAGAGGCACTGATGGATCTTGTTGCAGTCTAGCTTCAATCTACAATCCGTGAGCTATTCTATCTGACCTTAATAATTGCACTAGAGCATTGTTAGTTTTGTAAAGTGAGTAATTAGTTCAATATGTTGCCACTGGGCACAAGGTTGTGCAACAAAATTGTTTGAAGGAGACAAAATTATTTCAAGCTTACAAGCTTTGTTTAATGAATTAGCAATTGTGTGAGATGTAGAATTCCAATTGGCACTAAAACAATGCTAATTAGTAAGAATGTTTATTTATCCTCAAGCAAATATATTTATACATATTTATGACCTCTTCTTGAAGTTGCATCACCATAGAGGAAGGCAAATTTAGCTTAGGTGCACCAAACTAAAGATGTGTCAGCTATACTTCAACTTGGCCTCCAAGAAGGTAATGAGAGGTTGAAGCACAAAATTCCTTCGCTTGCTACTAATTGGTCTTGAATTAGTACCTCCTAATAGTGGCTAACTAAAAAATAGATGTGAACCACCACATTGGTTCACCTCTTATAGAATCAAAAATATAAACATTATGCATGAATTTACAAATTTTGAAGTATTAGTATTCCGAATTAAGCCATAACCATCAATCAAAGAATTTTCCACTACATAGCAATGGAAACTTCAAGATGTTAGGGTGAGATGCTTGAAAATGCAATTAGGAGAAAATTCAGGGAAATTCTAGGAAAAAAATAGGGATCTAAAATTGAAAAGAGGTTAAACAAGATTTGGTAGAGTAACCAAATTAGGCTAATGGTAAAATGATGACAAAATAAAAACCAAAAATACAAAACCAAAATGAAAACAAAAGACTAGAAGTAGGAAATGAAACTAAAAGTAAATTAAAAACCACAAAATATAATAAATATGAAAACCACAAAAGAAGTTAGTAAACTGAAAACTACTACTAGAACACTAAAATAGTGGTAGAACTACTAAATTAGGCAAAAAACCCAGTACTTTACGGAGTATTACATCAAATTAACATAGTATACACAAAATTAGCACAACTATGGTAATTTAGTGCCATTTGCACTAATTTGGTGTGTTATACACTAATTTAGTGAATTAATAGTAAAATTTGGAGATGAAAGTAGTTATGAAAATGAATCCATTAGAAAATTTGGTTACAAGAAAAATTAGGGTTTGAAGTGCTCTCTCTCTCAATTTTCTCTCAACTTTGTTCAGATGATGTGTTTTGAGAGCTTGGTGAAAAAATTTGATAAAAAATGGAAGAAAAATGCTAAGAAGATGATTGCAATGCATTAGGGTTTGAAGTAGACAATTTGTCAAGTAGGTTTCACCATTTTATGAAAGAGGATGAATAAAAGATGAAAGGTTTTGAGGTCAGATGGAAAAGTGCTTGAGAAGATGGGAAAAATGTGAGTTAAAATTCGACTACCAACTTTGACGGTTGATTGTGGGAGTGTGAAGAATCTCATGAAGCTAAATTTTGGAGAGGTGGAGTGCCTTAAAGTTAGCTTTACGAAAAGCTATAGCTTGCCCAATTTGGAGTGAGAATGTGATGGTAGTAAACAATTTTGTACAAGGAGGTCAACTGTTGCAACAATTGAGGATTGCCAACTTTGGCGGGCAACGAGTGAACGGGAGAATGACATAGCGGAATCAACTAAAAATTCGAGGGGTGGTGCACCTCAAAGTTGGCTTTCTAAAAAGTCGAAGTTCAAACCATTTGGACCAAGAACAAGACAATGGAAGTTGTTTTTGTAGAAGAGGATTTGTTGCCCCTTGGAGGAAGTTTAATTTGAATTTTTTTGTGTAATTCTTTACAATTGTAATTGAATCATTTCAATTTTCATTGCACTTTGCTTAGAAAAATGTTATAAGTGTAATTTTTGTTGAGTTACAATGGTTGGTGTGATTGAGAATGCATAAATGTGAATCTCATTTTTTAGGGTTTAAGGGCAAGTGCGAAAAAGCTATTCAAATTGAACTAGATTTTGAAATTGAACTTTTTAAGATTAGCTAAATTGAGTGATAAAAAACAAGGTATCACATAATTGCTTAAAAAGATGTAGATGTTTTAAAATCGCATTTAGAAAACTAAAGGGAAGTATAAAAGAGCAAAATGCATGCGAAGAGGGTTGTTTGGGTGAAATGTGATGTGCTATGGTTAGTGTTTAGGATCCTAATTAGGACATTTTGAACCCCAAATGGCACATTTTAGTTAGATTTTGGCATACAAAGTTGTCATAATTTACTTGAGTGCTTAATTGGATGATGGTGGGTTGTTAGGAGGTGTATTTGGTAATGTGAGATGGGTTGCCCCCTTCTTACATAGAGTCACTTAGGTAAAAATTAACCAAAAATCACATTGTTGGAGTCCATTGCTTGAAAGGCAATTTAGGTAGAGGTCCTATACATTTCTTGCTGCCCAACTCTAAGGGGTTCTTCGCCTTGAGGTGGTAAAGCTTCATACTAATTATGAGATCTTGGACTGGATTGAATTAAGAATGTTCTAGCAAACATACTTAACCTTATGGAATTTCTTCTATTTGAAAATTGTGAAAAATGCTTTAAGATAATCTAGTACATTATTTTTTTCTACAAGTTTTTGTGATTGCTTGCAAAACAAAAAAAAACATATCTTTCACATTACTAATCCAAATGGAATGAATAAAAGCTTTTCATATAGACAAAAATATAACTTGTGAATTTTTCTAATTAATTTCAATTTTTTGTGGATTTATTGTTACTTGGTCTTTTTGTTTTGAGCTTATTGTGGCATAATTTTTGCTCTCTAGCACCAATTGAACTAAAAATTATATTTCCAAAAAGCTATAGAGATTTTCTATGTTAAAAAAAAATTCATCAAAAATTGAGGTTACACAAGCCTACCCAAAATCCCTTTTATCCCTTACAAGGACATTGGGATTTTAGGGCCTAGTCACAAAGGGACTAATTCGAATGCTAATTTAGTCATTTCTCTAAACTCTCGAGTATTTCATGGAATAAATTTAGCAACTTCAAATCTCAATATTTACAATCTATTGTCCATATACTTGTCTCTAAGCTTTTCATTAAGGAAGTTGGATTAGTATTTTATACTATAGTAAGCTTATAGTATTAACTATTATTTTAACCCCGAAATGACAATTGTCCCCTTAGAGGCCAAAATGGATTTTGGGCTTGAATCAAATGGTAATCATAGCTATGACCTCAATTTTTCGTGAAAATTTCTAAAACTTTCTCATAAGATAGAAAACTTATTAGCTTTGTTGGAATATAATTTTTATTTAAATTAGAGCATAGGAGCAAAAGTTATACTACTATAAGCCCAAATTTCAACTTAGTGGGCAAAAAAATAAATCCACAAAAACTTGAAATCTAATTAAATTTTTTTACTTATAGATTATATTTTTTTTCTACATGTGAAGCTTTGACTCATTCCATTTGGATTAGTGATGTGAAAGTTATGAACAATCTTGTTTTGGGGGCAATACATGCATCTTCCTGAAAAAATAACTTACATGATTCATTTTTGAATGCAATTTTCACAATTTTTCCAAACAAACTATTTGGTAAGGTTAATTTTTCTTGATAGAACAATCTCATTGTTAGGGTAATTTTGTTTTGATCTCATCTTAGAGCTATTAACTATTTAATTTTTCTTGTAATCTTGGACCTACTTCTACTTAACAATGTTTTGAAAGAATGAAAATCAAGAGTTTTTAAAAAAAGAAAAAATTCCTAGACTTTCGACTCAATTCTTCAACACAAATTTTTTTTAATTCAAAGTCCATAGTGCAAAAACTTTCAACAAAAGGTGGTCAAAGTTAGCTGAAATTGCACGCTAGTGTTCAAGAATATTTTTTTGCAACTTTGAATGCTCATATCTTCCGATCTGTTCAGTTATACTTCATGAAAATTTTACCACTTGATCTCAAACAAGTAAAGTACAAGATCCTACAATTAGATTCTAAAAAAAGTAATTTTTTTGATAGAAAAATGGTCTTGGTCCTTTTGGGGTTAAGTACGCACTGTCCCGACCTTGCTAAGTATCATTTGGATGCTTCAATATTCCCCATACTCCACATTGATTTCTCCTCCGACAATTGGAAGCACTTTGGTATTTGGTTTCCAATCCCATCATGTCCCACTGCAGTAAAGAAAACACTCCTCCATAGTAAGGGCCTCCTACCAGGTGAGTCGGGTTGGTGGAAAAAGTGCTAAAAGACAAGAAGTGACCACCGATTGTCTTGCCGACCTCAGTGAGTGGAGAAGTCGGATTGCAAGGTTCACTGATGATCGGTGGACAAGCCCATTGGTGGAGATTGGTGAACCGGATGGGAATCATTATGTGTCAAATTTTCACTCAATCTCTCCCCACCCACCAGCTCCACATAGCAGTACAATTTCTTTTTTGACACTGTAGCTTCCCCAGGAACTTGGCTGGCCCGATTCACATGGCAGGAGGCCCTAAGACAGTTAGGATTCGTTGAAATGTGCATGGAGACTGATCCGACCGGCGCTGGCTGGCCCATTGCACATATTGCTGCTCCAGTCCAGTCCAATCCAGTCCAGTCCCAGCCGGGGGGTGAAGTATGAAGTGTGAACCCAGCTCGCCTAAAAGTTAAGTTAGTGGACTCGCCCTTCCTCCTGTCCTTTCCAGTCCTGTCCTGTCCTGTCCTGTTGGTGGGTGAGTACGGGAGAATGATGCTGCATGTTGGGCCTGGCTCTTTGGAGTGTCCGCGGGGGGTGATCACGTCATTTCAAAGAACTTCAGTTACATTAGGGGTAGTCACAGTTCCTTCATCCTCTACATTTTCCGTGGAGAATGGGGACGTGCCTGTTAGCGGTTGGCTATCCACATGCGTTGTGAAAAGGAATATTTTTCTTGGAAGAAATTTTGTATGCGTCCATTCTTCTCCTCCGGTGGAGAAGAATGGACGCATACAAAATTCTTCCAAGAAAAATATTCTACTTTGGACTACGCTATGGCTCCCCATTGGCTCCCATCAATTCTCCACATCTCATTCTCCACATCTCATTGTCTAAACAAATAAGGGGTGTCACACTTCCTTCACCTGCAAATGCTTCCCATTGGTTCCTATTACATCTCATTCTCCAAGGAAAATTTTGATGGTGGAGGAACTGTGACTACCCCTATTATTACGACGGAGTAGAGAAGAACAGAAAATAACTGAACTTATTATTTGCAAGTCCGGTCCCAGCCAATTCTGCAACTCAACCCCGCCCGCCCTCACTGCCTGCTGCCTCATAAGCTTAAGTTAACTTAATTGACTTCCTTCTTCCACAGCGACCCTCGGCCTTCAAGTTGGTGGGGATTTTGTTCCATGCCGATCCTCCGTTCCGCACTTCCGCTTCTTGGCTTGAGGCCTGGTGGGGTTCCCCAGGACGATCAATTGCTATGAAACTTAACCTTTAAAACATCGAAGCAAGACATTTTGTGTCCGAAGAATGACAAAGAATCTCTCTATGTGGGACAAAACTGCAACTATTCATCCTGCAAATTTTGTGTAGAAAGAGGAGATCTTCCAAAATACTTTGACCTCCAATGAGTATTTTTTATTTTTTTAATGTAGATGATGTCACACTGTTCCAAAAGGGTTGATTTCTATGGTCGCCAGTCCGTCCTTTAAGGATTAATGGAAGAAGCCCTCATCACTCATTTAAGATGCATGCCTACATTGCTTAGTGCCTACCTGCCTCATTGCAATAGAAATTAGTAATTTATGGTACATTCACACCTGGCACTGGATAATACTAGCTGTAAAATTGTATTCCTTCAACTTCATAATGATCTTCCTATTGGCCTTAGTTTTTTGACCCAAAATGATCTTCCTACTTTGATGTGGAAAAAAGGCTTGAGAAATGAAGTCTTGATTGTGCATAGTGGAGCCACAACCCCCCCTAATAGACAATTGAGTGGACACTTTCTACATTAAAAAAAGAAAGGCCATTATGACTAGGGCTAGCTATGTTGACATGATGATGAAGAATCCATATAGTATTATTAGTTTAATGAGAACTTGTCACGACCTTCATCAAGAGGCGTGCTCATGCCACCTTGGTGAGTAAGGAGGACGTTAGGGATGATTCTCCTAGTCTTGCAAGAGATGGGGTGAGGGGGACTAGGAGTCTTGAGTAATTAGAGCGTTGTAGCGCTCTAATCCAGATGAATTAGGGGCATATCACGTATGCTTGAAAAGCTTATGAGAAGACGCGTCCATAGTTTCAAAAAACGCAAGAATCTAAGTTGGGAATTAAAAGTTATGACTCCTCAAAGTTGGTAGTGTCCCAGCAATGTCTCAACTGTATCCAAAAGCATGGGGACGTGGAAAACAAGGTTTGGAAGGAATCCTTGGATCCAAATAGGGCATGCCACATATCATTGTAAAGATAAGGAGACAAACTTTCTAGAATGCTAAGACTCATGAAGAGATGAACTGTGAGCTAAAAATTATGAGCATCCAAAGAGGGGGGAGTCCTAGAGAACTACACCTCCTAAGGGACTTGTACCTTTGGAGGGCCATAACTTCCTCAATACTTGTTGTATTGGGGAAAGTGAATAGTCCACGGTAATCTACAAAAAATTTAGATTATGAAAATGATTTTGAAATTTAGATTTGGATCTCTGAACTAAAAGTTATCCCGATGGGAAGATTGGGAGTCTTTAGGAGTCCGGTTCTGGAGAAACCACTTGGAATTGGGTGGTCTTCCAAGATGGGGAGCATCCTAAGGGTTCTCAATGACCTCTAGCATGGGTGGGGTTGATGAATCCTATAGAGAGTACTATGAGGAGGGGTGGTCTCCCTCTTCCCTCCTAGATGATGCCATGGTGAGCCAAAGTGGCCCGGGGTGGTGAAGTTAGTGTTGGAGCCTCACCACCACTTGTGTATTAGTGTAGAGTATATATGCACTCCTTGATACTAGTTGGGTGGTGTCCCGTTCCACTTTAGGCCATGGTGTGAGTCTTGTTTGGTGAGTCATAATTAGTGAGTCTCGAGATGAGTTGGTTTGGGCTTAGTGGGGAGTTGAATTCCATTCAAGGGCGGTTAGAACTGGTGGGAAGTAATGGACATCAATGGAAGTTCTGCCCCATGTCATCAAATGACATGCCCGGTGTCTTGTCAGAGTTAAGTGTTGGAATGAAAGTGTTGGGAGTCACAGAGGAATGGAGAACCCTATAACTAATTGAAACCTAACATTGTAGGTGGGTGGCACATGCAGTGTTAGGAGAGTGTGACCCTTTATGTCTCTAAAGGGTTAACAATGTAGTGTTGGAAATGCACTAGATAGTGAACGTAAGGGGGTAAGTGTCACTAAGGAGCGCTACAATATTAGTGGACATGTTGGTTCCTCCCGTATTAATCAACCAATAAATTGAATTCATATTTTTCTAAATTTTGGGAGGATATAAGGAGGATGGAAAAGTGAAAGACCTCATCAAGCCACCCACTAATAATACATTGTTCGGAAACAACACAAAAACAAGAGTACACTATGCAGGAATGCATAGGCCCCCATCATTCACTAGAGATGCTTGCCTATACTACCTAGTGCCTATCTGCTGCACTACAATAGTAATTAGTAATTTATGGTATGTTGACACCGAGAGTTTGGTAACAACAACTGTAAAATTGTAATACCTTTGACAAAGATGGATAGATAAAAAATGTGTTCAGAGTTGGTTTGACATAGTTATGGTCATTGAAAATTATGAATCATTCAGACTTGGGGCATCTGTAGCATTTTCCTAAAAATTAAGTCTTCATTTGCAAAATTCATCCAAAAATTATGGAGAATAAAGAGATCTGTAATACCAATGTCATTTGACCATCTCCGATGAAAAAATCAACTTGGTAGTAGAAAAGAGGATAAAATTCATTGGCATTTGTAGGGAAGAAGGGTAGAGACATCATTTTTATAATAAAATTGATTGTCTATTATAAACCCTCAAAGACTATGGGATAATTTGAAGATGAGAGCTTGGCCACTCATTGTCAAAACAAAAAAATTATTTGTTAAGTAGAATTTCAGACCTCATTTAGGCATAGTAGAATGAAAAAAAATTTAAACTTCAAATTGAGAAAATTTGGGAAATCAAGATAAATTTCATCTCTAAAAATTTGTTTGATATTTCAAGCTTCCAATAAAAAATTTTGAACAAAATTCAGAGTAGATGTTAGAAAATGTCAAAGAAAATGTCCCTTCTAACCCATCTCTAAGATTTATCTATAACTTCTTATTTGAGGTTCTAAATGTCAAATGGATTTTGGAGTTGAAATTTGGTTTGGTTTTCCAACTTTTCTTAGTTCAAAATTTTTTGAAGTTTTTTATTTACTATGACTAGATGAGGTCCGAAATTTTACTAAAAGTATGTTCACTAGTTTTAACTTAACTATGAGCTGTTGAGCTCCTACTCATCCTAATTAAACATATCCCATATGATTTGCCCTACCTCCTATCATCCTATTTGTATAAAGCTCTTGTCTTATAACTCCCTCAAATCCCAAGTTAAGTAGTCCTCCTAATTCACTTGACAAGTATATGCTTATGAATATAATGATAAAAAATTTTAAAATTAAATTTTAATCCAACGAAGACTAAAATTCTACTCAGAGTATGTTTAATTGATTGTTGAATCAACTATGTAAATTTTGATTTTGATCACAATTAACACATTTTTTATGATTGTTGTTTCTTTCAAGAAATGTAGTGGTTGTATTAAGACACGAAATTCCATTATTTTCACAATCAACATAGATTAGTTGATCTTGTATTGGTTAGGGCCCCTTATTCTTGTAATTTCAGTTTGTATGGAAATTATAGGATACAAGATGCAAATATAAGAAAAAATAACTAAACCCACGTAGTGTAAATATCTCACTCTAGGAGGAATTGAAGTCTCTTGGCCTTATTGGGCAAGGTTGGAAAATAACTATTTTGTCAAATTTGAAACGATAAAATCTTTCAATTTGTGAGGTCAAAGCTTCTGAAATTTTTTATGCACATTCCCATCAACATCTAGTACAAATTTTTTTGTGTGTGAGTGTGTGCATATATACTACCCTAAAAAGAGGTAAATTTTCACCATTTATGTCCAAAAGGTGCCTTAATCCTTTAGGAGTTAAGGTTTGATCGAAGGCAATTAATTAAACTCATGAGCTATTGGTGTAAGTTAACCCTTAAAGGACAGACTAGTGAGTGTGGAAATCATTCATTTTGATACCATAGGAATCATTGGTTTACAAAAATCCCAAAGTACACATTGAAAATCAAACCACTATAGATGATCTCTCATTTCTACACAAAATTCCAAAGATGAATATATAGTTGCACTTCTATCCCACACAAAAGATACTTTGTCATCCATTGAACACTAAATGTCCGTGTTGATGTTTATGGATTAATTGGGAGATGAAAAAAAGACCTAACAACTTTGAGGGCAAGACGTTGAAAGTAGTCATTCAAAGTTTGCATCCTATGTCTCTTTTCTTCTAGACAAAGGTAAATGTAAAAAATTACGTCTATTCTGTGGGTGCTCAGTGTCTGTGTTTGTCACCTCTCCTAGTTAATTTAAGTCCTCTGATTCCAAATTTGAATTAACAAATTTTATCATGGGTGGCAGAAAAAAAATTCCAATGTCTTTTCCCCAGGGGTTTAACACCTTCAAGTGACCACATTAACGCCCTTCGTTTTGAGGATCCAAGTATCCAACCCAGGACGGATGACTCCAATGACTCTTCAGTTGACTGGTGCAAGGCGAAGAGCACGAGTGCCGTGGGGGATATCCAGTGGAGCATATCCGGTGGAGCATATCCGGTGGAGCTTCAAAGCCTCTTGGAACTTGGCCCCCGCTCGTCCGAAAGTCTCCCGAGTGTACGAGAAAGGCCAGTCCGGGGCCCAGCTCGTCCGAAAGTCTCCTATTGTACGAGAAAGGCCAGGACCGTATACCAGGTACAGATCGGAGCCTACGGACTTGGATCCATGCCTGGGGCGGCTTCCCAAGGCAGCAGACGATTCCTCCGCGGCCTATTTTAAGCTCCGCAAGGCCAAAGCGGACGACTTCGGCGCTGGATATTCCGATTCTCGCAGCATATTCGCATGCGCTGGTGCTATTATGGCAGCGTACTTGAAGGGCTGCTGTACTTAACGACGATATTCGTCAGAGTTCGAGCTAGGATCTGGGCCTCCCTCCCTCCCGTCGCTCCCCCCTCAGAAAGAAGTAGAGATCAGAGAGAGTCAGTTCAGGAGAGTTCCTTTCAGACATTAGTTGGGCAGGGCAAACCTGTTTGGATTGAGGCCTTCATTGCCACTCGACTAGCTTTGAGTCATGGCCGTGCTTGAGGAATATGTCTGGCTGGTGGTCGTCGGCGCCTTCGTGGCTTTTGGGTTCGGTTTTGGAACTGGTATGATGCATGCGCACTTTTGAACTAATGAGAACGAAATTTGTGTGTAGCAAGCTTAGAATGAATTAATGAGTGCAATTGATCTGGAGTGGTTGGCATTGCTCGCGTCTAGCGGAGAAGTGCCAAACGCTACTTGCAGTTCGGACCGCTAGTTGAAATTCATAAATTTATGTGCATGTATGGGTCTTTTCGGTAGGGAAATAGTATAGAAGCACGAAGAGCAGCAAGGTTTGAGAATCGAATCCCTACTTTGTGACAGGGTCCAACGATGTCGCTAATGCCTTCGGAACCTCCGTCGGAAGCAAGGCCCTAACTTTGCGTCAAGCACTGCTGGTAAGACTTCGGACGCATCGTTACTTTCTCCGTCAAATCTTGCTGCAGTCACAGCACTGAACTAACGCGCTTTTAGAGTGACAGTTGTAGAATTAGTTCTTCATGTTCGAATTCAGCGCCTGAATTAGAAACATGCTAGATGTTTTCTGAAGAGAAGCTCTTTTGTAAGCACAGATAGCAGCAGTGTTCGAGTTCTCTGGAGCGTTGCTCCTAGGTCGTGTTTCGACGAACACGATTGCTGGAGGAATTGCCGACATCACCGCATTCGCAGCGAATCCCGAAGTATATGCGTATGGCATGGTGTGCGCCTTGACGGTGGGCACCATATGGCAGGTGGCGTCGTCCTACATGGGACTCAACACTTCGTCTACTCATACAATCAGTAGGTACTCTGACCGAGTTCCCAATCTCAAACGTTTCGATCAAAATTGAACACTCGAATCTCACATGTACTGAACATGACATGTAGATGAATTTTTTTGTACTTTCCCAAGCTGAATTGTCACGCACGGAGGTTTGGTGTGGGAAAATATATATGTTTATATTTGCTGTCGTGGACTGCAGTTGCAGCCATTGTCGGGTTCGCTCTAGTGTGGGACGGAAGCAACGCCGTGGTGTGGGCTGAGAAGGACCCCTCTGGAGCCTCGTTCCCTCCTTACAAGGGCGTTGTGGCTATCGTGATGGCGTGGTTTGTGGCGCCCATTCTGACGGGCATCACGTCCGCGCTCATCTTCGGCGTCGTTCGATTCTGCGTGCTGCGCCGCAAGAACGCCTACACGCTGTCGTTCTGGTGCCTGCCGCCCATGGTACTTGTCACCGTGTTCATCAACATCTACTTCGTTTTTACCAAGGGCGCCAAGAAGATGCTGACCTCGTCTGGCGACTGGACGGACACCAAGTCGGCCTGGATTGCTATCGTCATCGCCGCTGGAATGGCCATACTCACCGCAATCATCATTCTGCCTCTGTTGAAACGGCACTGCGAGAGACTCTTCGACTCTAATGGCCGACCCATTGCCCACATTGATGGCACCAAAATCGGGGACAAGGAGATGGTGCCCGGGGAAGGGATGTCCAAGGGCGAAGGCGAGCATGATGCTATCGACACTTTGGAGCTGGGGGGACCGAACTTAGCCCAGAAAACCGCATGGCACCAGAAGGCATGGAAGGGCGCTACACACGGTCTCAACGTTGATATCCACAAAATTGTCAAGACCGACGCCGCTATCAACGCTATTCACGAGCGTGCTGAAGTCTTCGAGCCTCGAGTGGAGTACGCTTTCTCTTACTTACAGGTATCCCAGGCCCCTCATCAAATGATTCAGGCTCTCCCGTCGTTAGACACGTACTACCTACCACTGCTGTTTTGAAGGTTTTCCAAATTCATTCATTGCTGCGATAGTTCGCTTACTCGCTCGCTAATTCTCCTAGCTCGCGGGGCAAACCCATTTGCTTTCTGACTTGCAGGTCTTCTCTGCCATTTGTGTGATCTTCGCGCACGGAGCTGGTGAAGTGGGATACATGGCGGGACCTCTGGCGGCGATCTGGGACGTGTACCAGCACGGGAAGCTGAACAAGACCGTTTCTCCCCCGGTGTGGATTGTGTTGATCGGCGCTGTGGGTCTGGTGATTGGATTGGCGACCTACGGTTACAATGTCACCCGAGCCATGGGTGTGCAGTTGGCGAAGCTCACGCCCACTCGTGGATTTGCCGCGGAGTTGGCGACGGCGTTGGTGATCATGATTGCCTCGCAGTACGGGCTGCCGCAGTCGTCCAGCCAGTGCGTGACGGGCGCCATTGTGGGCGTGGGATTGCTGGAGGGAACGGAGGGTGTCAACTGGAAGCAATTTGCGAAGCAGTTCGCGTCGTGGGTAGGCACGTTGTTTATCGTGGGCTTGGGCGTGGCCGCGTTGTTTGCACAAGGTGTGTACGCCCCTGGGCTATCGAATCCAAGCATCTTCGGACGTACAATATGGAAATCGGCACCATCAACAGCAACATGTACAAGGATTTCAACACCACTTTGCAGACCTACCAGGCCGCTGCTGTGGCCGGCTCCATCCCCACGTTGACTGCTACTGACTGGGCTGCTCTCAATGCCACCGTTTCCAAGAACGCCAACACTGTGAAGTCCTACATTGACACTGCCAAGCCCATTCGAGGTACGTATTTTCGGGAGAGGATGACCACGGAGGCACGGACTACATCATCAAGAAAATGATCAATTCAATTTCTGCCCTCAGACGTGCTAAACCAATTCGGTGGCTCGTCTGAAAGTAATTCGATATATCCGGGCTATATTTGTATCCAGTAATTTGCTGAACAATTATGTTTTAAGCTTGCTAATTTGCTGCTTGTGTGCGTGTGTTTCAGTGCCGGTGGTGAACGTCACATCTTCCTTGAAGAAGACGTTGCTTCTGTACCAAAATTACACCATCTTCACGCTCGGACAGGTGGAGCTGTTCCCAGGCGTAGCCAGGTGTAACAGCGGCGACCCGGCCTCCATTAGCGCCGGCAACTTCACTGCAGCTTGTGAAGCGCCCAAGTTAACTTAAGTAGTGGCTAGCTAGATCGAGGTCGCTCGGTCGGGCGCTTACAGTATCAATTGTTTCCAGTACTCCAGGTCGCCATCGTGGGTTGTACGGCTCACTGCACTGTATGCTCTACTGCGAGGGTAGTCCGTGATTCAGTGAATGCTCACGTTGAGAGTCAGTACTCTTTCAATTTCCATGGTGGCCCATCAGCGTAGCTAGCTAGCCTACAGTAGTCCGGTGATAGACTTGGTTCTCGCATCTCTTTGAATTTTCAGTTTATACATGAGCTGTTTATGTAGCTGGTTTGATGGTGGAGCAAGAGCGAAGAGTTTACAGTGGTCTGGAATGTCATAGACCATATATTAGACTCCGAGGAAGACTGACTGTACTTGTATCAGATTTCTGTATGCCGGTAATCTGCGCATGTCATAGTGCTGGTTGTGTCGCCCTTGTGATTGCTGTAAGCATCTGAAACATTTTGTCTCAACAGTCTAGGAGTAAAAGTGAGTTTGAATTTCGAAGGCGTTTCCATGTTTCATGACTCACTGAATGCAATGTTCATCATGCCTAGAATGTCAGTAATGTGGGTCTTTCTTCAGTTGTCAAGTGCTATAGTGAGCTTCTCCGTTTTCATGATCATTGTTTTTAAGTAAGACATAATTTGTCATTGTGTCGGGGTTATCTAAAGCGCAGTGCTGAGCGGGGCGATATATTTGAGTAGTGATTTTTTTATTTCGTTCTTTTTATTTCTTTTCAGGGTAGCGGAGCTCAGGGCAGTATTGAGAAAATACCCGCCAATGGATGATTTAGTTCTTTAGTTTGCCACTGGCATCCTGGACGGGCGAGTCAGCGAGGCTCAGATTCCTCAGAACTTCCCGATGCCAGAATTTTAATATTGTCCAATACCATTTTTGAAAAAAGTTACTAAACTTTTTTGTTCCAGTATCAATTACTTAAGTTATTGTTCACAGCGATTAAGTGGAATTGGCCTTGACGTTCGAAGTACCGCGGAGGTTTGTCAGTCAACCCAAATCAAACGGAACACCAAAGCGACCATGACAAGCGACCCATGGTTCTTGCTTTGAGCCATAGCCCCAAACAAACACCGTTTGTAAGGCAAATCAACCATTTTCGACCACTTAAGCAATTGAGCATAACTGGAGCCCAGGTATGTTGAGTGTTAAAATTTCTCCATGCATAAAAATAGATTTCAGAAGGATTGATTTCTATAATTTTTCACACATTTATTTTCCAAAATAGAATTACCATGAATTTTCTAGGTGAAGATTTTGATCATCTCATTCTGGTCATATATAGGTAGTCCTATTTCTGATCAATGGCTAGTTGCAAATTTGAGGGTCCTGGTACTAGCTAATTGTAATGTCCCATAACTGATGGATTACTCATCTCTACCTGCACCACTCTAGATGTGAAAATGAGAGGTTGTTTTAGGATGGGTGATCTACCTTACTCTCAGAACCATCATGAGTAAGTTATATGAAGAATATGGAAATGAAATGGAAGGTTTTGACACAAGGTGTGAACAACTAAATCTATACACCCTTAGTGCAAATGTAATTTTTTTTTTCGATTAGGTGCTTTGATCAAAAGTTATGCTACCCCAAACTTCTATCCAAAATGTGCCTTAGTCCTTTACAAATTAATCAAATCACGAAAAAAAAGAAGTACCATGAAGCAATTTATGAAGTGGAAATTGGAGTCTACAAACTTTTGGCCACGATTTTAGTCCAAAGTTCTCCAAATATTTTAAGAAAAAATTCATCAAAATGGATCTGAAGGAAAAATGCACATGTAGCCACAAAATTTGTCATCAAGTCTTTCATCTAGCGATTCTTGACAATGGAAATGTGAAGTTTAAGATTGTTCATTCACATTTTAGTGATCAGTTCAGATTCTCCTCTCAGGTCTTAGGAAGAGGACTAAGTGGTGGTGGATCATATATTTTTTTGTTTATCCATACATGCTCCATCATCTAGATTTAGGAACTCAAATTAATGAGGAATTATATAGAAATTTCAAATAAATAAACACTAGTAGATTGTCATGTTGCAAATTTTTGCAACAAATTTCAGTTTAATTATCGTGAATTCATTATTTGTTCACAAATTGAGAAGAAGATTTGAATTTTTATTATGAAAAAGTATTGACCACGTATCTAATGGTTCACATATAATCTACAACTCAAAATGTACATATCAATTTCAAATTATTTTGCTAAGGTTCATTTTGGAAAAGGCCTTTTTGGAAAAATAGTGGAATGAAGTGATGGGTAACTTGGTAAGATGTTTTAGGTTATTAATATGTTCTTGCTGTATGAAATAGTTCAATTGTTAGCTTCAAAATGTTATCCTTAATTTTTAGTTTAGATCATTGTATAGGAGCACTATTAATTATTATGTGTCAATGTTTGATAAGAGATCAAGATAAATGTCTATCTTTACCAAGAAGATAAATCTATATACATTAATAGACTACAAGCTCCCAAATGCTTACCCTTCAACTTGAATTTTCTTTTGCTTGCAATTTCTTTCTATATTTTTTAAATATATGCATCAAAGATCCTTTAACTTCTAGTCCAAGGCACTTTTGAAGATCTTTTTCTTTAGCAAACATTGAAACTACCATTTCTACTATGTTGATTGGAAAAATGTATAAGATAATTCTTTTTAAAATCTATCTATAGGATTCTATTCCAGACTTATATGAGAGAGTGTGGTTAAAATTTTGTAAATTTGACAACATAAATTGAAAGATAATTTCTATTTTTATACTATGGACTTTGAATTTTTTTTCATAATCCATATCATGTTAAGCATATTTCTACCAATTTTCAAATCAATTTTAGATATGGAATACACCCTATAAAATCTTGAAATGCAACTATAACACGATATTTATAATATTTAGAGAATTCTCTAAATTCGAGATGTACAAGAGCATGAAATAAATTGATAATGAAAAAAAATTGTTGGAAAAACAGCAATTTCCATTAAAATGAGAGTGAGAATGTTTTTAAAATTGAGACCATTTAAGTCGAATCGACCTAAATAGTTTGAAAAGACAAGTTAAATTTGACTATTTAGGTTGAATCCACCTAAATAGTTTGTTTGTCTTTTCGATCTATTTAGGTCAATTTAACCTAAATAGTCAAATCAAGCTTGTCTTTTCAAACTATTTAGGTCGATTCAACTTAAATGGTTTCAATTCTAGAAACATTTTTACTCTCATTTTAATGGAAATTGTTGTTTTTATCAATGATGGCACCTAAATCAACCGAAATGGACATGGTTAATTTGAGAGGTCCCTAATCTCTTAGAATAATGAATATTATGTTCTATATTCCAAGATCTAACAATACCCTGTTTGGTTTTTGAAACCATTTTCCCACGATATAGTTCAAAAACTCACTAATCCAAACGGTATATTGAAGTATGTAATCATAATCTACAAAACCAAAAAAATTCCAAAATTTCTAGTTTCTATGGTATTTTCTAGCATAATGTGAGCTCTTATAAAAGGGCAACTCCTCAAGTTAGAATGGTTTTGCCACTACTCCAAGGATGTTTCCCGACATCCCTGATATGTTTCCTATAGATGAATATATTATTGATATGTTCCCTCAAGGAGATCACTCCTTGTAATTTAAGGTATAAACCTTAGTTAAGAGGGTATTTGATGTAGGGCTATTTACCTTCGTTATTGCTTTTAAGATGACCATATTTTTACATAAAAAGCTATAAAGGTGTATTTCCAATATCTTATGTTTTTTTGTAAATTCATTCATGTAATTTTTTCAATGGGGCTATTTTACATGCAATATTTAAGTGTCCAAATTTTTCCCATTGCTGCCCTTCTTTACAAATTTTTCCTTCCCTCTACTACATGCATATACATTATGAAACCAACAACGATCAATTCAATTCAAGTGTCATTAATAAAGTGGTGGTTTTAAATAACAAATTTACTATTGAACATTTCAAAATCCCCACTAAAAGTTTGAAACTATCTTGTGAACATCCCATTCAATATTTGTGTGTTTAACCCCTAAAGGACCAAGGCCTTTTTTTTGCGAAAAAACACTCAAAACTGTCATTTTTAGAGCAAAGACTAAAAAAATTGGAATTTTTATTTTTTTCACATCTAACCGTAGGATCTTACACCTAACTAGTATGAGAATGTGTGGAAATTGTTTTAGAAATTTTGACCGCATAGATTGCAAGATATCTGCGTTTATAGTGAAGAAAACAAGTTTTTCCACACATTGTGGGACTAGGTTATTTGACTTTAACCCTTCTTAACTTTAATTTTTTGCACTACAGAGTTCTGAGCTTTAAATCTTTGTGGTACAGAATTGAGTTGAGAGTCTATGAAAAAAAAGAAAATACAAAAAAATTAATTTTTATTCTTTAAAAAATTGTTAAGTAGAAGTAGGTACAAGATAGAAGGAAAATCCAAATTATTAATATCTCTAAGATGGAATTAAAATTCACTAATCCCAATGGTGAGATTTTTCTAGAAGGCAAATGAAATGATAAGGACCTTCTTTTTTGTAAAAATTGTAAAAATTGCATTCAAAAATGAATCCTATAAGTTATTTTTTCAGGAAGATGCTCTAAGTGCCCGAAAAACAAGATTGTCTATAACTTTCTCATAACAAATCCAAATGGAATGAATCAAAGCTTTCCATGTAGACAAAAATACAATATATAAGAGAAAAAAATAAAACATAAAAAAATTCAAATTTTTGAAACTTTTTTTTGCTACCTCCTCTCCCCTGTTTTGAGCTTATGTGGGCATAACTTTTGTTCCTGGGCACCAAATGAAAAAAAATTTATATTCTCATGAAGCTCATCAATTTTTCTATCTTCATAAAAAGTTTCAAAAAATTAGGACAAAAATTGAGACTGTAGGTACCTGCTCGAAATCTCATTTGTCCCCCGAAGGGACAATGGTCCTTTAGGGGTTAACACATATGTCTTCAAAGACTAAGGTTAAATGGACTATAAATTCTATCCTCATATTGTACAAATTTCAAGTCATTGAATCCACTAAGGTAAACCTCACTATTTGTGCAATGTGATAATTTGTGCCATTTGTGGTCAATTTCTTACATTTACACTTAATGTTTTGGGTATATACACTATTAGTACCATGGCACACTTTCAGTCAACCACCAATCATTTTAGATTTTCTTCATTGTGCCCATTTTATCATCCACATGAAATTATTTGTCCTTATCTATACTTATAGTACTAAAAAAATTTGAATTGCCTCTATTTGTTAAGGCTAACTTATTAATAAAAATTCCTACTACATGATGTTTTTATGTTACCTAATTTATATATATTAGAGTATATGGGATTTCATGGATCCTATTGTAGCCCTACATATTATATGAATTTTTTCCCTTTTGAATTGATTGGACCCTATCTTTTTACTCACGTAGTTTTCTAAAAACTTAAGAGTGATCTCCCCGGGTATGTTCCCCTTGGTACATAATCTAAGCTTTACCAACCTCGCTAATTCATCCATGATGGGCTTTTAATACTACTAGAAAAAACATATCCAAAATGACAGAAATCTAACTGAAACTTCTTGTTCATTTTCATTGTTTTGGTCCCATTGTGCTGGTCAAAATTAAGCAAAAATTTGTTCGATTTTGTTGATTTGGACATTGAAAATTAAACAACAAAAAAAAAACATTTGTAAAATTGAAAATTCCAATTATTTTTTGCCACATGGTATGCCATATGGTTGAATACCACATAAAGTGGTCTAAATAAGACCCATGCCACCTCAAACAGGTCAGCGAACCCCACCCCTTGTAGGTAGGGCTAGCCTCGCAAACTAGGAGAGACAATCTCAACCAAATTGCACCCTTAAGACAAGGCCAACGTGGGAGTTCGACCCTCCCACCTCACGTGTGAGATTGGAAGGACTCAACCAATGCACAAAGGATGCATTAGGATGTATATGAAGAGGTTATTGATTTTATTTATTGGCTTTTAAGTTTTGTACAATTTAATTTAATTTCAATTTTAAAGCTCATGAGACAAGACCAGAATTTGACTTGTTTAGATTTCAACTCACTCTTGATTTCGAATTCAACTTGAATGTCCATTCAATTTGAATTTATAATTTTTTTTTAATTTTAATTCAAAGTGCAACTAAATTCTCATTCTATTTCAATTAAATTAAGATTGCATTTGAATTTAGTTTGGATTGAAAGTTGTAGACCATTGTTTGATAATTTTCTTATTAACCCTAAAACAACAAGAATGCCATTTTGTGGCATTTAGATGACTATGTAAGGGTGGGTGTGTCATGACCCTCATCACCAGGTGTACCCGTGCCACCTTGGTAAGCAAGGGGGACATTGGGGGTGACTCCCCAAGCCTTGCAAGAAATGAGGTGAGGGGGACTAGGAGTCCCGAGCGATCAGAGCATAGTAGCGCTCTGATCCGGAAGAATTTGGAGGCGTGTAACACATGCTTGGAAAGGTCTCAAGGAGACGCTTTTAGCCTTCCAAAGAACGCGTGATTTGGACTGGTGAGTCAAAAGTTATGAGTGTTCAAAGGTGGGGGTGTCCCGGTGGCGCCAGGACACTTAAGGGTTAGGAGGGAGGGGTTCATGAGGAATCCCTCCATGAAGTATGTCATGTAGCATATCCTTAGAAAGATAAGAACACAAGAATGCTAGATTGACAAGCATTACGAGGTTCTAAGGTAGGAGCCTCAAGTTATGGCCAAGAGAAGTGCCGTGGTGAAGGCGTGACGCCTCTCTCGATGGACCCGAATCTTTGGAGGGCGATAACTTTGCAAAAACTTGTCCAAATGGGTCAAGTGAGTAGTCCATCGACATCTACTCATTGAGTAGATGTCAGAAATGGGCTTGCATGTGAGATTTGAAGCATGAAACGCAAAGTTATGTCGGGTGGAAGTTCGGAAGTCCCCAAACAAGGGTGAATCGGGAAAAATGGGGTGGTCTTCCAAAACCAAAGTGGGTTTGGGAGTCCTCTTTGACATACAAGGGGTGTGTGTGCTGAATCCCACAGAGAGTACTATAGGAGGGGTTGGTCTCCCTCCTCCCTCCCTCTTGGAGCCTTGGTGAGTCCCGATGACTCGAGGTTGGTGGTGTGGGGTCACTGCCACTCCAAGGCACCAAGGGACACTTGGGTGTGTCCCGTAGCACCGGTTGGGTGGAGTGCCACTTCTTGCTAAGCTTTGTTGAGGTGTCCCGAATGGTGAGTCCCGGTTAGTGACAAAGTGGAAAGTAGTAAATACACAATGAGCCTAGTATGGAGTTGGGGTGACACTCAAGGGCGGTTAGGACCATGGTGAGTAGTGCCACCATGGGTCCTTGCACAATAAGATGGAAGTTCCGCCCCATGTTACTAAGTAACATGTCCTGGTGTCATGATGGGTGTGTGTGTGCTAGTAGTCCCGGTGACTAAGACTTAGCACAAAGAGTTGGAATTGGGGACTAACATTGGATGTGCGTGGCATGTGCAGTGTTAGGAGAGCGTGACCCTTGGTGCTTCTAAAGTGTTAAGTGCTTGGAAAGCATTGGAAGGTGAACTTAAGGTGGTAAGTGTCACTAAGGGGCGGGACAGTGTGGGGAGATTGGAAACAATTTTTTATCCATTTTTTTTTCTTGACCTTTCATGGAGGATTATGAAGAGCACCTAAATGATTTTGTAGTGTTGTTAGTGTTTGTATTCATGTGAATGAGAAGTTGGCAAAGAAAACGGATCACAAAATGTGCTATTTCTAGTGTATTTCGAGAAGTTGCTTGCTTGCTCCTTGCTCTAAATTTGAAATTTCTCCACAAAAATGATTTTTTTTGAAGTTGAGCTCAACTAATGAAATGAAGATCATTTAACCTAGTTTCTATATAAATTTGAATTTTGAAAAAATTTCTAGTATTGAATATTTTATTATGATTTGAACTTTGGATGTATTTTTAATGTCTATTGTATTCTAATTATGGAATGACACCATGATGTTTGTGACTATAATGTACACTCATGGTGAAATTTTCAGATTTTTTGAAATGATTTTATATTTGATATGATTTTTTTTTCACTTTTTCTTCAAAAATTCTCATAAAAATCAATTTTCCTCACAAGAATCTAAAATTTTTGTGAAGTAAAGAAGACATGTAGTTTCATCTTTGAAAAATAAATAGAAAAATTTCAAACATATCTAGTTCAAAAAGGGCAACAAATTGAGTGATGGGCATTGAGGCTTAAAATAAGTGGTTATAGGTTCATTCTTTAAGGGTTAATAATGTTTATGGCAGTAACTATAACCATAATTGATGAAAGTTAGTGCAAGGAAAGTTAGTATTTATATAGAGTGAAATGTTAAGAAATTGGTGAGGAGCAATCAAATTTTAATATTTATTATAGTATTGTTTAAAGTTAGTAGACTTTGAGGGCCTTTTCTTGCTTCTTTATACTTTGTCCACTTTTTACAAAAAATGTTTCAAAATTTTTGTATTTAAGTTTAGTTTTTTTTAACTATAAATATATTTACAATTCAAAAATTGGACTATTTTAAATTTTAAATTATTAATATTTGAAACATAGAAGTCTATTTAAAGTGAGAATACTTCAAAAGTGCTCTTAGACAAGTAATAATATAAATTATAGCAATCCAAAAAGTTCTAATACTTACAAGACTTGATGAATAATATTTAAAAATATGTATAAACATGAGTTTTAATCAAATCATAAATTTAAATTATAGTCCATAGAAAATGCAATTGGAATTGGAGTAGAATTCTAATGAAGTTAAGATTAAATCAAATTTATTTAGTTAAAACAAATTTGAATTAGATTTTGAAATTAACTAGAATTCTAATCAAAATAAAAAACTAATTCAAATTTGACATAAATTATAAGATTACATTCAAATTTCTAAGGAAAAAACAAAAAATGCAAAAAAATTCTAAAGATTTCCAAAAGATTCCATATATTTCCAAAAGATTCTATATGTTCCAAAAAGATTCCAAAAAGATTCTTTAAATTCCAAAAAGATTCCTAAAAGATCCTATAGATTCCTAAGAGATTCTTTGAAGATTCTAAAAATTTCAAAGTTTAAATTTTTTTCAAAGTATAGGATCCGAATCAACATAACAGAAACGACATTTATACAAAAATTTGTTGAATTGTGTAATTCATGTCCACTACTACCCCAAACAACACATAGTTGTTGATTTTCTATCTAACTAATCACTACTTTCTAGTCGTGTAATCAAGCTTCTTCTGACATCTGTAATTTCAAGAGACTCCATGGTCATCTGGATCTCCCCTCTACCCCATGCCTTGTTCCAATAGCTTGCTCAACCTCCTACCCTAGTCGAAGTCAATGCAAACAACCATGCCTAAGTTGCCCTTTCTCATCCAGTTTTCAAAAAACATATCTTGTAAATTGAAGGTCCATTTTACATAAAATTCATATGTGCTTAAAGCTCTTGGAAAAAGTTTCAGAAAATTGTAGTGTAAATTGAGCCTATTGTTTCAACAATGAGCATTCTACATGATGCCAAAAATTTCACTTTTTCAACCCCTAAACGTCTAGAATCATCTCGAAAATTGCTGCTTCGAAAAATCATTATAAAGTTCAATTAGGAAGCATATTTTGGAATCGATATACAAATAAAAGTTGTAGATTTTCATTTGTAGATTCCATCTATATGGTTAAATTCACCAATACTATCACCAATCTGTTTTCAAAAATTTCGAGAGAGAAATTTCAAAATTCCTTTATAATTTGATTACAAGCAAACTATTATCATTTTTTGAGTAAAATTTTTTGGAATGGATTTGAAATGAGGTTCTCTTTACATGGTGATTTTTTGAAATTTTTGTATTCTTCAAATCTATGAACTCATTTTGGTGAATCCAGATTTGACCACTTGACATACTTGCACATTTGTGATTTTAGAAAAATAATATGTACTCTAGCAACACCAAATCGAACCCTTAGAAAGAATAGAAACTTGATAACCTATCTCCACAAATTAGAATAACTTTCATTGAAGTAGTTTAGAAGATGAAACTCGAGTTTTAATCTATTCATTGTCTAGAAAATGGACATCGGAGAGCTTAGGGTTTATACCTATTTAAATTGGTTTCTTAGATAGTTACAACCCTTCCCTAGGGTTGTTGTTGCTATTCATTTGTATTTGTTTTTTTAAAATTTATTTAATTCTATCCTCATAGTAATACCCCTATCCCCCTTATAGATTTAATCACTTAAGTTATTTTTATTTATATATATTTTTCAAGTATTAAATTAATTCTATGTCAAAAAAATCCAAAATAGGGATTTTCTACTACATTTATGTACAAAAGTACTCTTTACTACAAAGTGTCAATGTCTAGTATGAGTTCAAACATATAATATTTATAGGTCTATTAACAATAAGGATAAATTTGACTTATATTATGTGTGTGTCAAAAATTATTTATTACATACATGACTTGAAAACTATGTAAGCATTGACAATTGCAAGATGGCCATCCATGATGTTAGTGATCGTATGGATGTTGAATGAGGCTTGTTGGGTCAAATCGTCAACCAAGTGACCAATACAAATCTAAACCTTTTGCCAAACTAGTTGATATTAAAAACATCTACACCCATGCACACCATATGTGACCCACAAAGTAATTGGTCTTGGCTAAGTCTTTGACTAGGATCACACTGAACAAAGATTTTAGACTGGATTCTTTATTCCAAAAGCACCGAGTTCAAGGGCCTGCTCAAATTTTGAATGCGCTTAAATTCTAGATCTTTCTTTTACTCTATAAACAATATTCTCTTAGTTAAGATTAGGATGGCTCGTGGTCAGAATAGTGTAGTGCATCACAGGAGCTTGAATGAGGCTACTAGACAGAATACTGTAGGAAATTTTGAAGAACCAAAGAAAGCCAATCATAGGAAAATTGTCAAAGGGAGCATGTAATATGTTGTGGTGGAGCTCCAATTCTTAAAGCTTATACAAAAGTCAAAATTTTTGTGCTAGAAGAGAGGCAACTTGCTTGTAGTGTTTTGGCCCTCAACATTTTGGGAGAAGATTCACATGCATTACAATCTACTCTAGGTGAGGGGATAAAGGGAAAGCAAGATTGCGGAAATCAAAATGGGATAATATAAAACATGATGTTATGAAGTTTATTGGTTGCCATGCTCAAATTAAGCAATTGCCAAGAATGGTGCAAGCACAACTAGCATAATTGGAATTGTTAGGGATTTTTACCTTACAAAAAATTGCAAAAATACAGAGTTCATGTTTGAACATTGTTGAGTTCTTGTTAAAGACTACCTTTGTTGAAGAAACAAATAGAAGGTGGAGAAGAAGAGCACATTGTAGAAGTAGGAAAGTGGTTCATCTAATAATGAATTACATGTAAACGACATCAAGGTACCTACTATTTCTCTAAGTTTTGGGTATCATAGAAGGCAAAAACTAGATTTGATGCATTTGCCTTGTAAGTTTAAGGCCGTGAAAGACCTACTATGTGAAGAAAATAGGAGGGAGGGCCAAAAACAACAATAGTCATGCCTAGGTGACAATGAAGAAGGTTGGTCAATTGGTAGAGCATAAAATATTGATGTTCATGAGTGCTCATGACACCCACTAGGTACAACTTGCCCAAAGTACCTTTGCCTTTGACAAAAAGAAGATCTTATGAAGCTTCAACGAAGACTTATGTCAAATCGAGAGCAAGCATCAAGGCCCTAGATTGAACTCCTCAATAACAAGTTGCACCTCCTTGAAACATTTTTGGAAAATGGAATAAAATTAAACAAGGTGTATTAATAGTCATGAGTACCTTACCTATGAATCTTGAGTCTTTAAAAGTTGTAATGCAAAAGTTATGGCCAAAATATAAATTAGCACAAAATGTATGACAAATAATAGTAGAAGTGTTCCTTGCATTCACCCAATGTCATATTGATGGAAGATGCAATATTTAAATATAATGTCACCAATTAACTCCATTCTCCAATCCGTGCAAGGATTTCAAATGATAACAAACCCCACTTGTGGTACTTTGAACATCTTTGCTAACTATCTCTTGGTGTTTGGCAAAGTGGCTTCTTCTCATTTTGTGGTAGGTGGATACTTTGAAAACATGCCCACTCTAAGTAAATCTCATTAGTCAAGAGATAATAGCAATCATAATCACGACCATTGATTGTAAAGTGTATGACTTAAGCAACACCTATCTACATGTTGTGAACTAAGGTAAAGTGGTCAAGAACATTTAAATCATTACTTGAACCATGCAAAACAAATGTGCAAACCACCGTCAACAATGGCCTTCAAGATGATGAACTTCTTGCCCTCTCTATCCCCGAAATCATCCTACCCGGCAACATGACAATTCTTCCATTTGTAATATATGTAGTCCAAAGATGCAAACATACTAGGAAAGCCATGGGCCTCATTAATTGTCAATTTCTTCTTGAATTTTGCTCTCACTTGTCGTGCAGTATTCATCAATAGTATTTGTACACAATCCATAGTATAGCAAATGTAGAATCCAATAGCATTTTCTAATGTGGTGAGTGGTGACAAGTCCATATAACCACATGCATCCAACTTCTATACAAAGAAGTTGTCACCATCACATACTCTATCCATGACATTCAAGAAAAGTGAACATTTACAATATTGCTAGCAAAAAACAACTAGATCGTAAACTAGTGTATTACAAAAGTAATCACAAATTATTTGTTCATGCATTTTGTCTCTATATCTCTATACATATTGAGCTATCTCAAGATGAGAACCACATTTAACACTAGGCACTTGAACTCGCACTTGACCTCCTTCATGAGGAGTCCCTATACCTAATGCAAGTTCAAATTGATGCCATCATCTTCATCATCCACTAGAAGTAGTTCACAAGCAGCTTGAAGGTATTCTCTTCAAGAAACCATTTCTATCCCTATCAAAAATATAATACAAAAAAAGAAAATGAAGACAAGACCTTCATCCAAAAATACTTATAGAAAATTGTTGCAACTTATAGCCACAAACTCAACCCTTGTTTATTCAAAGAGGGTTGATGGAGCAACCGACCATATCATCCACCGGTTCCATAGTCTCATTGCTAGTAAAGAGTGGCAGAGGAACAATGGAGTTTGGCAAATGATGTCATGCCCAATGGTAGGGGGCATATAACTTGGTTGAATTCAAATGCCCCCTACTGTTGGACACCACACCATGTGCCTAGACATTAGAGACTTGTAATAAACCCCATCGTGTATACCTATGGATGTAGATGCTTTAAGTTGGTTGCATAGATGCAATGTTAGTGGATGTCTTTGATTGAATCATACTAATTTATGACTTATAGTCTAGAATTTTAATAATCAACATTAAGTTTAAATAGTTACCAAATTATTTGTACAACATTTTATTTAAGATTTAGAGGTCCACACTATTTGTTTTTATTTGATAGGTTGATGGAAAAAAATAATCTTATATAACTTACCAAGAATCCATGTTAGCCAAGGATTTGATTGAGGGGTGAAAGATCAAGATTTAATTTTAAAATCCACAATAAATAATGTCTTAAGTACAATTATTCATAGAATGTGAAGATGTAATGCACATATCAATTTACTAATTATTCTTTGAAGGATGGAGTCTATAGCCATGTAGTCAAACTTCAATATCTTTCATTCTATGTTCCATTTGCCTTTAATGAATGGCATAATTTATTTTTATCTTCTACCAATAGAAGAAATTTGTGTTTGCCTCAACATAATCTACATGACATGTTTGTTGAAGCAAACACAAAATCTGCATCGAAAAATATTGAAAAATGCAGATTTTGACTCTATCTATGTACATCAATTCAAAGAAATGATTTAAGGTAATTCTAATTTAATTCATGAAGATTTTGAAATAATTGTGAAATTACAACATCATATCTGTCATTTGTTCCAAATTAAATAAACAAATAATAATGTTTATTTGGAGAAAAATTGGAAAAATTATATCAAACATGATTATTTAAAAATTCTTGTCAAAGGTAAATTATTGTGTAGGACATCGTGATGCAATCCTCGTTTCCTTGTCATTCTATACTTAGAAAATTGGTAATTTAAGAAAATTTCAGAATTTCCAAGCAGCACGAAAACTGGACTTGAGACACTTCATTTTTGATGCTCTTGCACATAAACAAAATGAGCTTTACAATATAATTAAATGAATTTCATCCATCTTCGCTGTATACAGGAACTGATCTGACCATTCATAAGCCCACTTCTTGGCTCTGGCGACCTCAGACTTAAGTCGGTGTTCATGTTTATTAAAGTTGAGTTCATGCTATGAACTTCTATGCCACTGTATCTTAAGCTTACTACCGTATGTACATGAACGAGGTATGGACGTTTGCTTTGTACCCCTTATTTTCATTTTCACCCCTCACTAATATTTTCCACTTGTCCGTCCGGCTTCATCTTCACCATTCTGTTGTTCATCATCTGATAGTAAGAGTAATATATTAACATCAAAAATTAGTTTACCAAAATGTTGAGTGGGCAGGAATCTGAAAATCAATAATCAGAATATTTAAAATAAGGACAAATAATCAAAAATTGATTATTTGTCCTTATTTTAAATATTCTGATTATTGATTTTCAGATTCCTGCCCACTCAACATTTTGGTAAACTAATTTTTGAACTAAATAGAAATAAAAATGAGCTGATCATCAGGCCATGTCACCCACCACATCAGCCTACGATATTTTGAAGATTGCCCTTTTGATCTTCATCATATTAAAAATTTGAAAAACGAAACTCAAGCAGTTGTTTCCCTGGGATCAACTTTTTCTGAACTCACTCCGTTTGGATCCTCTTGCACAGATAAGCTTAACACCCCTCTGCTGCTCCATTCCGACTCTACTTTCTCTCTGACAGTGCTCCCAATTGTAATAGCAAAGACAGCATCGAAGCCGCCTGCGCCAGGAACTCCAGCTAGTAGTACACCGTCCATCTCCATGGTTGCATCCAATAGGGCTGTCTGAGAAGCGGGTTCGATCTGTAGGTAAAGAGCAAGCAGTAATACTAGTTTCTTCAGTGACCAATCTCTGAATCTTTTATTGTAAACCGATATGATTTAAAAAAGGATTACCAATGCTAAAGGGTGAAAAATTATGCATTGAATGTCCAAGAAGTACTGCGGTCCAAAACATGTGATTTGAACCAGAATGGTTCAAAAACGAGTAAGTTACTCACACAATTGAAGCACAGTCGAACACATATAAACGGCAATGCACACAACTAAACTAGTCGAGTGATTGAAGGACATGAAAAAATAAACTTACAGGTACACCTGCTGCTTCTCCCACATGCCTCAAAAGTGAACGCACCAAAAGAAAGGCCTCTCTTGTCTCCAGCAAAGCCGTCACGACTTGCAACTCGTCCGGCGTGTGACCACATAGGACTTTCCACTGGAAACAATTAACACAAAACGTTGAGGGTACTTGATCGGATAAAAGGGCAAATTACTAACGCGACAAGATGTATCAAGGGCATATAGAGACTTACTTTAACTGACTATTACCCAAAACGGGTACTTGCACTATTTGACCGGAAATGAAGTAGTACCTAGCCCAACTACAGATAAAGAAAATAACATAATCTCGTCCAGGGAACCGTAATTGTCAATTTCAGAAACCACTGCCAAACATCAAGTGGCAACTTTTCGCACCTTGTCAGCAGTGCAGGTGCTACAAGCTTGTAGGGTGCTCTTATAGGTTTCTACCGACTGAGCCGCATCCTTAAGGTGCAGGAGACCCTTTTCTACACTTAAATTTGCGTCAGCAAGCGCAGCCCATACAGACTTGGCCTTCTCCAGATCCCGTTTGCGCCACGCTTGCACTGCCCCTACCATTGAAGGAGTATGTGAGCCCCCAAATCCTGGCTCTCCTACAACCTGCGGTAGTGAAAGTCGTTACACTGAAAATACAAACCTGAAGATTTGTTAACGGGAAGTACAAAGTCTACGGTAGAGTTCTTATTGCTCTTCATATATTTGAGTAGAAGATACACAAATCAAAGGGGGAAACTGAAAATTACTGAATGGAAAAAAAAGAGTGACGGGTCATGAGTGGGCCAAGTCGATTCAGTCAAAACACAATAGAGGGGCCAGACAGCCAGTTTCAAAGGAGTGCAACGAGCTTGGAGAGTAAATACCTACCAATAGAAGCCCAGGAGGAAGTGCGTAAGGCAATCTCTCACCATCCCAGCTCTCAGCTAAAACTTGCTTCATAACCTCCAATGGCGTCATCAATCTGCCACTAGCCTGGACATCCAAGGTGATGACTTCAGGATTCTTTCAAACAAGTCAGAGATGGAGAAGGACTGTGAGTAGTCACGGATGCTGACAATTCAAACAAGTACCTGCGCGGATGAAAGAACAGCAGGAGAGAATCGGACATAACGTTGGCTGCCATAAACAGCACAACCCACATCAAATCCACTGCCTATTTTGCCCTGAGCGGCACAATGTGCTGCTTGGGCCACGCTATGTACAAGCTCAAGGTCTGCCTCCGCGTCTTCCTTGATCACCCCATGCAGTGGTAAATCCACCCGCCCAAAATATTGCAGGAGGCCCGCCACTACGGCGGTGGTCATTGCTGCTGACGAACCCAATCCAGTCTTGGCAACTTCCGGTAAGGCGATCTCGCCTTCTCCAGGCTGAGTGTTGCTTGTGATAGGTGAGAAAGCCGTAAGAGAGGCAAGACTCGCTTGCGTAGTTGGAAGTCCTCGTGCTTCAAGCTACACAAATGAAACAGATGCACATGATCACAAATATCTGAGCATCTTCTCAAACGAAAGCTGCGGACAGTCTTCAGCAAAAGAGGCAATATCTCTAGCCAGACCCTGAAGCCCGTTTACAGTCTTAGGTTTTAAACCGCGAAACCCGCTCGCAAATCTTTCATAGGTGAGAGAGATTATGACATCTTGATTGGATAAACTGAAATACTCTTAATGATACCTACTTAATGATACCTACTCTTAATGATATCCTACCTGCTTGCGGAAAGAGTAGAAGTCATTGCTGCCCAAGATTGTGATTTCCAGTCCTGCACAATAACCAAGTATTGAGAGACGAAATGTGAAGAGTAAATTCCCAAATCCGACCACAAAATAGCTATCACGAGCATAAATTCTCCAACTTGGAATTGGCGCATCTTTTACAGGCTGCCAAAAATGTGATAAAGATATTATACCAAAAGAAAGAAAATCTCCATGATGCGAATTTTCGACTCTTTACCTTGCAGCAATTGATCCCGGAATAGGTCACGCTCATCACTGGAGGCTCCGGCGAGCCCAGCCTTGGCAGCTGCTACAGCAAGCTGCACTGCTTGTTCCACAAAGGAACTGCCACCTTCACTGCACAGTCGCCAGAATGATGGGTTGCTTCACGTTTTATCATTGCCTAGGAAAAACGAACCCTGCACCATTCAGAGCAACGTGTGCGCAGACTGCTATTATATTGCGCTCTTCCTAATTTTAATCTGATGTATCTTTCCTCCCTTCTATCATTCTTTCCAAAACCCTGGTCCACCCAGCCCCCTACGCAGGAGAGACCGTCAGAGCTAACATGCTTAAAACGAATACTCAACTCCACTAAACCGGACCAAGTACTGGTGCATCTTGTTGATTTTGGTCTTGATGCATAATAGAAAAACTGAATCATGCAAAACTCTGTTGAACCATCTAGAAATGAGTGAGCACCTGATCAAGAATTTGATTCCCCTGTTCTATGATTTTCCACATGCATTAAAGTGTTACATAGCGAAGATTCCAGTACCTCGAAACCCTCCGGAGGCTGATATCACGATGAGAAAGCTTGTAATCGGTCTCCTTTTCAAGCTGCGGTGAAATCACCCTCACGTCTGTCCATGACTAACAAAACCCCATTTCACGTCACGAAAAGAGTCACAGGAACAACTGATCTTCCATATATCCACATTCCTATGCATTTGACTAATAGCAAACAAGCCTGTTTGAAGGTCCGCTCGGCATTTTCATTTTGTCATGAGCAGATTAGGTCCAACCTAAACCCTAAATACAGAATAACTTTGCATGCATTCAGGCGGACGAGAAACCCTCGTAGACATCGATGACGTCAGGTCTCCAATAACGGATGTTCTACCATCTCTGCTGTTAGCAATGAACTCCATAAGGCGAATTTCGGGATTACAGCATCCCTGAAATCATTCCATCCCAGATTAAGAAATCCACAACGAGTTGCTCCGTGGAAGCAACTGACTAGTTTGGATCAGTCCCCGTTCCCACCCATCTCAGACAGCGCCCCACCCCTCTCTCGGATCCCAAGAAACCCAGTTTGCGATGAGAGCACTCACCCAGGACCAGCTGTCGGAAGCCCGTCCTTGGTGGATGGAATTGACGATCGCATAAAAGCGTGCCGATGTGGAAAGGACCAGCCCTGCATTCGGCTGCTCCAGAATCAAATACGCCCCCGTGATCAACACCTTTCCTGGCGCCGAAACCACTCTGCACTCACCGCATCCGATCCAACCAACCACCACTTAGCACTCTTCACCCCACTCCCACCACAAACACACAACACACTCCATGGCCCGACCCTCCGAACAAGCCCTGAACCAGAGCCTGCTCAAAACTTTTAGCATGGCGAGAAAGCGGGGATTGGGACTTACACAGCAGAGTCCATGGTTGTGTGGGGGACGAGAAGAAGTACAAGGGCCGACTGTAGAGAGTTCTCTAGGGGAAGGTCGGACGGGCTTCCACAGGGAGGGCTCGCAACCGCACAAGCTCACCTTCTTTGCCTGTTGGTTCGTTGGTTTCCTTCGTTTGTTTCGGCTTCTTTCTTCATTCGGTGCCCTTGCAGGTAAGACATCCGTCGATCGTCACGCACAGCCTCACGGCACAGGGCCGGCGCACATGCCCTGTTACCGCCCCGCCACCCGCCATCCGCCTGGACAGGTGGCGGGGCATGAATGGCTTTCTTGCTGGGGAGGTGGGAGGGCTTCCGGGGTGGAGGCTTTGCTGCGCACATACTCTTACGCTTCCCCACGCATTGATACGTCAGGTGAATTCCGACCCGATGCAAGTCAGAAAATTCTAAAATTTTTGTGGGACCTCTCATGGAATCTTACAATGATCGGTCGAGGTAAATTGCCCCCCTTGTTCATCCCCTCAAGTCAATCCAAGGATGCATGTAAAAACAAAGACCCTCTATTTTGTGCTTCATTAATTTATCTTATGTATTCCTCCTAGGTAATTTGGGGCTTCTGATTGCAAACATGAATTCAAAATTTGCAAATTTTATTATGCGTGACAAATAAAAAAATTTAGGATTTTTTCTTGGAGACAAGCAAAGGGGTCAATCCATCTTGGCCCAATGATCATCCAAGCTCATATTCTTACTTTGCACATGTAGAAATAAAGGGGATAAATCTCACCCTTTGCTAAATATGTGAGAAATAGGGAATCTTTTGCATATAAGGAAATCTTGGTGAATGGACTTGGGAAAATGCACACTACACTGTACCAATATGGACTATCAAAGTCCATAATTTTGTGGATTTTGGTGAAACCATAGTAATTTTGAATAGAGACAAGTCATAGAATATGGGAAAGGACACATATTAATGTTGTATACTTAATGATGTACAAATTACAAAAGAAATCTTTGCAAAATTGTTTATACTCTATTTCTAAAGGACTTTGATAAGTACTCTTTACATATTGTCAAAGTCCACAACATTGATCATAAAGATTCATTAATCACTTAAGAATTCAAATATGTAGCAGAAGAAGGAATCATTTTCAAATAGGTTCATAGGGTATCAAATGTTTATATTGAAAATATGTTGAATTATATTCCTAAATTTCTAGATATGGACTATTATATGTCCAGAATTACCACCAAATTTCAGGGATTGATTAGACCCATTTAAAGTTGGAATTCTGATATGTTGTCTTCACTAATTGTTTAGAGAAAGTATTAATCTAAAATGGTATTTTCTGAAAATACCTTTTCTTGTTTTTCTTCTATAGCTATAGTAAGAGAAGACAGCCTATGTTGGGCAGGGCAAACCTATTGGCCTAGGATACATAGACTGTTGAAATTGCCGATACACAGACAGGGCAGATTCATTTGCATGTGGCTTAGGGTTTGGAGTCGTCACTATGATTGCTTTCCTCTTGCTTGCCTGATGCCTTCTAATTTTGCTAAGTAACTTGGTCAAATATGATTATAGGTTTAATTGTATGATTTGCGATTTGAATTTGCAAGGGGAGCATGCAGAGTAACTATGAAACTAGATTATCACCAAGTATTAGCTTGGGTGTTACAGTGAACATTCAAAGTTTTGAAAATCTTGGGGTTAGGGTCCACCAAGGACACCACTATGCTCATGGTCTTCTTTCATTTTAGAATTTGTTACTATCGTTGCATTCCTCCATTTGGTTTGTAGTTGCCTAGATACCTTCCAATTTGGTTGAGCAAGATTATCTCTGGTGTTTAGGGTTCAAGATTTTACTGGATCACTTTTGGATTATTTGTATGATGGGTTGGAGCTGGAGGAACTGAAATGTGAGTAATTTCAAGGGAATGGGCTTAGGGTTTAGGAGCGCTATGTACGCGAACACCATGCAAACTAGTCTCTTACATGTTTCCATGAAACTATGTTTGGGATGCATCACTTTCAAATTTAGGGTTAGTTGGAGCTGTGTGGACTGTAGCTTAATGGATTGGAGGAGAAAATTTGAAGAAATTGTTGACAATTGACACCTACTAAGTAGTTTGGAAAGATCTTGCATAGTTTGCTTCAGGGTTAAGTTCAGATATTGAAAATTTGTGTTTACGTTTAGGGTCATTTGGCAAGTAGATGCTTTTGTGCAATTGGATAGTGTTTGCTTGCACTTCTTAAGATTTTCTTGCACCTATACAGGGTTTTGAGTCACAAGAAGTTGGAGCTTGATGACTAGAGGAGAAGGTGTTGAAGAAATTATTGGCACCTATGCAGTAAGCAACTCCTAAAGCTCTTACAGTATTTGCTTTAGCTTTTCGCTTTTGTGTACAAGAATTCAATTTAGGGTTAAGATCATGTGGTAAGAATTATGCATTTTGCTAGCATCAGGATAGGTTTAGAAGCACTGCGATAGGGGTGGGTTGATAGGGTTCACTTGCAATAGGATAGAGTGTAGAGTAAACTTGGCTAGGGTTTGTTTGCTTGTATTTAGTCTTTTAAAGCAGTTGACGATTTTAGGGTTGGTTTTGTATATGGTACTTGGTGATGCAAGGAGGTTTGAAGATTGATGGGGTCGGCATTGATACAAGAAGCCAGAGCTAGGTGTAGACATAGGCTTAGAAGGTTGCCTCTACGAGAATGAGCATTGCACCAGGTTCAAAAATCTCTACAACAATGATTAGGCTGTGCCACAGGATCAGATCGGAAGGCATTGCAAAATGCAAGCAAGGCCAAGTCTCAACGAGGGCATAGTAAATCAAATGTAGCTCGTACTTGCATAAATGACAGAGAGTGTGAGTTAGAAGAGTGGTTAGAAATTGATTTTGCAGGCCATGTGGAGGACTTCATGGTAGATAGAGAAGAGTGCAGGATGTCACTTATTATTGCTGAATTTATTAGTTCAAAATTAGCTAGTTGTCTAGGGCCAAATAATAGGATAGCAGTCCTACGGAGAGTTCTAGATCATAAAAAAGTAAAATGTGATCTTCCAGATCACATTTTGCTGTCCAAGGTGGTAGCAACATATGAAGAGGTTTTGGGTGGTGTTTCAGCTCGTTTAGCCTTTGTAAAGATGCGATTTTAGATGCTACAGTGAATTTTCTCACGGGGCATTCATCGGCGAGACAAGTAGTGAGAGTATTAGGAGTTAATCACCATAATGTTTTAGCTGCCATTTTCAGGCGGGAAGTGATCAACAACAATGGGGACTTTTTATGCATGCTCATGGTGCGGAAAAAGCGCATAGATGGTCTGAGTGGAGAAGAACACAAGATAATCATTTAGTGGTGGGTAATAGAAAGCCGAGTCTCACCCAACAAGAAGGATGTTACCCAAAAGTGGCTGTCACCAGGTGCTTACGAAACCAAGCTGACACATTACCTGCAAGAAACACAGGTAAATGCAATCCTCTAACCACATTTGCTCTTGCATGTACTTAGGATTTAGGGTACTATGTGCTTTCAACACTAGCAGTCCTCCAGAAGACTACAGGAATCCAAATAGAGAGGAAGAATTTGGTCTCAAGTCTTCTAAGTGTCCATATTAAGGAAACCAAGTGTACATACTACTGGATATGGTTGCTAAGTGTTTCTGGTGGCATTCCATAGTCCATACACTTAGTGCATATAAGGCACTTGAAGAAAACATTGAGTGCATGTCAATAGTTGAGTCCATCAAATGCACTGAAGAGTCATATTATAGTATCACTACTTCGAAGTCTAGTAGTAGTACTTTAAGGGCTCAAATGAGTAGTTTGAGGTGCTTTTGAAGTCCACTATCAGTACTTCAAGGATTCATACTGAGTAATTTGAAGCGCAGTTACAATACTCTGAAGTCCATTATAAATGACCCTAAAGTTTGATTTGAATATGTTTGAGTGCATAACCTAGAGTGTGGTTTCATTTGAAGTCAATTGAGATTAGTATTGAAGTCCATACTAATGGACAATCCTTGTGCAATGGCTTAGATTTACTTTGGTGGGGAAGTATTCAAGTACTAGGGTGGACTTGGGGTTATGTGGGATGTGCTAAATTGGACTTCATGGTGCTTTTGTAGACACAATTCTACATTCACTTTGTAGTGGCCTTCCCCGATGTATCAATGGTAGAGCGGGCATTTGGGATTTTGAAGCCTTTTAATGTGAAGAGGCTAAGTGAAAGAAATACTTGTTGTTGTATTTATTATGTTGAGGGGAATGAGTTGTGAATTGCTTTGAACAATATGCGGGCAAGTAAGTCCCACAACCTTGGTTGCAAACATTCTCTTGATGAGAAATGTGAGGCTTTTTGTATCCAATATCAAGGGTTAACGAAATTGTGGCAATCTATAGTATGCCCTAAAGGGTAATTCGAGGAGTGGCACAATGCAACTTGCTTGTATGGTGTTGAGTAGAGAGGCCTTGCCTTGGGAAAACGCGGGGCTTCTAGCTGCAACTAGATGTGGTTCAAATAATGGAAGATCCCGTGGCCAAAGTCACAAACATAACAATAATCCCCCCAATGATGCCATATGAACCAAAATACTATCACCCTTCCAAAGATGTCATAGAGTCTCAATATACCCCATGCATGGTAAAAAATTGTAGAAACAAAGTCATATCCTTCATGAACTCCCCTCGAAGAAGTGTCTGATAATTTATTGAGTGTCACGTTCGCTACACAACTCCAAAATAAGAGTGTGATATGCCTCTGAAAAGCTAACAAAATTTCCTACAACCTCTCCAAAATTCACTCAAAACTAAGATACTGTCCGATTTTTATGGTCGGTCAAAGTTCACCCTTCCCAACTCAAAGGCAGCTCACCTATACTTCACTTTCAAGCCCATAACTTTCACATACTACCTCCAAATTAAGAAAATAAACCCATTTTGAAAAGCTAACATGAACATCTACAAGCTCACCAAGTTTCAGTCAAATAAAAAATACTTTTCACATTTCATAGCCTTTCAAAACTCACTCACTTGGAAACCCGAAAGTATCCCTTCACCCTTTCACTCTCAAGCCCATAAATTTCTCATACAACCTCCAAATCAAGAAAATAAACCCATTTTGAAAAGCTAACATGAATATCTACAAGCTCACCAAATTTCACTTAAACACAAAATACTTTACACATTTCATAGCCTTTCAAAGCTCACTCTCTTGAAAGTTTGAGGCAGCTTCACAACACCTCACTCTCAAACTCATAACTTACACATACTAACTCCAAACTTCATGAGTGATAACTTTTTGGAAACACAAAAACAAGATACACACGCTCTCAAAATTTAATTACCAAACTCTCCATGTACAAAGTGCTATACCCTCCCAAAGTGACGGCTTCCTTAAGCAAAACAAGGAGGAGGAAGAAGATGATCCTCAACCTCATCCGCCACCTCAACCTCCATGCCATCCACTTAAGTTAGTGGATTTTGGCCACTAAGATGCCACATGGGCCGTAATACCCACATGGGCCACTTCCTCTTCTCAATATGTCTATCCATATCATCTACGTGGATTTCTAATCCATTAAAAATAAATAAAAATAAGGAAAATGGTAAAACAAGCTTTACTTTTTGTTTTTACAACTTCAACCTAACTAACTAACATATTAAAATATCTTCTAGTATAGAAATCAAAGAACTAAGTGTTTGTCAAATAGAGGTAAAAAAAAAGAGTTCAAGTGGAGTATAATCCCATTTGTTTCTTGAAACTCTACAAAAAAAAACCCTCTAATTTAACAAACAATTATGCATTTTCACATAATGAACACATTTACAATACGACAACGGTCAATGCCCAAACTATGGGGTGGACTGTCTATTTCTTTATTCCAATGAGTTTGAAGGGTCTAATGGAAACTTAATGGAGTGGAGGAGGTTTGCTTTGGAAGAGACTGTTTCCAAGAAGGATAAGGTCTTGAATAAACTAAACTTGGTATATAAGAAAACCATGTTTGATGTGTTTTTGGAGTACTTAAATCCAAAGGTGCACGCATTTGTGACTCACAATTTTGTAGTTAGATGGGAGGATCAACAATTCAAGCTATCTTGTAAATCTTTCCCCAAAGACACGGTGATGTTTATTGTAGACTACGATGAAAATTACAAGTTTGAGATTTAGGATGAGGTTCAGACCATGCATTGGCACTCATATCAGGTGAGTATATTGGTCCACATTACTTATTGTCACAATCCAGCTACCGACTTTTCTAATTCTGAGTCATTAATTTTGACAGAGTATCATTTCTACATTTCCGTTGACAAACATCATGACTATGAGTTTATACAATATTGCTTTGGTGTGCATTGGGATCGTATGTCCAGATTTGGATTTAGACCAAAACAACATTGGGTATATAGTGATGGGTGTGCTAACCAATTTAAGAGTAGTAGGCCTTGGTATTTCTTCTCTAGGTACCCCAATATGACAAATGGGTGCTCCATGCTATGGAGCTTCTTTAGGAGTAGTCATGGCAAGGGTCCCTATGATGGAGCAAGTGGAGTTGTGAAATCTTTTATCCAGAGAGAGCAGTTGAAGTCTCACAGGCAGAATTTGCGGTGTGCTAATGATGTGGTTGTGTTCTTGCAAGCTTGTTTAGGGGAGAAGGTGGAGAGTACTTATAATGGTCGCAGGAAGTCGATGAAACAATATTTTTGGGAAATATTGGAGTCTGATGTCTAGCCGCTTCATGATGACAGTCACAAATGTGATGTTGTGCGTGAAACTTAGAAAATCCACTCAATTATGGCAACTAATAAGAACCAAATGGCCTAGATAATGGTGAAGCCTTTGGCTAGTTTCTATGCTTTCTATATTGACAACAATTGGTCTAAATGTGTGAATGTACATTGGGCAGGAGAGTAGAAAGCTAAGTACTTGCAACCAACAAACACAAAATTTGTCAGAAGTACAATGGTTGACAATTGGGATGGCGTTTGGCAATTGGGAGATGATGGAGAGCTAATGGCTACTACTCTCAACATTGGTAATAACTTTTGTGTTAATGCAACTGCAGGCAATAGTGAAGGCCAAGATTTCTAGCTAATATGAGTCATTAAGCCTTTGTATCAAGTCAAGGTTGATTTCACTTGTGAGTGGGGCACTTTGTTTGAGAAAAGTGATCTTGTGGTGGCAAGACACTGCTACCACGCATGGGGGTTGTGTAATAGTTCATATGTCCCTCTGAAAAATTCTCATGTGGTTTACATGCATGTTGAACATATTCAGGCTATAAAGTTCCTCATGCCTCCAAAAGACCATCATGTCACTGGTAATGACATGGTATACGAGTTACAAGAGTCAATCAGGACTCAAATCATGACTGTGCTTGCAGCTATGGATATAGAGGAAGATTACTGAACCCTTGAATTTCCACTGCCAAGTCCTTTTTGTTGGGGTGGTGGTAGGGGGGGGGAGGGGAGGCATGCATATATTGGATGCCATCAGGGTTCAAATCCCTACGTGCTTAGCTGAACTCTTACCCTCATCTTGAATTGTCTTAGATTTAGGAATGTGACCTTCAAATTTGGATGCATGGTTATATGGAGAGGATTTCTGGGTTCAAGCTTGTTGTGAAAATTTGATTGGATTTTGGAGTGCCACACTACAAATTGGTAGTCACATCTTACTTTGGCGTATTTCACCCAATGGTTTATTTATTATTACCGTACTTCCTTGACAATCTCACATGCAATTTATTCCATAATATGGACTTAAGTGTCTAAACCCATTGTCATAATGTCTGACGTTTGATGTTCTACGTTTAGGAATTAGGTCTAAAGCTCTTGAATGTCTAATCCCATTGAATTTTGCTTTTCATTGTAGCTAGATGGGTCCGGAAGGCTAGGTTTATAGGTAAAAGGCTTGGGAGAGAAGTTTGGCCCTAGCATTTTCTGGCTGACCCTTGTATCACTATTGGTTCTTCTTGTATACTTATCTTTAGCTTTGGAATTGCATCTTGTCTTACCTTACAATGTCTTTTCTTTCTACTCTGAAGGCTGAGCTGAGGGATTACCTGGCTTGGGTTGATCAAGAAGTGGAGAGGCAGCATAGAAAATGTCCCTTTTTTGCTTTAGATAAAGTCAAGGTGCTTCTAAATGGAGGTGATGGTGAGAACGTGTCTTGGACCAAGGACGCAAATATTAAATTCTGCCAAATGGAGCTATGCATCGGTCTTCCCTAGCAATTGGTAACCTACATTATGTTGAAGGAAGTGAGTAGGATGTCATAGGTTGTTTGAAGTAGGTCTTAAGTATGGGCTAACCTTAGTTATGTGTTGTTTGTAGTAAAAGCAATGAGATATTAGAGAGGGGAAGTCCTTTAAGTGGTGCCTATAGAGAGGGGCATACCTCTTAGACAATTATCCCATATGGTTAGTCATGGCACTAGGTAGTAGAGTAGTATAAGAAGGCAACCCCTAGCATGGGTTGAATATCCCTTTCTCACACTTGTTTGTGTTCCTCTTCATTGAAATACATTCTTTTGTTCTCTTTCTCAATAGGTTATGGGCCCACTCATGTGAGTTGCTAGTAGAGATTTGATCTCATTGCAAGGTGTGTTGGTGGAGGACTATTGGAGCAAGTGGAGTTTGGGGTCGTTTGGAGCATTTGTATTCAAGACTTTTACTTTTTAGTGAGGTATTTTCTTGGTTTGATATCATTTGTGCTCATTGAGGGTTGATTTAGCGTCTTAGAGCCTTAGTTGGAAGCTAGGATTTGACCTAGTCTGCTATAGGTGTTGATTTGTGCATCTGGGGCTTCATTTGAGAGATTTGGAGCATTTCAATGCGCAGTGGAGAGATTTGCATCACTTGAGGTCTGATTCGAAAGTATTAGTCCAATAGAGTGTGCATTGGAGTGATTCGAATCACTTGGGGTATGAATTGAGAGTATTAGTCCAATAGAGTGTGCATTGGAGAGATTTGCATCACTTGAGGTCTGATTTGGGAGTATTAGTCCAATAGAGTGTGCATTGCGAAGATTGGCATCACTTGAGGTCTGATTTGAGAGATTTGCATCACTTGAGGTTTGATTTGAGAGTATTAGTCCAATAGAGTGTGCATTGGAGAGATTTAGACTACTTGGGGTCTGAATTGAGAGATTAGGACCATAAAGGGTCTTATTAGTGTGATTTGGGGCCTTATTGGACATAGTGAAACCACAAGAGGGTTGCTTGGGCATTTGGAGATTAGATTGGAGTGATTAGAATCACTTGGGCTTATATTGGAGGAGGAGTCATCCAACATGGCCACTAGTGATGGAGACAACGTGAGGGTCATTGACAAGTTCAATGGAGAGAACTTTGGTCTATGGAAGTTCAAGATGGAGATGATCTTAGCGGAGAAGGACTTGTGGGAGATTGTGGAGGACACCGAGGAACCACCCCCAACTGATGCCGATGCCAAAGTCAAGAAATCCTATGAGAGGAGGGTCAAGAAGGCCTTTTCCATGATTGCTTGCAATCTTGTGGATAGGCAACTTGCACATGTTCGAGCATGCAAGGGACCGGCGGAAGCATGGAAGGTATTGTGCAACATCCATGAAACAAAGAGTTTATCCAACATGTTATTCATTCGACGCAAGTTCTTCACATGCAAGATGCAAGAGAACGAAGACATGCTGGACCACATCAACAAGGTGAAGGCTCTTGCGGACCAATTGGCTTGTTTGGAGGTGCCCGTCACGGATGGAGACATGGTTATGACTTTGCTTGAGAGCTTGCCACCTTCTTATGAGTATCTCATCACGGCATTGGAGACAAGACCCATGTCAGAGCTCACTCTTGACTTTATCACGGCAAGATTGATGCATGAGATGGCCAAGAGGAAGGAGAATGAGACCCAAGAAGGAGGGGCAGCACTCTACTTACGAAATGGCCAAGGGGGGAGCTCACAACCACGCAAGGAGACACGCACGTGCTACAATTGTGGTAAGCCCGGCCACCTTGCAAGGTTTTGTAAGCAACCCAAGAAGGAGAGTGCAAACAAGGCAAGTGTGGAGGAGGAGTTTGCGCTTGCTGCCAATGATGGGTATGACAACACCAACATGTTCAAGTGGATCATCGACTCGGGTGCAACACAACACATGACCCCACATAGGCAAGCATTTCTCACTTATCAATCTATTAGCAACCGCAAGGTGTATTTGGGGGACAATGGCGTGGTGGATGCAATTGGCATAGGTTGCATTGTAGTGGAGGTGGAGGTGAAGGGCCAATTGAGGACAATTCACATCCAAGATGTGTTGCATGTGCCCAAGTTGCATGCCAATTTGCTCTCGGTGAGCAAGTTGGTGTCACAAGATTTGAAGGTGCAATTCAACAACAAGGGTTGCATTTTAGGGGCACCCAATGGAGGGACAATTGTCACGGCATCAAGAGAGGGCAACTTGTACCAATTGAAGTTCAAAGTGGTGAACGGCACAAGCATGGCGTGTTTGGCCCAAGGACCACTCCATCAACACTCTTTGGAGTTATGGCACAAGAGATTGGGCCACCTTAATGAGAAGAGTGTCAAGCGCCTTCAAAGCATGGTGGGTGGCATGCAAGTGAAGAAGGGCTCTTGTGATCTCAATTGTGAGGCTTGCATTGAAGGCAAGCAAGCGAGGCAACCGTTTCCAAGCGATGGAGCAACGAGGGCAACCAAGGTGTTGGAGATTGTGCACTCCGATGTGTGTGGCCCAATGAAGACCCCTTCCATGGGTGGTGCAAGGTATTTCTTGACCTTCATTGATGATTTTTCAAGGAAGGTGTGGGTGTTCATGCTCAAGTGCAAGAGTGACGTGTTTGAGAGGTTCAAGGTATGGAAGGCACTTGTGGAGAATGAATCGGGGCAAAAGGTGAAGGTATTGAGGTCGGACAATGGAGGGGAATACATGTCCAAGGCCTTTGAGGCTTTTATGAGGCAGCATGGCATTCAACACCAAACTTCGACTCCTTATACTCCACAACAAAATGGTGTGGCGGAGCGTGCCAATCGCACACTTGTGGAGATGGCTCGTGCCATGTTGCATGCTCAAGACCTTAAGTATGATCTTTGGGCGGAGGCCGTATCCAATGCAGCCTATACACGCAATCGTTGCCCCACCAGTGCAGTTGCATCCATGACGCCACAAGAAGCATGGAGTGGAAGAAGGCCCAACATTGGTCACATGCGCATCTTTGGATGCATTGCATATGCCTTGGATTTGAGTCCCAAGCGCTCCAAGCTTGATGCCAAGGGCATCAAGTGCTTGTTGTTGGGCTATTGTGAGGACTCCAAGGCATATAGGTTGATGTGTTTGGAGACCAAGAAGATCATCAAGAGTCGAGATGTCACTTTCATGGAAAACAAGCAAGGAGTAAGCGATGCTGTGGAGATGAGTCCAAGTGGGAGCAACAAGGATGCCACGCATGAGGTGGACAAATCTCCAAGCATGGAGGTTTTGCTCAAGGATGAAGAGGATCTTGATGAGACACCACCAACACCCAAGGAAAAGACAAGTCCATCTACGAGCTCCTCCCCAAGTGAAGATGAGGAGGGAGATGCTTCCAAGGAGCCAAGATATCCTACAAGGGAGCGGAGGCCGCTTGGAGAATGGTGGAAAAATCACATCTTGCCACAAGAGCAAGTGGAGCATGCCAATTTGGCTCACGAAAATGATCCACGCAACATGGAGGAAGCCATGAAGAGCACGGATGCAAGCAAGTGGGAGAAAGCCATGCAAGAGGAGTATGCCTCACTAACGGCCAAAGGTACATGGGAACTCTCTCCCCTTCCTCATGATCGTACAAGTGTTGGATGCAAGTGGGTGTTTTGTACTAAGAGAGATGCATCGGGCAACATTGTGCGCTACAAGGCAAGATTGGTAGCCAAGGGGTATTCTCAAGTTGAAGGGGTGGACTTCAATGAGACCTTTGCTCCCGTCGCCAAATTTTGCACCATTCGATGCATGGCAGCGATTGGGGCAGCTATGGACTTGGAGATGCACCAAATGGATGTTATCACGGCGTTTCTCAATCCTTGGCTTGAGGAGGTGATCTATATGGACCAGCCCAAGGGTTTTGTTCAAAAGGGTCGTGAACATCTCAAGTGTAAGCTCAAGAAGGCCATCTATGGGTTGAGGCAATCAGGAAGAGCATGGTATATGGATGTGGATGCATTGTTTGCAAGGGAGGGCTACACGAGGAGTCATGCCGACCACTCTCTCTACATCAAGCAAACAAGTGCATATTTGGTGATTGTTGTCGTTTATGTGGATGACTTGATTATCATGACCAACACCATTGACAAGATGGTCGAAGTGAAGGCTATGTTGAAGAGTCAATATGATATGAGCGACCTTGGAGAGCTACACTATTGCCTTGGTGTGGAGTTTACAAGGCAAAGGGCGACACGCACCATCACCATGACCCAAAGCAAGTACATCGAGGGAGTGTTGAAGCGCTTCAACATGGAGGGGTGCAAATCCGTTGGCACACCTCTTGATGTGAAGGAAAAGATGCCCAAGCTAACGGATGAAGAGTATGAAGGTGTGAAGGCGGAAATGCAAGATGTGCCATATAAAGCTGCAGTGGGGAGCTTGATGTATGTGATGGTGGCTACAAGGCCTGACCTTGCATTTGCAATGAGTGTAGTGAGCCAACACATGGCCAAATGTGGCCCAAAGCATTGGGCAGCGGTCAAGAGGGTCATGCGATACCTTCAAGGTTCTTTGGATGCCAAGTTGGTACTTGGAGGCAAGAGCCTTGCATTGGTGGGCTTTTGTGATGCAGATTGGGCTGGAGATGCAACCGATAGGAGGTCCACAACAGGCTACGTGTTTATGCTTGGAGGTGGTGCCATTTCATGGAATTCAAAGAAACAACCCACAATTGCATTGTCTACCACCGAGGCGGAGTACATGGCCATTAGCCAATGCACAAGGGAGGCCATCTAGCTAAGACAACTTATGAGTGATGTTGGATTGGAGCAAAAGAAGGCAACACTCATCATGTGTGACAATCAAGGCGCCATTGCCTTGATGAAGAATCCAATCCATCATTCTCGGAGCAAACACATCGACATTCAACACCATTTCATTCGTGAGAAGGTTGAAGTGGAGGTGATTGAGATGAAGTACATTTCTACGGAGCACATGGTGGCGGATGTGCTTACAAAGGCCCTAGCCAAGCCACGACATGAAGTTCTACGCAAGGAGATGGGCTTGACATTGTTTAACAACAAACAAAGTGGGAGTGTTGAAGGAAGTGAGTAGGATGTCATAGGTTGTTTGAAGTAGGTCTTAAGTATGGGCTAACCTTAGTTATGTGTTGTTTGTAGTAAAAGCAATGAGATATTAGAGAGGGGAAGTCCTTTAAGTGGTGCCTATAGAGAGGGGCATACCTCTTAGACAATTATCCCATATGGTTAGTCATGGCACTAGGTAGTAGAGTAGTATAAGAAGGCAACCCCTAGCATGGGTTGAATATCCCTTTCTCACACTTGTTTGTGTTCCTCTTCATTGAAATACATTCTTTTGTTCTCTTTCTCAATACATTAGAGTTCAACTGGCAGGATTAGTGGGATCTTACTTTCCAGATTGGATTACCGAAATAGTGGTTCCATCCAAGGAGTGGGTTGAGTTGGACATCGGGGATGGCCACAACTAAGAGTTTAACAACTTGTACTACGACAAGGATGAAGGTTCTATGATGATGACTATTAGTCGGCCTGTATAACAAAATCTAGAAGTGGAAAATCAGGTGGAGCACAACCCTGAGTTCAAGAATCAAATGGAGTAGAATCTAGAGTTGGAGAATTAACTAGAGCACAACCCAAACTCGGAGAATCAACTGGAATACAACCTAGTCTCGGAGAATCAATTGGAGCACAACCCAAACTTAGAGAATCAACTAGAGCACAACTCAGGTTTGGAACATCAACTAGAGCACAATCCAAATTTGGAGATACAAGTGCAGCAAGACTGCGTTTACTGGTCCTCCTTGTATGGACCCCAATTTGCAATAGATAATGATGCCGATTACGACCCACCTCTGCATAAGGAATTGAATGCCATTCCAATAGTTTAGGGTGTAATCATGTTGTACATACTGGGTGGTAGCTAATGTGGTTTAGTGTGAGCTGATTCTATACATCTCCTCCACAACTCTACTGCTCATTGCAACTAGCATTTGGTGTTTCTTGGAAGACCATATTCAAGTGATCTTGTTTGTCCAACTTGCCCTTTTAGAGTGAATACTCCTGAGTGTGTATGCATCTTGTATAAAAAAATTCCATTGAATTTCCATTGTCCATTTTTGTAGTCTATGTGGCCACCTTTGGGAGCTCCAACTACTTGTATGCACAACGAATATATTGCAATCTCAATGTCGTGGGACAATACATTTTGGTTCCATTCATTGGTGAGCAAAACTATCTTGTACTAAATGTTGCCCAGTAGTGAATGTGTTGTAGTGTATTTGTGAAGCAGGTTTACAACTTGCTCAACGTGGACCCCATGCTAAATTTGTTGTTATGTCTTTGTTAGAATTTAAACTACATTGTGCTCAGTGATAAGGGATAGTGAACATATTGCAATTCCAATTAGCATCCAAGGACCAAGAAGGGTTTAGGGTTTAGGGTCTCACACACTCCAAAAACATTCACATAGCCTCTGCTCCTTGTGAAGAAAGCATTGTTTGAGGTATCCTACCATCATCAAGTCCCTAGTCCCCATTGTCCTTCAATTATCAATTTTTGTTTCCCAATTAGCATCCAAGGAAATGGTTGCATCACTTACATGCCCCATCTTATAGTATGTTTTTCAATAAACAAGTTTTAATGAAAAGGTCATTAAGTGGGAATGGGTAACTTTGGAAGTGCCAAATTTAATCTTAGTGTATTTCAAAATATCTATTTCATAGCCCACTTAATTTGACATATATAGGCCTACTAATGTAAATTAGATAACATTTGGCCTACTGAAAGCTTGTTCAAAATACAGTTCCTCAAAAATTATTTGGGATCAATGTATTACTTTTTCCTTTTGAACAATGTTTTATTTTTACCAAGTTCAACCAAGCCATACTATAATTTGTATACATACATGTGTTTTATGAATCATTTTTTTTCGGGGGGGGGTAATTCCACCTTCTTCTTTCTCCTAAAATTAACTCTTACATTCTTGCTTAGTTTTAGGGGGGTCTTTTTAAGTGTGTTTTCTAAGAAATTCAGCTCAAATACAATGTCATGAACAAAACATTCTATGTCACCACTCAAAAGTGATTAATATTCAATTTGGTCATGCGTGAGTAATCCAAATTAGAATTCCAAAATCCAAAACAAATGAAATTAATTACATAAATTGACCATAATTAGTTAGTCTCGTGAATGATAACTCCCCTACTTATGAAACTCCAAATTTCTTCAAATTGGTGACAATTCACTCTTTACCCATTTCTCTGTATTTTATATCTATAGCTACTTCTTAGTAGTAAAATGAACATCCAAAATTTATATTATAGGGATCCTAATTTATATATAGGTTTTTAAAAAGACTTTAAGAAAATAAGAACTCTCCAATCAAAAATTGATCACAACAAGTAGTCTCTAAACCCTAAACCCTAAACCCTATATGTGGTAGGACATGTATAAAATATGTGCAAATGGATGGATTCCTAAATAATCTAACACATACAAGGCTTTTTTTCTATTCCTAAGCTGATCTTTTGGCCCAATCCTACACAATGTTTGACAAATTAACAACATGACTTCATCCATGACATCAAAAAGTAATATTTGAAATGGAAGATTCCACCTAGTGAAAACTACAAAGCCAAATGGAAATTGTCAAACATGATGAAATGTGGTTATCCAATTACCATTGATCTTGTAGTTATAAAGGATGACCAAATCCCTCCTCATAAATGACCTCATGTTGCCAACACCAATGCATATGGGATATCAATATTGGACCCAATAATTTGTAACTACCACACTAGTCCAATTGCTTTCAAGTGATTGAACTATGATTGTTCGATGAGTTTGCCGTGGATACTCCCCATGACAAAAGTAAGTAATTTTGTTTAGTGTTAGGGACCCTGCTCAAGAATGAACAACCCCTAGAAGCACCCCACTGAGAATGAGTAAGCAGCAGTGCTCAGAGTGTAGGAGGCCAGTAATACATGAGTCCATAGAAGTAGCAGTGTCGTTTGCAAAAGGGATTGATCTTCATGACAACACGAGGGCTCTTATTGCAAATATAGTAGTTGAGTTGGTTGACTTGTTGGCCTATGCCACTGAGCTGCTTCAGAAATTGATTTCACTGGTTCCTTCACGGTGTACTGTAATCTAGCTTTCCCTTTCTATGTGTTATCATGTATTGAAGCTGGTGAATGTGGATCTAAAGTGCTTATATTTTGGCAAAATACTGCAACATTGTAAGTTCGAAAAATATTTTTGCTACAAAGTATGTCCCGTAAACTTCAATTCTATAAAAAAAACTTGGATTCAATCGCAACATTCAGGATGAACATAGGATTACTAAAATATGTGATAAGTGATAATGTAGTATCTTCTATACAATACCTATATAAATGCTAAAATTTGGATTACCACTACAACATTTATATCACCACTTTCGCACTTCATCCGAAACTCACTTGGAGAAGAGTTGAATTTGTCCCAAGTTTAGGCTTGTATTTATAAATAAATGGCTTCATTAAACTATGTTATATGTCCTTAGTCATAAAGAAAAAAATCATGAAGGGACTTAATGAAAGGGAAGGAAACAAACTCAAAATATATAGCTATATACCCAAACTAATAAGTGTAACTTGAGGACCCACTTAGTTATTTAGTTAATTAATATGATCAAGTAGGTAAATTAGGATTCCTTTTAAATATAAGTGTACAGAGAGACATTATAACATGAAAATGAAGGTAGAAAAATAGTACAAGCATTTTCCATTTTTGCTTCTTTTCCTTTATTTTTTTTAAATTATGAGGACTACAACTCCACTTCACAAGAAAAACATGTTGCATCATGTCACCAAATTTCCTTTTTGAGGGTGTAGTATTTCTAGGACTAAGGGGTCCTAGTTTATACATGATCTGTAATATCATGCAATATAAATAATTTGGTTTCCAAGTTGTAACTCTTTTCAAAACATCTTCACCCTAAACTCTAGGGCTTCTTCATTAATTTAGTATATATATACACACATAAATTATATTTTACAATGAAATTACAACATTCAAAATTTTGCAAGCCATTTGAAATAAAAAAGGAAAGACTAGAATACAAAACTATTTCAACATTACACTTTCTTAACCATGATTTCATATATTTTTGCCTACCTTCAGAACGAGTAAATCACCCTTGAAATTAAGTAGTCTATACAATTTTGTAAGTATTAATGAGAGAATCTTTCTAATTTTCATAGCCCCATTATTCAATTTATTTTCGTCAACTATTGCTCACCTTATTAAAGAACTTCAATTTATTTTCCAAAATCAATGGTCATTTGGGAATACATACATATAATGCACCTCACCTATTGGCCAAAAAATAGATAGGGTCACCACCCAAATCTCAGAACAATTTGCACATAATTAGTATTTTGATTCATAAAAAGTACTTTACATAATGTCTCATTTTATGAACAAGGATCTCTTTGTATATACAAAAGGCCTTGTATTATGACATTTTTCTTATTTAAACGGCAATTTAGAAGTCATAAGTATTTGCACATCGTAATGCTATCCAATTCAACCATTGCACACTACCCCTTAAACTGTAACTGTAATCCTATACTATAAAACAGGTCTTACTACTCACCATGTACTCCAGAATAGCTAAAATGATCAGTTATTGGTACTCTAACTTAGTGATGCTAGAGTGAGATAGTCTTAAACCTTGTGAATGAGGGGTCACAAATTTATAACATTGCATTATAAACCCTTCTAATTCTCACCAAAATCAACCTACATTCCTACTGATTTGCATTACTATTGTGTTTAGGTGTTTTGGAAATATGTTATTCAACTCACATTCTAGCAACACTCTCTTTGTAGTTGTATACAGGCCACATTTGAAATTGGGCATGACAAGTTCCTCAATGTGGCACAAGTGTAATCAACCTTGTTGGTTCCTACAATCTTCATCTTTATTAATTACCATACTTGAAATTTGTGCATCCATATGACTATGCAACTTCCTTTACGATTCCAAAACAGAAATATGTACAACCAGATCCCTAAATCCAAACAACAGCTACTTAGGGAGATTTTATGGTTTAGAAAATATTAGAAGGTTTACAAACATTGAGAGGGCGCCAACCAACCTTAGGAGTTGCTACTTGGTTGTAAAATGTAAATTGTTCCTAAACAAATATACTCAAATCCCAACTAATTCATCAACAACAACTCAAATATATTTCTTTGACCCTGTGAAGAGAACTTCATGAAATTTTAGTGTGTAAGTAAAATCCTCTAAATTGCAGTAACACTATGGAAATATGTGCACCAAAACTCACCCTCAAATTTCCACACAACAAATCCAAAATTTGTTAGAACAAATAACCTCATATTGTAGTGTACAACTTGTGAATGATCCCAACAACATTGAAAATGAGATTGGAAAACTTCATTATGTAAGAGACTAGTTCACCAATAAGACAAACTCTAAACCTCCCAAGTTTCACAGGCACTATTTTCAACAGTAGCCACACCTCATTTTGTAGACTAGACCTGAACCCTCACTAAAGCCTCAAATTAGGCACCTGAAAAATGATAATTCACCTTGATTCATGATTCAAAATCTAGGCAGAATACCAAACTAATCCAAAATGAAAAGTACTTCCAACCACTAAGCAAAAGCTAGAAAGAGCCAAACAAAAAGTTGAAAGTGCTCATGACACATCTATTCTTGCATAAAGAAACCAACATATAGAAAAGATGGCGAAACCTAGTCATGCGTTGAACACTCAAAGACAAATAAGTCTTGCAAATTCTTCATTAATAATTTGTCTTACAACCAGAGCCAAGAGAAAAGATGCTAGGTTTCTAAAGTGCCCACTTCTACCCTTACAGTTAACCAACCCAATCCATCATGGGTTGCACACTCATTTTGCTCCCTTGGCCGCTACACAAGTATTGCTAGTAGTTGACTTCCTAGCTTCAACAGGGACTTTCTTCCACTTTGAATTTCCAACCGTAGTAATCTTCTGATTTGAACTGCTCTTCCTCTTCGTCCCACCTTTTGCACATTTCTTGGTCCTCCTCTTCACTAATTCGTGTATATTGCCCTCCACACGTATTGAATGTTCCGTGGTCTCTTCATCTCCCTCTTCACCATCACTCTCTAAAGCTTCATCGCCCTATTCATCCTTAGACTCTAGTGGCTCTTCATCATGCTCCTCCTCAATTTTTTGGACATCAAGATGAACCAAAGCTTCTGGTTGTAGCCTCGTTACAATTGCACAACTCTTGGATCCTTGACTTTTTCCATTCGCTTTGCTTCTCATATGAGGTCCTTCAAGAATAGACCTTGTCTTCAAAGATGCTAGACTCACTTCAAACTTGTCCAATTCTCTAGTACTCACTACTAAGGAGGAAATATCCTTTGGGCTACCTTGACACAAGGAAGGTCCAACATCTGTAACTTCGTATCCTATGAACTTTGGAGTTTTTAATGGACTTGGAGTAGAGTTTCCACCTACTCTAGGATTGCTTGGAACATCTACAGTACCTCATGTCCAATCTACAAGCACTTTTGTGGACTTCTGAGTGAAGATTACTCCTTCAGCATCGTCCTCTTGAAACTAGATTAAGCTTGGACTTTCAAGGACTTCTGTATTACAATAAAACGCTTTCTTGTTAAAGTTTGAATTGTACAAGTACAATTGTACATTGAAAATGGACTCCAATTTACTTCTCATGTGACAAAGTTGACTATTCATACAAAAACTTCTAGGACAATGTACTAGGTAAGCAATCGGTGATACAAGCTACTCACTATATTGGACACATGAACACTTTCAATATGCTTCAATTGTGTAGGCTAAGTACAATTGAGTCTTAATGACTAAAATTTACTTCTCTAGGACTATTGTATCCACAAAGTACTGAATTGTAGTCATTTCTTCATTGAACACCACTCTTTAGATACATGAAAGGACAATATGATACAAGACATGCAGAAAACGAGCACTATCACAAACTCTTAGACACTAGCCCACCAACCATTCACTATAAGTACATGGCCATAGGTGCAAACTTAAGAATGTACTAATGCTTGTTGAATCAACAACTAATAACAAAGTCAAATATTTGCAAGGTCTCCTTAAATGCCTATAAACTTTTAGAAATTGCAAAGCCACCCAAAAATTGCAAAGCAACCCTAAAAGTGTTTGTCCCAAGTCAAACAGCTTGGTGTTCCAATATTTGAGCACCCCAACCCTAAACGTAGACAAGGCTATTTTGCACTGAGTGCAGATGGCAATTACAAATCTGAACTTCCGCCATTGAAGGCCTATTAAGTTTTGAATGGAGAAAGGCTTTACTTAGATGGTAGAAGATACCAAGGCCCATGTGTGGGCTGAACATAAGCATAAAGCCTTTCACTAGTTATCCACAAACCATGTGGGATAACTAGCAACCTTGGGCTGCCTTTGACTACAAGCAACATCCAATAGACTCTAAGTCTAACTAAGAGTCTAATACTACTCCTAGGGCTGAATGTACACTATCTACACTAATATGTACATGATCTTCAACACTCCCACTTTGAGAGTGGTCAAAGGCACGAAGGCCCATCTTCTCAATCAAGGTAAGGTGTTGGGGCTTCCCAAGAGCCTTGGTCAGCACATCAGCAACCATAGATTGAGTAGGCACATACTTGAGTTCAATCACCTCAGCCTCCACTCTTTCACGAATGAAATGGTGTTGCACATCAATGTGCTTGGTCCGAGAGTGGTGGGTGGGATTCTTGGCCAAAGCAATGGCACCTTGGTTGTCACACAAAATGCGTGTGCTCCCCCCTTGCACAAAGCCAACATCAGCCAAGAGTTGCTTTAGCCAAATGGCCTCCTTGGTGCAATGGCTCATGGCCATGTACTCCGCTTCCGTTGTAGAAAGAGCTATGGTGGGCTGCCTCTTGGAATTCCATGAAATGGCACCCACTCCAAGCATAAACACATAGCCGGTGGTGGATCTCCTATCCCCCTCATCACCCGCCCAATCCGCATCACAATACCCATGCAAACTCACTTCAGCACCTCCTAGTTGCAACTCCAAGCCAAGTGTGCCTTGAAGGTACCTCATCACCCTCTTGACCGCAGCCCAATGCTTAGGGCCATACTTGGACATGTGTTGACTCACAACACTCACCGGGAAGGCCAAATCAGGCCTTGTGGCCACCATGGCATACATCAAACAACCAACCGCTGCCTTGTAAGGCACACCTTGCATTTCAGCCTTCACCTCATCAAAATCAGCATCCGTGAGCTTGGGCAACTTCTCATGAGTGTCAAGGGGTGTACCTATGGCTTTGCACTCCTCCATGTTGAACCTCTTCAAGATCTCCTCAAGGTACTTGTGTTGGCTCATAGTGATGGTGCGGGCAGCCCTATCCCTCTTGAACTCCACTCCAAGGCAATACCTCAACTCTCCAAGATCCGTCATCTCATACTCCTTGTGAAGCATAGCCTTCACCTCAAGCATCTTAGTCATGTCACTTGCAAGGAGGATCAGATCATCCACATAGAGAATCACAATCACCAAATGCTCACTACTTTGCATGGTGTACAAAGAGTGATCAGCATTTCCTCTTTGGAAACCCTTCCTTGCAAACATGCCATCAATATCCCTATACCACGCCCTCCCGGATTGCTTCAGCCCGGGGAGGGCCTTCTTCAACTTGCATTTGAGATGCTCTTGCCCCTCTTGCACAAAGCCTTGGGGCTGATCCATGTAGATGACCTCCTCAAGCTTGGGGTTGAGAAAAGCCGTCTTGACGTCCATTTGGTGCATCTCCAAGTCCATGGCTGCCCCTAGAGCCACAATGCACCTAATGGTGCTAAACTTAGCAACGGGGGCAAATGTCTCATTGAAATCCACCCCCTCCACTTGGGAGAACCCCTTGGCAACCAGCCTTGCCTTGTACCTCACAATGTGCCCCAAAGCATCCCTCTTGGTGGAGAAAACCCACTTGCAACCCACACTTGACCTCTTGGGAGGGAGGGCAGCAAGTTCCCATGTGCCCTTGGCAATGAGGGCCTTGTACTCCTCTTGCATGGCCGCCTCCCACTTGCTTGCATCCTCACAACGCAACACCTCCCCAAGTGTGGATGGATCTCCAAGGAAAGCCACATTGGCTTGTTCTTCTTGTTGTGAGGGAAGAATGTGATTCAGCCACCAATCTCCAAGGGGCTTGCGGGTCCTAGTTGGATAACGAGGCTCCTCTTGCTCTTCCAAGGGCTGATCATGCTCTTGCACCTTGGGTGAAGTGCTTGGAGAAGGGGCAGCTGGTTTCTTCACCTTGGGTGTGGCCACCTTCTTCTTGGGCTCCACCAAGTCTCCATCTTCCTCCTCTTCATCTCCTTCCTCTTCCATGTCCACTCTTGGAGTTGTGCCCACCATTTGGGCTGGTCCTCCACTACTCCCACTTGGGCCCATCTCCAAGAGCTTGGGATCAGCTCCTTCCTCCTCCAAGAAGGTCACATCACGACACTTGATGATGGCCTTGGTCTCCACACACATCAGCCTATAAGCCTTGGTTCCCTCACAATAGCCAAGGAAAAGACACTTGGTGCCCTTGGCATCCAACTTGGTCCTCTTGGCACTTGGCACCAAGGCATAGGCAATGCACCCAAAGGTGCGCATGTGGGACACATGAGGTCTGATTCCACTCCAAGCTTCTTGGGGTGTCTTGCTTGTCAAGGCTTGTGTAGGGCACCGGTTCCTTGTATACACCGCATTGGACACGGCCTCCCCCCAAAGCTCATACTTCAGCCCTTGGCCATGAATCATGGACCTAGCCATCTCCACAATGGTTTGATTGGCACGCTCCGCTACGCCGTTTTGTTGAGGAGTGTAAGGTGCTGATGTGTGGTGCTCAATGCCATGAGCCTTCAAGAAGGCCTCAAAGGCCTTGGACACATACTCTCCTCCATTATCCGACCGCAGCACCTTCACCTTGCATTCCGATTGGGCCTCCACAAGGGCCTTCCAAGTCTCAAAACGCCCAAACACCTCACTCTTGCACTTCAGCATGTACACCCAAATCTTGCTTGAGAAATCATCAATGAAAGTCACAAAATACCTTGCTCCTCCTATGGATGGTGTCTTCATTGGCCCACACACATCTGAATGCACAAGCTCCAAGGGCTTGCTGGCCCTTGTGGCCCCATCCTTGGGGAAGGGCTGCCTTGCTTGTTTCCCCTCTATGCACCCCTTGCACACCAAGGAACTCCAATCATGCTTGCAAGAAGAGAGGTTCAGCCCCTTCACAATGTATTGGAGGTTCTTCATGCTCTTCACATTCAAGTGGCCAAGCCTCCTATGCCAAAGCCCCACAAGGTCTTCATGAGCTGATCCTTGGGCCACACAAGCCATGGAAGTGCCATTCACCTTGGTGAAGTGAAGGTGGTACAAATTGCCCTCACGGAGGGCTGATGCAATCAAAACACCACTAGCTGACCTCACCACACACCCCACCATGTTGAAATGCACCTTCAAACCTCCCAAAGACAATTGGCTCACGGAAATCAGATTTGCATGCAACTTAGGGACATGGAGGGCCTTTTGGATCTGAATCCTCTTGGTCTTCCCCTCCACTTGCACCTCCACAAGAATCTCCCCCATGCCAAGGGCCTCCACCATGCCATTGTCTCCCAAATGAATCCTCTTCCCCACAATGGGCTGATAGGTGTGGAAGGCATCTCTATGGCTGGTCATGTGTTGAGTTGCCCCCGAATCCACAATCCAAGTGAACATGTTGGCCTTCTCCCCTCCTCCATAGGTGGCAAAGGCAAAGTCCTCCTCATCCTCCACTTGGCAAGCTTGGTGTGCACTCCCCTTGTCTTTGGCTTGGCTGCCCTTGCAATGCTTAGCAATGTGGCCTGATTTGCCACAATTGAAGCACGTCCGTGTCTCCTTGAACGCCTTGGTGTTGCCTCCCTTGCCATGTCTTGATACAAGGGCTGATCCCTCCCCTTGGGCCTCATTTTCCTTGCGCTTGGTCATCTCATGCATCAAGCGTGCCGTCACAAACTCCATGGTCAGCTCCTTGGTGGGTCTTGTCTCCAAGGCGGTGATGAGGTACTCATAGGAGGGTGGCAAACTCTCCAACAAGGTCATCACCACATCTCCATCCGTGACGGGGGCCTCCAAGCAAGCAAGCTGATCCGCAAGGGCCTTGATCTTGTTGACATGATCCAAGATGTCATCCTCCTCTTGCATCTTCATAGTGAAGAACTTCCGCCTTAGAAAGAGAATGTTGGAGAGGCTCTTGGTCTCATGGATGTTGCAAAGGGTGGTCCATGCTTGGGCTGGTCTTTTGCAATGGCGGATGTGAGCAATTTGCCGATCCACAAGATTGATGGCAATGAGAGCAAAGGCCTTCTTCTCCTTCCTCTTAAACGCCTTCTTGGTCTTCAAATCAGCATCTTCACTTGGAGGCTCCTCACTCCCATCCACCACCTCCCACAAATCCTTCTCCGCAAGAATCATCTCCATCTTGAACTTCCACATCCCAAAATTCTCCCCATTGAACTTGTCAATGATGCGGACGCCCTCTCCTCCACTTGAGGCCATCTTGAATCAGCTCCCACTTGTTGGCAGCACCCACAAGGTCTCCAATCTGAATTCAGCCCCCCCAAAACTCCCTTGGGGCGAATTGGGCTGAAATGGGACCAATCAGCCCTCACAAGCACCTTGCAACCCTAAGAACGCCACACCACTCCTCACAAGCACAAGACTTCCTCTCCACACCAAATCAGACCCTAATGAAGCTCACAACCACCACATGCTCGTCATGGGCTAGTGCTACTTCAAAAACACAAGGAAATTAACAATTCTCCTCCCAAATTGGATACTCCACACTCCAAAGATCACAAGAACTTCTAATCAGCCCTAGATTGAAGCTCCCACTCACAATGAGCACCTCATGGACCACAATGGGCTCAACCAGCCCTACTTGGCTCACCAAGTCACTCAAGAACCCCAATTGGGTGTCACTCTCTCTCAATGACACAAATCAGCCCTCTTGAGTTCACAATGTCCACTATGAGGTCTCACACACTCACAAGGGCACAAATCAGCCCTCTTGCTTCACAAAGTCCACTACTTGGTCTCACACACTCACAAGGGCACAAATCAGCCCTCTTGGGATCACAATTTCGTCTCACTCACTCACAAGGGCACCACTCAGCCCTCAATGCATGGAAACGCCTAATGCAACCCACAAATGCTCCCAAGCCTCACCAAGGACTCTCACAAGATTGCAATTGCCAAAATGACAATCACCAATGTACCCAAGTGCACAATCAGCCCCAATGGGCTGCCAATGTACACTTGCAAGCACAAACTCAAACAAGGAGCATGCAACCAGCCCTAACAAGGTCTGATTACAACCATGAGCAATCTCACACTCAAAAATGGACTCCAAACCTCACAAACCAGCCCACAAAAGTTCAAAACAAAAGATGGAATTCAAAGACTTTTTTCTTTGTTTTGAAAATTTTACTCACACCATATGGTTTGTAGGTGACAAAGGGCCCAAATTCAGTATGCTCCTCCAAGCTCCAAGAACTTCTCCAAATGACTTGAATTTCTCCCTCATGTGCAACGCCAAGTGCGTGGGCCCATAACCTATTAAGTTTTGAATGGAGAAAGGCTTTACTTAGATGGTAGAAGATACCAAGGCCCATGTGTGGGCTGAACATAAGCATAAAGCCTTTCACTAGTTATCCACAAACCATGTGGGATAACTAGCAACCTTGGGCTGCCTTTGACTACAAGCAACATCCAATAGACTCTAAATCTAACTAAGAGTCTAATACTACTCCTAGGGCTGAATGTACACTATCTACACTAATATGTACATGATCTTCAACAAGGCCACCATCATAGATTTTGCTTGCATCAAATTCAAACCAGATATACTGAACCCTAATCCACTATGACTTCTTATAAGCACATTAAGAAAATGCCAAGGTAAAAAACTCACCGTGAATCGTGGCTGGTATTCTCTTCTTCGTTGTTGCAACATGGAACACCTTGGTTCACTAGTAGAAAAAAGGCTATAAATGACTAGAGTTAATGACTACAAACCCAATCATTTAGGACACTTATAACTAAACTATGACTGAAGTTTGATTTAGGGTTTGAATCATTTCGGACATTATAGTCATTTATTTGTAATGATTTATTTCTCATCCAACTGATGATGTAGAAGTTTGTTAGTATGTGATTATATGGGGTAGTTGACCTAGCAAGTATAATTGATGACATAGTCTGTACACATGGAGGTTTTGGGTTGGTTGGTTTTGGAATGATGTGGCAAGCTTTGATAGCCCGATTCAGATGAAGTAGAAAATTTTAGATCATTTGTTAGTCACTTTGTAGTATGATTTTGGCTACACCTGTCATACTTGAGTCATTTTTGAGTTCGGTGAAGTCATTTAGAAAGGTTTGTATATCTTGAGGGAGTCATATAGTAGTCATATAATAGTCATTATTTAGTCATTTATATGTTGGTTACACAATAATTGAGTAGATGACTATTGCAGTCATTCATTAGTTTTTTGTAGTTACAAACAAATAAATAAGAAGTAAGAGGATTGAAGAATAGTTTTTAATGAATCATTTTGTATATTTATAATGTGACTACATTTTCATGATTGTATTATAATTGCATTGTGTTTCTAAGGCTTTAGTTTGACTGCATTATGACTAAACTATACATGATTGCACTTTGACTATACTCTAATTGCACTATGATTGTACTCTGACTCTACTGTGACTGCACTTTGACTCTACTATGACTGCACTCTGACTCTACTTTGATTGCACTATGACTGTACCCTGACTGCACTATGACTGTACCCTGACTGCACTATGACTAAACTATAACTGCAATTTGATTGGACTATGGCTAAACTATATAGAAGTATACCAGGACTATAGTATGACTATGTACTTTAACTACAGTTTTCTTTAAACTTCTTCTTTTCTCCAATCCATAATCTATTTTTGCTTCTTGGTCCATAAAAACTATAGCCAACTGTTGAAGGAAGTGAGTAGGATGTCATAGGTTGTTTGAAGTAGGTCTTAAGTATGGGCTAACCTTAGTTATGTGTTGTTTGTAGTAAAAGCAATGAGATATTAGAGAGGGGAAGTCCTTTAAGTGGTGCCTATAGAGAGGGGCATACCTCTTAGACAATTATCCCATATGGTTAGTCATGGCACTAGGTAGTAGAGTAGTATAAGAAGGCAACCCCTAGCATGGGTTGAATATCCCTTTCTCACACTTGTTTGTGTTCCTCTTCATTGAAATACATTCTTTTGTTCTCTTTCTCAATAGGTTATGGGCCCACTCATGTGAGTTGCTAGTAGAGATTTGATCTCATTGCAAGGTGTGTTGGTGGAGGACTATTGGAGCAAGTGGAGTTTGGGGTCGTTTGGAGCATTTGTATTCAAGACTTTTACTTTTTAGTGAGGTATTTTCTTGGTTTGATATCATTTGTGCTCATTGAGGGTTGATTTAGCGTCTTAGAGCCTTAGTTGGAAGCTAGGATTTGACCTAGTCTGCTATAGGTGTTGATTTGTGCATCTGGGGCTTCATTTGAGAGATTTGGAGCATTTCAATGCGCAGTGGAGAGATTTGCATCACTTGAGGTCTGATTCGAAAGTATTAGTCCAATAGAGTGTGCATTGGAGTGATTCGAATCACTTGGGGTATGAATTGAGAGTATTAGTCCAATAGAGTGTGCATTGGAGAGATTTGCATCACTTGAGGTCTGATTTGGGAGTATTAGTCCAATAGAGTGTGCATTGCGAAGATTGGCATCACTTGAGGTCTGATTTGAGAGATTTGCATCACTTGAGGTTTGATTTGAGAGTATTAGTCCAATAGAGTGTGCATTGGAGAGATTTAGACTACTTGGGGTCTGAATTGAGAGATTAGGACCATAAAGGGTCTTATTAGTGTGATTTGGGGCCTTATTGGACATAGTGAAACCACAAGAGGGTTGCTTGGGCATTTGGAGATTAGATTGGAGTGATTAGAATCACTTGGGCTTATATTGGAGGAGGAGTCATCCAACATGGCCACTAGTGATGGAGACAACGTGAGGGTCATTGACAAGTTCAATGGAGAGAACTTTGGTCTATGGAAGTTCAAGATGGAGATGATCTTAGCGGAGAAGGACTTGTGGGAGATTGTGGAGGACACCGAGGAACCACCCCCAACTGATGCCGATGCCAAAGTCAAGAAATCCTATGAGAGGAGGGTCAAGAAGGCCTTTTCCATGATTGCTTGCAATCTTGTGGATAGGCAACTTGCACATGTTCGAGCATGCAAGGGACCGGCGGAAGCATGGAAGGTATTGTGCAACATCCATGAAACAAAGAGTTTATCCAACATGTTATTCATTCGACGCAAGTTCTTCACATGCAAGATGCAAGAGAACGAAGACATGCTGGACCACATCAACAAGGTGAAGGCTCTTGCGGACCAATTGGCTTGTTTGGAGGTGCCCGTCACGGATGGAGACATGGTTATGACTTTGCTTGAGAGCTTGCCACCTTCTTATGAGTATCTCATCACGGCATTGGAGACAAGACCCATGTCAGAGCTCACTCTTGACTTTATCACGGCAAGATTGATGCATGAGATGGCCAAGAGGAAGGAGAATGAGACCCAAGAAGGAGGGGCAGCACTCTACTTACGAAATGGCCAAGGGGGGAGCTCACAACCACGCAAGGAGACACGCACGTGCTACAATTGTGGTAAGCCCGGCCACCTTGCAAGGTTTTGTAAGCAACCCAAGAAGGAGAGTGCAAACAAGGCAAGTGTGGAGGAGGAGTTTGCGCTTGCTGCCAATGATGGGTATGACAACACCAACATGTTCAAGTGGATCATCGACTCGGGTGCAACACAACACATGACCCCACATAGGCAAGCATTTCTCACTTATCAATCTATTAGCAACCGCAAGGTGTATTTGGGGGACAATGGCGTGGTGGATGCAATTGGCATAGGTTGCATTGTAGTGGAGGTGGAGGTGAAGGGCCAATTGAGGACAATTCACATCCAAGATGTGTTGCATGTGCCCAAGTTGCATGCCAATTTGCTCTCGGTGAGCAAGTTGGTGTCACAAGATTTGAAGGTGCAATTCAACAACAAGGGTTGCATTTTAGGGGCACCCAATGGAGGGACAATTGTCACGGCATCAAGAGAGGGCAACTTGTACCAATTGAAGTTCAAAGTGGTGAACGGCACAAGCATGGCGTGTTTGGCCCAAGGACCACTCCATCAACACTCTTTGGAGTTATGGCACAAGAGATTGGGCCACCTTAATGAGAAGAGTGTCAAGCGCCTTCAAAGCATGGTGGGTGGCATGCAAGTGAAGAAGGGCTCTTGTGATCTCAATTGTGAGGCTTGCATTGAAGGCAAGCAAGCGAGGCAACCGTTTCCAAGCGATGGAGCAACGAGGGCAACCAAGGTGTTGGAGATTGTGCACTCCGATGTGTGTGGCCCAATGAAGACCCCTTCCATGGGTGGTGCAAGGTATTTCTTGACCTTCATTGATGATTTTTCAAGGAAGGTGTGGGTGTTCATGCTCAAGTGCAAGAGTGACGTGTTTGAGAGGTTCAAGGTATGGAAGGCACTTGTGGAGAATGAATCGGGGCAAAAGGTGAAGGTATTGAGGTCGGACAATGGAGGGGAATACATGTCCAAGGCCTTTGAGGCTTTTATGAGGCAGCATGGCATTCAACACCAAACTTCGACTCCTTATACTCCACAACAAAATGGTGTGGCGGAGCGTGCCAATCGCACACTTGTGGAGATGGCTCGTGCCATGTTGCATGCTCAAGACCTTAAGTATGATCTTTGGGCGGAGGCCGTATCCAATGCAGCCTATACACGCAATCGTTGCCCCACCAGTGCAGTTGCATCCATGACGCCACAAGAAGCATGGAGTGGAAGAAGGCCCAACATTGGTCACATGCGCATCTTTGGATGCATTGCATATGCCTTGGATTTGAGTCCCAAGCGCTCCAAGCTTGATGCCAAGGGCATCAAGTGCTTGTTGTTGGGCTATTGTGAGGACTCCAAGGCATATAGGTTGATGTGTTTGGAGACCAAGAAGATCATCAAGAGTCGAGATGTCACTTTCATGGAAAACAAGCAAGGAGTAAGCGATGCTGTGGAGATGAGTCCAAGTGGGAGCAACAAGGATGCCACGCATGAGGTGGACAAATCTCCAAGCATGGAGGTTTTGCTCAAGGATGAAGAGGATCTTGATGAGACACCACCAACACCCAAGGAAAAGACAAGTCCATCTACGAGCTCCTCCCCAAGTGAAGATGAGGAGGGAGATGCTTCCAAGGAGCCAAGATATCCTACAAGGGAGCGGAGGCCGCTTGGAGAATGGTGGAAAAATCACATCTTGCCACAAGAGCAAGTGGAGCATGCCAATTTGGCTCACGAAAATGATCCACGCAACATGGAGGAAGCCATGAAGAGCACGGATGCAAGCAAGTGGGAGAAAGCCATGCAAGAGGAGTATGCCTCACTAACGGCCAAAGGTACATGGGAACTCTCTCCCCTTCCTCATGATCGTACAAGTGTTGGATGCAAGTGGGTGTTTTGTACTAAGAGAGATGCATCGGGCAACATTGTGCGCTACAAGGCAAGATTGGTAGCCAAGGGGTATTCTCAAGTTGAAGGGGTGGACTTCAATGAGACCTTTGCTCCCGTCGCCAAATTTTGCACCATTCGATGCATGGCAGCGATTGGGGCAGCTATGGACTTGGAGATGCACCAAATGGATGTTATCACGGCGTTTCTCAATCCTTGGCTTGAGGAGGTGATCTATATGGACCAGCCCAAGGGTTTTGTTCAAAAGGGTCGTGAACATCTCAAGTGTAAGCTCAAGAAGGCCATCTATGGGTTGAGGCAATCAGGAAGAGCATGGTATATGGATGTGGATGCATTGTTTGCAAGGGAGGGCTACACGAGGAGTCATGCCGACCACTCTCTCTACATCAAGCAAACAAGTGCATATTTGGTGATTGTTGTCGTTTATGTGGATGACTTGATTATCATGACCAACACCATTGACAAGATGGTCGAAGTGAAGGCTATGTTGAAGAGTCAATATGATATGAGCGACCTTGGAGAGCTACACTATTGCCTTGGTGTGGAGTTTACAAGGCAAAGGGCGACACGCACCATCACCATGACCCAAAGCAAGTACATCGAGGGAGTGTTGAAGCGCTTCAACATGGAGGGGTGCAAATCCGTTGGCACACCTCTTGATGTGAAGGAAAAGATGCCCAAGCTAACGGATGAAGAGTATGAAGGTGTGAAGGCGGAAATGCAAGATGTGCCATATAAAGCTGCAGTGGGGAGCTTGATGTATGTGATGGTGGCTACAAGGTCTGACCTTGCATTTGCAATGAGTGTAGTGAGCCAACACATGGCCAAATGTGGCCCAAAGCATTGGGCAGCGGTCAAGAGGGTCATGCGATACCTTCAAGGTTCTTTGGATGCCAAGTTGGTACTTGGAGGCAAGAGCCTTGCATTGGTGGGCTTTTGTGATGCAGATTGGGCTGGAGATGCAACCGATAGGAGGTCCACAACAGGCTACGTGTTTATGCTTGGAGGTGGTGCCATTTCATGGAATTCAAAGAAACAACCCACGATTGCATTGTCTACCACCGAGGCGGAGTACATGGCCATTAGCCAATGCACAAGGGAGGCCATTTGGCTAAGACAACTTATGAGTGATGTTGGATTGGAGCAAAAGAAGGCAACACTCATCATGTGTGACAATCAAGGCGCCATTGCCTTGATGAAGAATCCAATCCATCATTCTCGGAGCAAACACATCGACATTCAACACCATTTCATTCGTGAGAAGGTTGAAGTGGAGGTGATTGAGATGAAGTACATTTCTACGGAGCACATGGTGGCGGATGTGCTTACAAAGGCCCTAGCCAAGCCACGACATGAAGTTCTACGCAAGGAGATGGGCTTGACATTGTTTAACAACAAACAAAGTGGGAGTGTTGAAGGAAGTGAGTAGGATGTCATAGGTTGTTTGAAGTAGGTCTTAAGTATGGGCTAACCTTAGTTATGTGTTGTTTGTAGTAAAAGCAATGAGATATTAGAGAGGGGAAGTCCTTTAAGTGGTGCCTATAGAGAGGGGCATACCTCTTAGACAATTATCCCATATGGTTAGTCATGGCACTAGGTAGTAGAGTAGTATAAGAAGGCAACCCCTAGCATGGGTTGAATATCCCTTTCTCACACTTGTTTGTGTTCCTCTTCATTGAAATACATTCTTTTGTTCTCTTTCTCAATACCAACTACCAACTAAAACAAGCAACAACAAAACCACTAATTAGTAAAACAACAAAATTGCAAAACAACTTTCCTACAAAATTGGAAAATAACCATACAACAAATTGATAGCACAACAACAAAACAAAACAATAACATAACAACAAAACAATGATACAACAATTCAACAATAAAAGAACAACACTACAAAACATAAGGAAGATTGTAAACTAAGTCCTCACTTAAAAACTATAGCCAACTACCAACTAAAACAACCAATAGCAAAACCAAAAATCAGTAAAATAACAAAGCAACAAAGCAACAAAATTGCAAAACAAGAGTATAACAAAACACAACAACACAACAAAAAAATAACAACACTACAAAACAACACAACAAAAAGAAGATTGTAAACTAAGTCTTTATTTAGGAAAATTGAAGCAAAAACAAGAAGAGAAAAGGTGAAGATGTTTGAAAGTAAGAAGATAGAAGAAGAGACTAAGACTGAACATCCCTAAAATAGGGCTTCAACTTTCCAAAACCTAGCTTTGTGGCTAGATGTGAATCCAAGCATAACCTTGGTAAAAATAGAATAAAACATCTCAAACCTAGGCAAGTCCCAAAAGTGTCAAGATATGATACTTTGGTGTAGGTACAATAATTTCTAAGCCTCTAAATCCAAGTGTGATCCAGTGCAAATATCCATATAAGTGAGCACAAAAAGTTGACAAGATGTCTAAGTGCTAGAAAAAACTTGCTCCAAGTACTCCAAAAATGGGATTTTAGAACCTGAAGGCCACACCTCACCTATACCCGTCCCAATCACACAACAATCCAACGTTATATTAGTGAAGATGTAACAGGTGTCGTCAGCAATGGCCAATTGCTATCTATGTCACAGATTCATAAAACCAAAATGGAGAACAATAAATCACAAGTTAGTAAGTATTCATGGTAAAGCCAAAATCCTAAGCAAAGTGTATGAAACCCAATGACCTTTGCCATTCTCCTGATGTGCAATTGCTTGAAGTTCAAGAGTCTTCCAAGAAAGTAAGTAAGAAAATACCACACTCACAAAATTCAGCCGTCACAGTAAGAGAGAGAAGAAATGAGGCAGAGAGGCTACTATATGTTAACTGATTTGAAAATGGGAGGGAAAGCACGTAGAGAAGGCCATAATGGATGTAGTTACACCAAATAGGTGGTGGACATATAGCCATTTAAACCATCACCCTTAGTGGGTGGGAGGGTGGTACAATCCACCTGGAGGTAATTTAGATATGAGAGCCCATGTATTATAAATCAAGCCACATCATGCGGTATATGTGCAAGAACTAAAATACCTATAGTCACACTCAGCGAAGAAAGCTGAATTGTATAAGTTAAAAGATTGACTCATGTGCTTAGTAAGAATATGAATATAAAATCATATCATAAAAGCTTCGTGCTATCAAGATAGCCATAAAAAGCTCCTTTTATAAATAAAAGTGAAAATGGAAAAGATAGGAAGTAAATCAAGCAATGCATCAAAGGCAAATTAAAATATATAGAGCCTTTTAAGGTGTGATATTTCCACATCATAGGCTATTGGGTTCAAAGGGACTACTTTACATAAAAAAATATATTTTTTTTAATGAACATAAATGAATAGTTCAATAATTAAAGAAGAAGAAGAAGAAGAAGAAGAAGAAGAAGAAGAAGAAGAAGATAAACTAAAGAGGCGACAGCTAACCTAAACCTAACTATAATTGAGAGAGACGAAATCTCCGTCATTCATCTACAGTAGCTACAACTGCAATTTACTATTGCCATGTCACAATATATTGTATGACTAAATAAGGACTACACAATGACTAAAAAATGACATCATCAATGACAAATAAATGAGATGCAATTACAACATACCACATGCCAAACGCCACAAAAGTATATAGGTGGCTGACCTAAAATGTGGTGGTTGACCTAAAATCTGAACCATTTATATGTTGTCAAGATACAATCTGAGCCTTCCATTTGTTACTGAGGTGAAATTTCACCCGTCCAATTGAGTTGCTTTAGAAAGAAGCAATCTGATTTGTCCATCTGAGCCATCCATCTGAGCTGTCCATCTAAACCATCGATTAGGTCCATCCATCTAAGCCATCAATTAGGTCTTTGATCCATCCATCTAAACCATCAATTAGGTCTTTTTGATCTATCCATCTAAGTTGTCAATTAGGTCTATTTGATCCATCCATTCGATTCATCATATCTATCCATCTAATCCATGTGATCCATCTATGTAAGCTGTCCATCTAGTCCATTTGTAGCTGAATATTAAATTTAATTTCCTTAGTGGATAGTAGCCCAATATTGTTTGTCATTCCTCCATTCTACTATTGTCACTTATTGCGCTCAGTTTATGACAACACAACTCAATTATGACTTGATGTAATCCACATCAACGATAGTGCTACAAATTCTACAATACATAGACAAAACTTTAGATGACAACAATTCTCATTGCTCATTTCATCTGGGCATCATCCACTACTCCTTTGAATGCTTGATAAATGACTGGAACTTATCACACGTCAGCTTTGGCGTCTAAATAATGACTAGAAGTCATTTTTCAATCATTTTCTAGTGATTAGTCATTTTTTCACTAGTTACATTTGACCTTGTTTTCTACTAGTGGTTCTAGGCTTTATAATTCCATGAGCTGCCCACCAATCCCCATGCATCTCCTTCTTGCACTTCAAATCAATGCAGGTGGTGGATTCTTGAAAGTGAAACTTGCAGCACATGTTGTGGTATGCACACTTACAAGTTCCAAGTACAACAACCCAAATTGATTCAAACCCTAAACTGCAATAAACACATCTATCAAATTGAACCTACTCTTTCTAACTTGGAGCACTAAGATTACAAATCAGTTGTGGCGGCACAGACCTAAAGAAGGTCGACCTTGATTCGAGTTGACTAATACAGCTCTTCACTACTAATTGATGCCAATCAAGTTAGAGAATTCTTTCCTCTAAACTCATCACTCTAGAGACCACTCAAAACTCTGTTTCTTGAACTTTCAAATAACTAGATTGCCCATCGTTTGCCCAAGTCTCACAACAAGCAACAACATTTTTTTGACCTTTAATGTCTTGAGACAATGAATCTAGTTAACTACTACTGCAGATTACATCCCCTCCACTCTCAAAAATGTGGTGCAACTCACTCTCTCTCAATGCCTATAGTGAATTCAGTTTCCCAAGCACATCAGATAGTTTCTCAAGACAAAATTCCATTTGTCTCTTTGAATGCTCATCTGCAACAATGAAATCATCTTTCACCTTTCTCTCTAAAGTTAGAGAAATTACCATCCTCCCATGCTCTTCACTCATTATCCCTCCATAGCTCCTCCAAGCCTCAATAGCTACAGCCACTGCACCTAGACCTCCAAAACCCTCGTATCCCATGCAATTGCCTAAAAAACTTTCTTGCCGCGAGGAATTGTCCAATTGGCTCAAGGTCTTTGACCCACTAAAACCACCATCCTTTGCCTATATGTTGCCATCTTCATCGTCAAAGAAGGAAGAATCGTCCTCTACCCTCCCTTGCTTCATTGCCTTTTGCCGCCACCTTAGTTGTTCATTGTTTGTCCATTCAGAGACCAAATACCTATTTTGGTATGTCACAACCTATTTTAGTCTTACACTCTATTTAGGGCTATTTACATCTAATTACATCCTAAATTAAAAAATTAAAAAAACAAAAAAACCATGAGTCCCAAGTGATGAATTGGGAACTCGTAGACCCTCAACAAAAAGGTGGAGTTGAGGGCCCAAGATATTGAAGATGGTAAGGCTCAAGAAATGTTTTGTCACAACATGGGGGGCATTAGAGTGTGCAATACAAGAAATTCCTTCGGTTCCCAAAAAAAAGCGTAAAAAGGGCCAAATGGCCATTGGATAGAGAGGGAATGTGCTCAAGAGTTCAATGAGCAGTACATGACATACAATAATGCCTTGATTGGCAGAGTCCACTTTTTGTCAAAGTTGGAAGAAGTTGCAGAAGTTTGTGCTCTTGTCAAAATAGATGGAGAAACAAGCATAGGGCATCTATTCATGGAGGTGGCATGGGCATTTGATAGGAGGATTGGTGACATCATAACCAAGTGGAGGGCGTTCTTATTGGAATGAGAATGACCAAGATGGTTATACATCAAAGGTGACAACAAAGCAATCAATGTGATGGTAAATCGAGTGGATGTTGCTTTGAGAGCCTTAAAGGCAGAGGAAGTAGATTTGTTTGCCAAGCAAAACCAAAAACAGAAGATTGAAGACAAGGATGACTACTCTTTGAAAATAAAACAACAATTTTCCATGGTTGACATTAAGGCTATATCTAGAGGGCTCCTTATTCACAATCTTGGTACAAAATTCATTGAACAAGTGCAAGACTTCCAGCTAAAAAGGGACCATCTTAACATTCAGAAGAGGGTAGTGGTGATTAAATATAATAGAGGTGGACCTTGCTTTTATTAGGATAAAAATATATGGAATATTGCTTAGATGTCATAAGAGTTGAGTACTAGTAATTAATTGTAGTCATGGTATGTTTTGATTTGCTTTTAAGATATCTATATATATCTTTGGATTTACCATCTATTTTGATTTTCTTTTAATTCTTCCTATTCTAAACTCCACCTACTAGTTAAGTATGTTTTTTTTGTCCTTATCTTACAATTAATTTTGTTTGATTGAAGTATTATTTTCTACAATCCCATCCACTAATCCACATTTCTCTAGTAGAAATGTAGTGTCCAAGACAACAGGAATTGAACCGAAAACTGTTGTTTAGTTCAATTGACCCATCAACATTACCACTAAGGCAATTAGAACTGCCTTGCCTAGTAGGCTCCCCGAGGGCCCCTTGTGTGGGGGGGAGGACTCAAACTCTAGACCTCACTCAAGCAATGCGGGTGACTTAACCTCTACACCAATATTTACTTAGCATGTCAAGGTAGTAGAAACGTTGTTACTTATCCACTCATTGTCATCGTCTGAAGGTACAAGAAGTGTCCTCACATAGTCTCGAGGTTCAATTCAAAGAGCCATAACTTTTGCATCCTATGTCCAAATTCAATAAAATTTGTTGGAGAAGTTTTGCATACTAGTCTAGTTTGTGTGGTAAAATTTTCACATCAATTTAAGAGATAATAGTTTTTTGAAAGACATTCAAAGTTTACAGTTTTAATTTGAGTTTACCAAACTGCATTTTGATGGCCGCAACTTTGGGGGATTGTATCTTCTTCATCCAATGTCCGTTTTCAATAAAAAAAAAATTTGGATTATGTTCCTTCTAAAGTCTAGTTATTGTGATAAAATTTTCATGTCAATCCAAGTTGTTTTGAATTTTTGGAAGCCATTCAAAGTTCAAAATCCAGACATTTTTAGATTACAGTGAACTTTGGTGGCTTATATCTTCCTCATACACTATCCGTTTTCAATAAAAAAAATTTGAAAAATTTGTGCATACAAGTCTAGTTTATGTGGTAAAAATTTCATATCAACCCAAGGAGTTATGAGTGATTGAGAAGCATTTTAGTAGAAGGAGGTTCAACCATAGATGTGTTTTTTGCAACTTTTCTTGTTTTTTGATAGTTCAAAGTCATTTTGTAGACACTTTGAGTCAATTGAATGATATTTTTTTCACCAATGAAAAATCAGATTCCACCTCCAATGTGTTGCTAGAAAAATTTTAGCAATTTTTTTCAATACTAAAACATTATAATTGATTTTGCTATATAGATAGCCAAATGACTCTAAATTTCATTTAAGTCATCCACACGATGCACACTACAAGATTGTGTGGTTGAGATTTTCATACCTTAGCAACATTTAGACTTAATACACTTAATTAGCAAGGATATGGTGAATTTCATTAAAATGGTGGTATTCCATGTGCCATTAATTTTTCAAACTATGCAATCTAAACTATGAAAGCAATATTTAATATAGTATGGTATAGATATCTAAAATCTAGGATGTTTGTAGATTTCTAAAATCTAGGACATATCTAGATCTCAGACCATGCAATCCAAACCATCTACAGCATTTCTAGATTTCAAACATCTGAAACAATTTTAGATTTTAGAAATCTACAAACTATGTAGATTTCAAAGGTTACTTAACTTGTTAAATTTTTGTTGATTTGGTCAAAAAAATAGAAGTGCCTAAAACAATAGAAACTTGTTGGTGTCTTTATAGAATTTTGTAGATTTTAACAAGTTGTGACCACTAGTACCTAGAATAACAAAAAATTGTTGATTTTTTGTTGTTTTGGTCACAACTTTCTACTAGTGTTTCTTCCCACCTTAATTGACTGCCTTTTGCCCCATTCGTCCTATCCACCTATCCGCCAATCCGTGTACATCACCTTCTCTATCAATGGAAATTGGATTGCCCAACCATTAGGAGTAAATGAGAAATTTAAAATTCCTCTTCAACAATCAATGTCAACTTTATTGAGCTGAAGACTATAACTATAGGAACTATAGCATTTGAAAGCACTCTTGAGAAACTGAATGCTAAGATTTCCAAGGGCTAGGAGCTGTAATTTTTGTATCCCTTTCTTCATAATGCATAGTTTGGTGGACATGAGGGCCTTGATTTTCCAAACTTTATTTACTCATTGTTTTTCATATTTGGACATTGTTTACATGTCTTACATTTTCAATTTGATTCCAATGTTCAAAATTCAAACTTATGACTTATCAATATGACCAAAGATTGGTCTACTTGGTATGGTGTCTCGTCAATTGGTAAAATAAAGTGCAAGGCTTGTAACTCAGTGTTTGTTGTATGTTGAACCACCTAGGATATCAAGGCCCATCAAGTTTTCGTGGTACAAGAGTAAGCCTTTGTCTGCAATTGACGTCGAAAGTTGAGCTCTATTTACTTGTTCCAAGGGGGCATTCTCACGAAGAATTGCCATTAACAATGTGAATAACAATAGCATGCTTATGGTTGGAAGTGATTTCTCAAATGAGAGGAGCATGCCGCATTCTACTCAAGAAGACTCATGCACATGATTAAAAGATTTTTTTGGTGTGGATTCCAAAGTGAATGTAAATATAAAAACATATAGTGAACATAAAACTCTAAGGGCATCAAGCAATAGGTCTTAGAAATAGAGTAGGCTAGTAGATGGCTTTGAATCAAGAAATAAACACAATTTGGGCCGATTTTTTTTATGCAACAAACATACTATTTGTTGTAGCCCAAAATTCAACATTCATAGAACTGGTGAAGAGAATGATTGAGAGCAATGGGCCCTACACTTCACCATTGTACCACAAGCTACAACAGAAATTTCTTGACTAAGCGAAGACAAACCTTGAGACAAAGCTTCTTAACATTACTGAAGATAGCAATAGGAAGTTTGGAGCATCATTCCCTAATTATTGATGGATGGAGCTCGATTACAAACCAATCATTGATAAATGCCATGCTTGTATCTTCCATTGGTGAGCAATTCCTTGAATCAATGGATACAAGTAGAGTCGAAAAGAACGCGCAATTTGTGGCCTCTGTCTTGGAAAAAATTTATAGAACAAATGGGCTCCATTAATGTGGTGCAAGTGACTGCAAATAATGCTGCTATGAACTTGACAAAATGGGATTTGGTGTCTAGTAAATATCCACACATTTTCTTTCAAGGTTGTGTGGTGTATGCCCTAAATTTGTTGCTAAAATATTGGAGGAAGCAAAAATGGATTAAAGACCAAGCGGAAAAGGCCTATATTGTAGTCAAATTCTTTAGGTCACAGCAAATATTAGCATGTTGTTTTCTATATTTTAAAAGCACCAAATGAAATATAGCTTGTTGATGCCGGTAGAAATAAGATTTGCCTCAAATTTCATCATGATTAATCATTTGTTGAAGGTTAAAGTTGCATTGCAACAAAGTGTGGTGGATTCACAATGGGTGGAGTATGTGCTTAAGTTACGAGACTCTAAGAAAAGAAAATCTTGTATGGAGTCATGGAAGGTGAAGAAGACAATTTTGAATGAGCATTTTTGGGCCAATGCGACCAATTTTTGAGAATTGGTGGCTCTAGTGGTGTATGGTCTACATGATTTGGATGTCAAGACACCATGCATATGCAAGAGGTTGCACATTATGAGAAATTTAGAAACATATGTCTTTGCTTTACGATAAAGAACTAGCCAACGATCAACATGCAACAAATGCATGTAGACTTATTATCACAAAAATATGTAAATTTGGAACTTACAAGCATGTAATAAAGGAATTTGTAGCCATTCGACCCTAGGGAGATTACTCTTGAATTTTAGAAAACTACATGAGTTAAAAGATAGGGTCTATTTAATTCAAAGGGAGAAAATTTTATATAATACGTAGCGCTACTGTAGGGTCCATTAAATTCTACATACTCTAATATATATATAAATTAGGCTACATAAAAACATTATATAGTAGGAATTTTTATTAATAAGTTAGCTTGAATAAATAGGGGCCGTGCAAATTTTTCATAGTACTATGAGCATAGATAAGGAAAAATAATTTCATGTGGATGATAAAATGGACACAATCAAGAAAATATACAATGAAGGGTGGTTGATAAAAACTATGCTATAGTACTAATAGTGTATATATAAAAAAAATTAAGTGCAAATGTAAAACAGTGGCCATAAATGGTAGAAATTGTCACATTGCACAAATAAGGAGGTTTACCTTATTAGATTCAATGCCCCTAAATTTGTACAATAGGAGGATAGAGTTTATAGTTCATTTAACCCCTAAAGGACCAAACAATGTTTTTTAGCAACATATTGATTTAGAACAGCTCACTATGGATGGAATTTTTATTTTTTTTCTTTGAAATTTTCACACAACATGTGCCCAAGGAGTAACTTTAAGGCCCAACATTTTCATAACATTTGAATACATGGTTGAAAAGTTATTGTATGATATGTAGTTTTCATTGCTCGACGGTCAACTCGGTCAACAAAAAAAACTTCTTTAAAAATCACTTTTTTTAAAAATAAAAATTTGAAATTGGTTTTCTAGATTTATATATACATGGAAAGCTTTTCATCGTTCTATTTTAATTTATGAGATGAAAGTTATAAAGAGTTTTAGTTATAGGTAGTTTGTGGGTAGTTATGGAATCTCCACTCTAAAATAAACTTTGAAGGCCTTTATTTCACTCAATTTTCATGATTTTTGGAAAAAAAATAAAAAAATTTAGGTGTAGATTTTTTATTACAACATTACAACCATTGGAATTGGCATTTGTCAATTCTATAACTAAATTGTTAACAATTTAGTATTTTGAATCATTCTCTACTTCTTTCTACTTACTAATTTTTTCCTATATGTTTTACAATTCAAAATAATCTAAAACTTTTCAAGCATGTAGCCAACTTGACTTGAAGAATGAATCCAAAGAGTTACAACCATTTTGGACATTTTTTCATAATGATCTCACCTTGTGAAGTGCAGCTGCCCGGTTTTTTGCAGGGCCCAAAAAGGCTTTTTGTTAATTTGAACACTAATATCTTGCAATCTACATGGTGAAAAATTAGGAAAATTTTCTACATCTTCTCAACCCAGCGTACTCCAAGGTCCTATGGTTACATGTGTCCCAAAATGTATTTTTTCTAAAATTTGATACTTGTACTAGAAATGGCAGTTTTGGAGCACTTTTGGTGAAAACATAGTCAAATACATTTAGGGGTTAATTTCAATCTTTGAAGTTGTATATATTAAACACACTCAATCATATTGATTGAGATGTTCATAGCTAATTCAATGGGGATTCTAAAGTGTTCAATGGTAAATTTATCATGAAAAACTGTCATTTGGTCAATGATACTTGAATTGAATTGATTGTTGTTGGTTTCATAGTGTATCCCTAGCCTTTATATGCATGTAGTAGAGGTAAGGAAAAATTTATAAAGAAGGTCAATAGTTGGAAAAATTTGGACACTTAAATATTATATGTAAGATAGCCCCATTAAAAAAACTAAATGAATGAATTCACAAAAAATATAAGGCATTAAAAATACAGTCTTGTAGCTTTTTATGTAAAAATACAGTCATCTTAAATGCAATAATGAAGGTAAGTAGCCCCACATAAAATACCCTCTTAGCTCAAGTGTATACCTTAAATTACAAGAAGTGATCTCCTTGGGTATTTGACATTGGGAACCTCTGTTTCACAACATATTAGATATGGTTGAACAAATATTGTCAGCACATGTTTGGTGGGATTTTGAGGGTGCATGTGGCAAACTCATTGCTCTAATTGTGAAAAGGACATTGGCCCAACCGGTATCATCATCGTCATGTGAATGAAATTAGAGTAGCTATTCTTTTAATCACAACAAATCTTTGAACAAGTTAAAGCTACAAAAAGTAGCAAATTTGGTGTATATGTACATCAATTCCAAAGTCTTAGCCACATTGAAGAAAATGATGAGAAGAAGTGGTATTATGAGAACATGGAGTCCAAGGATTCGGAGGGGCCTATATCAAAAGACGAGTATGATGAGTCTATATTTGATGATTGATGGAGATGCTATGAACCATGACATGCACAATTTTGACAATGAACCATTTTAGAGCCCTAATCAAAACAATGAAGACTTCAGAGTCAATGATAGAGACATGTACAAGTTTTGATCAAATGAGGACAATTGTGGACTTGATGAAGATGTAGCTTTGATGGCCAGATTTGTAGATGGAATTGGGTTCATGAGTTGAAAAATCTTCTACTAAACATGGAGGATACATATGTGGAGATAATGGAGACAAGTAGGACAACGGTTGTGAATGATGGGAGTTTCAAAAATGATGAAGTGATTCCAATTTCTGTTGCTCCATCCACAATAGTGGCATAAGAAGAAAATGACAAATACAATGACAAGGGACTATGTGAGGTGAAGGTCTACATGAATGTAGGCGACACAAGTATTGTGTCAATAGTGGTATTGGCAAGCAAGAATAGTGGGGAAATAAATATTGGAAATGCCAAACCACATGAAATAAAAGATACTATTGATGCATGTTTGATGGAGTCTGGAAGTCCAATTTTTGTCAACAATGGTGATAGCAAGAAGAAACTCATGGAAGATTCCCAAGAACCACCACGTAGTGATCTTCCACATGCACTTTTTAAAACCAATAGCACAACTTTAGATGGTTAAGGAAGCTCACAACTTGGAAAATAATATTTATCTCTTCTAAAAGAAATGGACCCTTATATTAATCTAAGTCAAACCATTTTATCATGTACCGATGATGATAAGGATTATGAGACATTGGCTTCAATAGTTTCTCTTCATTGTAGCCATCCACCACGACATTCCATCAAATCGTCAGTCCAAAAATTGCAGTCTTTGAATGCGATGGAGTTTAATCATTCAAGGAGGATCAAAAGTAAGGATAATTTGATGTCAAAGAACCTACTAAAATCAATAATAAAAGAATAATGCAACCCTTTGCTATCTCCCCAACCAAAAGACTAAATGTGGATAGAATCCTACTTGATGCATGTCAACCTTCTTCAAAGAAGAAAATGAAAACAATCCCTGACCTTAATTAAAGAAGGCATTGGTAAGTCCATATTGAGAGCCAAAAGGGAAAAGAAGAACTGCAAATCAATGAAATCACTCCCATGTAGGCAAATACAAGAAGAAAGGAAAAAATTGTACAATCTTCATTAGACAATATGGAAAACACATTTGGCAATGAAGACGATGGATGAGGAACTAGATGTGACAATAATAGGGTTGAGGTGAAACAAGATAGTGATTACAAGCCTTAGGGATTGAAGGGATGTAGGCTTAGGTGTTTAGGTGCTCATGATACATAGAGCACGTAGTGGTTATTGATTGTCTATACCTTTCATTGTAGTTGTAATTTGCTTATTGATGTTGAAAATACCATTAGAGTTTTTTTGTTTGCAAAACCAAGAAAAAATTCAATAAAAATTGATTATATGTTTTCTTCTTTGAATAAAACATAATATATTATAGTATAATTGTATAATGCAATGGTTTTGACTTTATGATTGTTTTAGTTTTGGTAATTTTCAAAGTGAAAAGTTTGAGGTTGTGTAGGCATTTGATTCCTACCCTTGGAGTTAAGCAAACACAACCAAATACTTGTGTTGTTAAGTTGTCTTATGGGTGTCTATATGTTAAATCCAAATATGCCTTCAAAGCAATGAATCTTTAGTATGAAAGTTCTACTTTGAATTCCCTAATTGGAAATTTAATCCATTTCAAAACAAATTAGTAAACGAGTTTGGCCTTAGGATTTATCTCCCGAGGTAGGCCCATAAAGGATTAATCAATCAGGAAAACAAAGTAGGTTAGGTTGTAGGGTTGTTAATACCCTTTCCAAAATGATAAAGAACTCTCAAATCCGACTTTCCTATGATGAGATAATTGCGGCTAAAGTTTGAGTTTCAATCCAATGGTTAAAACTTCATCAATCGATTGCTTCTATACTAACTATCAAAATCCACTTTAAATTTTTGGGTTATTTTCTATTTTTTATCTTCTTCCTAAAACTCTGAAATCTACTTGGTTTGGTCAACCTTCATCCAAATCCTCCCTAACCTTGATCAATTCTTCATTCCACTCTAACTTCTTCAATACTAACCTAATTCCTAGGGTCAAGGTAGTTTTGAGACCCTAAAAAATTATGACCTAAAAGATTCTAAGTCTAACTTGTAATTTCATATTGTTCTAAATACGTCTTTTAATTTTTAATCCTATTTGCTATTTTTAGATGTAAATAAGATTAAAGTAAAATTCACTAAATTTACCTCCCAAAAAGGTTAAACATTTATACTTTCGACTTTTCTAAAAAAAGTTATTCATGGATGAAGTTTGACTGGCAACTAGTTTATCAAACTTCATCCATCAATTTCTTTCATCTTTCACTTTTGAAAATTAACTCTTTCTTTTACTTGTGACTTCTACTTCTACTCTAGATTTTAAGATTCCTTCTTTGATTCTTTTGGATGATTTTCTATCTTTTCATCCAATTTTTAAACTATTTTTCATTTGAGTATAACTTTTGGAGTTTTTGTCTATTTTTGATGTTTAATGACTTTTTGGAAAGCTACTGACTTACACTAACTACTTTTCCAATCACATTCTTCTTTTCTAATGATCTTCATGGTCTGAATTTAAGTTTTAACTTCTAACACGAATACCTAACTTAATCTAATTCTTTTGGAGTAAATCAAAGCAAAGATAAGTAATTTACGAACTTACCTCAAGATCCACAACTCCCAATTCCTCATTGTCATGCATTGCAATTGCGCCCTTATAGCATACTCTTTCCATTTCCATTTTGTATTGCTTTTTGAAATGTTTGGTGAAGTAGGTAGTTTGTTGGAAGAGTTTAAAGACTCTTTCTAACTCATTGTGACTCTTTTCCTTTTCTTTCCCTTTTTTCTAATTTTTTTCTTTTCTTTCTAGATATTTTTTTGTAAACCAAATCCTACTAAATCAAACCCCTAAATCCCTTGCTAATTTTGCAAGAAGCAAACAAATGCTTGAAGATAAGTGGATTTGACTTCTACTAACTACTAATTGATTCCTAGAATTTAATAAATAAGTCAAATATGCTTTCTTTTTGTTTGTTTCTATTTGTCTTCTAGTTACCAACTTCCAACCTTGGTAAGTGTGGCCAAACATTCTCTATGGATTGTTTGTATTCAATTCTATCTGTCTTCCTTTCTTCTACTTCCTAAATGCTAATCTCCAACCCAATACTTCTTATTTGCAACTTTGGAATTTTGCAATGTGAGATGGAGTGAGTCCAGAGTGTGAGGTTCAATTTTTGTATACCAGTTTGTGACTCCACAACTTGACTAGATGGAGACAAATTGTGAGGTTGCAAGGTATGGTGTTCACATTGAACTTTGGCTCTCCCCTGCTTGGTCAATCCAAGTTGAATTCGGTCCTTGTCTTGACTTGATGTTCTCTCCACTTAGTTACTATTCTCTCAATTTAAAATCTCAACTCTAATTGATGGCCTGTCAATTGTTTAAGGCTTTCACTCTGATTTTGCAATTTAATGCACCTTATGTCCCCCTCTTATTCTAATATTCAAGACTAAATAGATGCCAATTTTCTTTCTCTCCAGGCTTACTTTATCCAAAATCAAACCTCTGAAATTTTTTGAATGGATATTCTCTTAACTATATGGATTATTCAGCCTGCAGGCTAACCCAATTTTTCATATATTTTTCCAACACTACAGGTACCTCTCAACCTCGTAGTCTCTCCAAAAATCTTCAATTTAGTGGCACCTTTTGTCATCAAGGAAGCAAATTTTTTGATTATAAAATCAAAATTGGGACCCGATTGGATATCATCCCATTTTCTAGCTTTTCCAATATGATATATTTAAGGATTTTTGGTCGTTTGAGTTCAATCAAGAAACCGACAATTTGTTCTTTGTGACCTGCCTACTACCTCCCAAACCCTCTGATCTGGTCCTTCCAACTTACCTAGCCTGCTTGGTTAGTTGGCTGGTAATGGTGCGTCGGTTGATTGACTAAGGGCTTTAAGAAGTTGGATAACTGGCTATGATTCAATTTTGGTATTTTTGTGTTTTTATTCACAAAAAACTTCTAGATGTTGCTTGCCATATTTGGAATTCAAGTCTCAATTTTTGGGGATTTAAATCCACACTTGGATCTCCTTTTAAGGACCCTTTTCAATCTAAAAGTAAAATGAAAATTTTGACCAAGAGCAAAGCTTCATCATCTAGGGGGATTAGCCCTAGATTTTTAAGACTAAAAATTAGTCCCAACTTCAAAGCTTCATCATACAAGGATTGTTAAGCCGTAATTTGAACAACAAAAAGTGTGACAATACGTTAGAGAATGTGCCTATAGGCAAAAGCTTCACTTTATGGTGGGTTAACACCACATTATAAGACACGAAATGAAAAATTAGTTGGAACTTGAGTTTCTGATTAGTACGAATAACAACTAAATAGTAATGATTGGTTTGCAAGACTTTGGAGGACTACAACAAACATCACCTCCCAAATGACTCAATGACTCATGGTTGGACCACAATTTTTCCACATCAAGGCTTCACGGGGGATTTCATCACAAAATGCGTGAAATCCTCACCAAAAAAGATCAGTAGAAAATTAAGAGTGAGAACACAAAGACGTTAGTAAATCACTTGGAAAACTTCCACAATAGCTATGGGTTTCAAAGGGACCCCCACTTCCTTTAAAAGAGCTTCAGTAACTTCAACAATGGGAGCTTAATCCTTAAAGGACAAACTAGTGACCTTGGAAATCATGACTTTTGGAACCGTGTGACATCATTTACTTTAAAAAAACCAAAAATATCCATTGGAGGTCAAACTACTATAGAAGATTTTTCCTTTCCACCCCTAATTCCGAGGATGAATAGTTTTACTTCTGTCCTATACAAAAGAATTCTTTGTCCTCCATCGGATACAAAACACCCATGCCAACGTTTAAGGGTTAAATACTCCAAAATAGCTTGAAAATCAAGTGTTTTGGTCTAAATGACCAAAAATCCAATAATGCCAACAAACTTGGCGGTTATAAAATGAAAGAAATTGTTCTTTAAAATGAAGAAAAGGGGTGGAGAGTAAGAGGAGGGGTCCTTTTTATACATTTCCAAGGCTTGCTCCTCCCTCAGGTTACCTAACAAACTACTCCTAGGATAAACTAGAAATTAATTTTTAAATTTCTACCATACTGCTATGACCACTCTAACTTTTAGAGAAATGCTCCAAATGCCAAACGAATTGTGCCATTGTCCTCAAAAAGATTCAAATTACTCTATTGGACCCTCTATTCCCTACTCTCATCCCATTTTGTCAATGAAAGCTAGTGATTTGAAATGCAGTGAAAAAGGTCAAAAACTCAAAACTTGTAGTTTTACCTTTTTTCAAGGTTTTGACTAGATAGGGTTGCCTAGGAGGATTAAGAAAGTAAAAAAAGAGTCCAAGTTGACTTCAATCGAATGTCATATGCTCTAGATACATTGGTCAACTCATTAGGAATTTTAGAATTCTGTTAAAAATCATTGTCACTGCCAATTCTAGTACTTATCGATGTTAAAATGTCTTGAAATTTGGCAGGGCATTTATTTATACTAATACACACTATATTAATTTTTAGTGTGATTTTACTACTACCTTGGTAATTTCCATGAATTTCCAAATGCTGATAAATGTAGTTGACTTCCCATAGAGTCATCTTCTACAATCCCAAAAATTATGAAATTTTTTTTGTAGCTTCCAGGAAGCCCCCCAATCATAAGTAAAAATTTCTATGTCTATTTTGCACTTGATGGTAAAGGTGTCAAAATAATGCCTGTCGAATTAATTCCTCCCTGGAGGAATTATTATCGTACAAGGAAATCTTCATGAACTGACTTCGCCGTTGTGATCCTAGCATTTTTTTAATCTACAAACACCATTCTCCATCTATCAGTTGCACAATCATTGAGCTTGTAGAATTCACCATCAAAGAATAAAAAATAACTTTTCCAATTCTTTGCAAATTCAATGGTGATCTTTACATGGGTCACCTACATGTATTTTAGTATTTCTAGGACTTAGGGAACCAATTCCCACCTTGACCCTCTAACTCCTATAATCTAATTCTTTATCACCATTCCCTAGAGGTTTGACCTATTATAACCCAAATTAGATGTTTTTACCTATTTTTGGCAACAAAGCTTAAACTACTCCAAACCCTTAATTGCTATGCTAAATGCCTAATTTGGACATTGAAACTTAGAAAGAAAAGTGTTTAAGGCACTTTCAAACTTGTAGGACTAACATTGCATTCGTAGGTACTTCTACCAAACATGTTGTAAATTCTCTTTTATGGTCTTTTTAACTATAAATGATACTAATTATGAGCAAAAGTGGAAAAGAAAGAAAAATCCAAGACCCAGTTGCTAACTACTAGGCTCACAGATTGTGTATGACGTTTTCATTCTTGTCAATGACAATTGAAAATATGTCCAAAGTTCCAAAACTACAATTCCAAAACTCATTTTCTAAAGTTCGCCAACAAGTTGCCATGCACCCTCCACCTTCTACATTTGCTAGCATGTCTGCCATCTAAACCGCCCCACGTCCACCATTTACTATCGGCCATCTACCCCCTTGTCCACCCCCACCCACCCCATGCCTTGTTTGAGTGTCCACATTGCGTCCGCCATCACCCGTCTTCACCCACTATTTGTAGTCTACCCACATGTCTGCTGTCCACCACATTAACCAACCATAATTTTTTTTTATAGTGGTTTTTCTCCATCCGTGGCATACTGTATGTGTAGGTCAATTTCATAAATAACTTGGGAAAATGTTGAAAATGTCGAAAAAAAAAAGAATTATTTACAACTGTTTCTAAAAATCTAAAAAAAATTATTCCTGAGAAAAATTAGAAAAAGGAACACACTTACACATGAATAGAAGGAGTCAATCCAAAATTAGGAGATAGTGCCCAAAAGCAAAAATTTCCTAACCACCTGCCGAATTGTTGAAATTCTAAAATTAAATTATTTTGGCACCAATGTGTTGAATTAGACTTGAACATACGGTAACATCCGCCACGTCTAGACATCCGGACGTCCAAATTTTGGACATGATTTTGCCTGGGACATTCATTTTCGTCAACCCTACAAAGAACTCTAAATACAAACACAAATATATACTTATTAACAAGAATGCTTCTACAAAGTGCTCAAACTACTTAACCATAGAAGGAGATCAATCTCCAAAAAGAGTCTCCTCACTCCTAAGCTCCATCTTATATAATAGAGACTATCAATAAAGACTATTTTTTCTATCTTTAGCTTTTTATCCTTGGTTCTATTTAGAACCATCCACTAAAGTAAAAGTCTTAATTGTATTTCTCTAAATCATATCTTATCCAAATCTTGATCTTCTATTTGGAGTTGGTTAACACCAAGTTCCAACAAACTTGTCCTCCTTTGGGAATTGTCTAACTCCAATGCACTAGTCATCTAAGTGGAGTTGTCTGATTCCACTACATTAATCCATCATTTGGAGAAATCTATCTCCAAGCACTCCAATACCCTTGTCATCCAATCGGAGTTGTCTAACTCTAGTGCACAAATCCACCATCTAGAAAAATTAATCTCCAATCAATCTTTGTTTGTCTACTAGTGCATATTTCATCATGGACTAGTTTATCTATCAATGCATTTATCTATCAAAAGCCATGACATGAAGGTCGTCATGACACAATCATCAAAAATTATTTCATCTATCAATACATTCCTCCATCAAAAGGTTGTGACAAGGGTCATGACACTAAATGACATTCCTACCTTTAATTTCCATAATACCTATAGGATTAAGATCCACACTTGGTCTACCTCATGATTTTATAACAAGTTTGACCAAGAGTGGATCTTAACCCTAAAATGATGTTGAAGACTTCTTGTGTCCCTTGAATGATTTCAAGGATTGTAGAATGGCAAAAAAAAATTTCATCCAATTTTGGGGAGGAGTGGCTTGAGCGCATTTTGAGTGAATAATATAGAATAATTCCTCACTATTATATTATTAATTATTCAAACACTAAGAGAGAAAGGGATATTTTAAATGAGGTTTTAAATATAGTCCTAAATATAAGATTATAAGTAATGACCTTTTAAGAGATTTTTTGTAAAATTTTACTAGAAACACATGTATTTCTAGTAAATTTTTACTAAATATCTCTTTCAAGGTCATTATTTATTCATTATCTAATGTCTAGGACTATACTTAACTCCTAAAGTTCCTTGACTAGGTTATCACCAAAAACTCTTAGAAACTGTCATTTCTAATACAAGTAGAAAATTCTTGAAAAATATCATTTTTGGACACATGTAACTATAGGACCTTGTGCTATACTATATTGAGAAGATGTAGAAAAAATTTCAGAAATTTCCACTTTATAGACTGCAAGATATTAGCATTTTAAGTGACAAATATCTTTTTTTTGGCCCTATGAAAACCGGGCAGTTGCACTTCACAAGGCCACATTTTTATGAAAAAAATTTCAAAATGGTGGTTATTCTTTCGATTCATCTTTCAAGGCAAATTTTCTATAAGCTTCAAAATTTTCAAATCATTTGAAATTGTGCAACATATAGGAAAAAAATAGTAAGTAGAAACATGTAGAGAATGATTCAAAATACTATATTGTTAACAATTTATCAATGGAATTGAAAAATGCCAATCCCAATGGTTTTAATGTTTAAATAAAAAATCTATACCTAATATTTTATTTTTTTTCCAAAAATATTAAAAATTGAGTAAAATAAAGGACTTCAAAGTTTATTTTTGAGTAGAGAATCCATACATGCCTGCAAACAAAAATATCTCATAACTTTTGACTCATTGATCAAAATGGTATGATTCAAATCTTTCTTTGTAAATAGAAACCTAGAAAACCAACTTCAAATTTTTATTTTTGAAAAAAGTGATTTTTTCAAATCTACCCAGACTGCCCAAGTTGAGAAACAAACTATATATTAGGCCATAACTTTTGACTCTTATTTCCAAATGTCCTAAAATTTAGTTCACATGAAAGATATTCCTTGTCTACACCTTCTATGAAAGTTTGGGCAAAAAACATGGAATTCTCTAGTCACACATACTTGCCCAAAATTTCTATGTCGCTAAACAATGCACCTTGGTCCTTTTGGGGTTAAAAACTCACTTAAAACACCCATTTCTTTTGTAGTGAAATGAGGAAGATGTTTAATCCATAGATCACCATTGTAGTGTATTTTGGCCACTTTTTGCTTTATCCCCTAAAAGACCATTGTCCCTTTGGGAGACAAATTCAATTTCAAGTAGGTAACTACATTCTCAATTACTTGCAAGATTTTTTTAAACTTTTTTTGAAGATAGAAAATTGATTAGCTTCGTGGAAATGTGATTTTTTTTTCATTCGGTTCTGAAGAACAAAAGTAATGCCCAAAACAACGAAGACTACTCTAATTTGAAAATTTGAAAAATTCACTATTATATTACAATTTGAACTTTGGGCCTATAATCGTGTTTTGCAAATTTTATAGTTTTATAGGGACAAGAATTATTTAACAATGTAATCATTGAAAGATATCCCCTTGGGTATGCAACTTCCATATTATATGGCCGTGATTATAATCACTTATAATGCATTTTAATCCAATCTTAAGGGATGTAATTTGTTTTAATGTAGAATAATCTTGTAACCCTTTTAACAAGGAATCCAAAAATATACTTATGTACATGAAACAAATATTTTTGAAGACAAGAATAGCATTAAAAAACTAATTATATGAGTTTTTTTTAATACATGTATTATAGGCCGAGCTAGGCAACTTTTGGGGCTTTCTAATAAAAATTTAATTTTAACTAGACCCAACTTCTTTGTATATATTTTTAAAAACTATGCATAGGTGTTTCAATTCTTCATATATATTGTGAGTTTTTTTCTAAAATGTATGCAATTCAACATTTTTTACATTTAATTTTCTTTTAATTTGGTCTTCACCTAGCTTTTTGGTCTTTTTAATTTGATATAATTTTAACAAAAGCTGTCCTCTAAGCTGTTTTAATGCTGATGACCCCTGTATATAATACAAGAGTTGTCTACCCGGGGATATACCCATGGTGAAAAATTCAGATTGTTTGAGCATATTTTGGAATATTTGTTATGAATTTTCTTCCCTTTTTCCTTAAGAATGAACAATGATTTCAATTTTTCTCAAAGAAAAATTGAAATTTGTATTACTCATAGAAGACCTATGATTCATCTCTAAAAAATGATTTTTTTTAATTCACTGCAAAACCATAGCAAATAGAGTGAAGGATTGGGATGCTTCAATCAATAGTCATAGGCCCATCCTTTTATGTGGACCAAGTTACTATGAGTACTACGTACCATGGCCGGGGTGAACCGACCTCCTCGCTCGTCCCCTTGAGGTCAATTTAGGGGAGCATGAGAAAAAAAGAGCCCCTATTTTGTGCTTCATTAATTTATCTTCTACACCTCTCCTAACTCATTTGGGGTCTCTGATTGCAAATACGAAATCAGAATTTGTAAATTTTATCATGTATGGAAAATAAAAAATAAAAAAGTTCAGTTGCTTCCCTTGGGGACGAGCGAGGGGGTCGTTTCACCCTGGCCGGTACCATATTGGTGTGCAATAGGAGATTCATTCATGTGTAGGTTTCTGCCAGTGTTGTGTTGGTAGACATACACTATCTAGACATACAAAGCTCCCGTGCTGTGAGCATTGCACAGTAAGTTTACAATAGTTTCTGAAAGGTCCACTTCAGGTAAGTCTCATTCAGCCAATGCCCGCCTCAACACTGGTACCTCCCATGCGATGTGCAAACCTCATGCTCATGCTCAAGCTGTGCTCACAGGCGTCAGGCAGAGAGAGACTGAAGAACTTTCAACCAGTTCAAAGAAATGAAATGCTCATTGAACTCAAGTCTGAATTCATCAGTTCCGTTGTGCTCCGTATCCTTCAAAGTGAAATTCAAAATTTGGTCATCAAGTAACAGTGAGTATACTTTTCCCTGAAGCATACTTGTCTCTCCAGAGGCTCAAGGATTGATCAGTAGAATTATTGTCAGATCAATCTCTCCATGGTGGAACTGATAAAAAGCGCTATTGAGGTGTAACTTACATGAAGGCAATGAGCAAGGTAGGATCGCTCACATTAAAGCATGTTCCCCATACGGTGCCCTAATAAAGAAAAATGCACGTTACTTGCATAATGTTCAAGATAGTAAAGTACATTGGAATTAGGGCACTGATTTGGAAAAACTACCAATTATTAACTTCGTATAACTTTTGTATACAATATTCAAATGCCATTCTTGCACTTAACCTAATTTTAGCCTCAATTTGTCTAAACCATTAGAGAAAGTTTGGACTCTCCGAAGGGCTGCCAAGAAGTGCCGGTAGGGACCCTCATTGTATTACATTTATTTTGTTTGAGGAACTTTTCCCCTATTTCTGCACTTCATCACTTTCAAATGTCACAACATTCACTGTCAAGTACTATTAGTTAGGGTTGTGACAAGTGTTGTTTTGATATTTGAAAGCACCCCCGAAGCACCTCCCTCTAACAATTGTGGAATAGAAAACTGAAATATACTTTTGGAACTCCCGATATTCACACAAGGTGAATCTTTGTTTTGTCAAAAAATTCCCTCTCCTAAGTAGCTTCAATAGGCTCCAGAAATAGACTAGTTTGTCAAACCCTAGGAGCCCTCTGGAGAGTCCAAACTTTCTCTAATGCATGTGTGAAAGCACATAATCATAGCTATCAGAGAGTTTTGCTCAATCTTGAGTTATCCTATCTAGGTAAATAGTTTCCTCCAAGAGTTTAGCCTCCAGGAGAGCCTCCACAGAATTTCATTCATGATGGTTGAAACTAATCGTTGACTTACTTTCCAATGTCCTTCAAGCAAGTTGCAACAGCCAAGGTCTTCATTCATGTGGCAAATTGTGAGACTCCCATTGGCATCTTGTGTGCAGTACAGAAAGCTAGAACTCTTCGATGTAGGGATGATTTGTTGATCGCGGCAAAACCGGTTCAACAGTAGAAATTGCTGTGATGAAGGATATAAGTCCCAAAAAGAACCACACCAGCTGATTACCTGCAATGAACCAATAGATGAAGTTCCACATTGCCTGATGTTAAGGAAAGGAAAAAACTTCGGGAAAGGAAAGTACAGACAAATGGTGTGAGCTTCTAATGAAAATAAATATACGAAGTATGAAAACACAATTCAATTGACAACTGCAGAAGCCAAACAATACGTCATTCCATCGTCATACAGCATAAGAGTATGGTCTCACTTCAATATCAAAATGGAAAGGCACTTTTAGAGGAGTGCAGAGTGTTCAGGCTTTTAGTTACCTGGAAGAATGTACGCATCTTTACGGTTTTGAGCCCATGCGAAACTGCAGTCACCAGCAATCTATGTTATTGACTTCATAAGGTGCACACTGCAGAAATGGGCTCCATTGAGGTTATCGGATGCACACCAGAATTATATCTTCCAATTTTGCAAAGTAGGATAGGACCTCTTATGAAGATTAGTGGACATTCGACAAGAAACTCACATGGCACCTCCCAATGCAGGTCCCACTCCTTTGAAAAGCGATGCCAAACTCATAGATAGTCCATTCGCCGCCCCTCTCTGCGCTTGAGACTGCAAAAAGAGTTTTACCTTGCAAAACTTACAGGCTGCACATATATGAAGTTGGATAGGATTTGAGTATTTGACAGAACTAGAATCATGAATACTGAACCCATCTTGGACAGTGAATCGTACCACTGAGTTATTGATGAGCATGAACGAGCCAGTGAGAGTTGTAACCTATGAAACCAAAGAAAAAAATGCAGTTAGTATAATTATAGAACATCAAAACTTCAATAGCAATAACCCCGATTTATGTTGAGGAGATTTTCAAGTATGGATGTACTGCTTGCTGACGGGGCTCTCAGAATATTCAATCCACATAGAGCAGTGTCAATGTTTGGGTGGTGCACAAGATAATGTATTGACACGACACTTACTGAAAGAATGAACCTCAAGACTGAAGAAGCACACACAATCACCCACAGTAATTCTCCATCTAACATTGAGTATGACGGTAACACAGCCAGTAGAGGTATTGAAAGAGCCTGCAAGCCACACAGACTTTATTAGTGGTTTGTAGTGAACATTAAAAACCCTTCTCAGCATTCGGGAGCTACCCACCTCACAAAAAATGTTACCGACATAAAATCAACCTGCTCATGATCACATTTTACAACCTTCACAATGTGTACCGACATTAATTGTCCCCAAGATGTTCCTATAATAGGTTACCATGATTTTTATAGAAAGATCACGGCAGCTGGTCATTCGGTGCTAAATTACACTGGTCTGTTCGTACAATAGCTTTATCATTAGCCAGAGTAAAAATCATACCGCACCGATGCGAACAGTCAATATCGGTCCCAACAAGTTGGCCACGAATGGAAAAAAGAGGAGTTGGAATACAAGCATGCCGAATCCTGTACAGCCATGCACACCTTGTTAAATAAGAATGGAAAACAACGCCAAAACATCAGTCACATAGCATCAAGCATTGGTCAGGAGATGCACGAAGTTTAGTTTGAAACAGCGACATTTACATCATCTCAATAACTTGGCCCATCACCCACGCATGATCAGCAGTAAAAATCCAGCCCCAGGAAATAGACAATATTTGGCAAGGAATATTACGACATATCTAATGTTACATAATAGAGCTCAAGGTGCTGCAATAAACTTTTCAAACATGTTGAGCTTAGAAGATACAAGGCCTGATATTGACCAATTATTTTATCCGGATATACATGTACGAGAACAAAGGGTTCAACTTCTGAGGCACTTATGGGTAAAACGAACTCCCTAATATATGAAGACGCAAGACAGGTCTGCACTCAAAGAAAACATACCAGAAAACGCAAGCACTGAACCAACATCATTTGTCGAATACCCTAACCCATCTTTATATTTTGGGCTAACACACCAAAGTGAAAAAATCTGCAAAGGTCATTCCAAATCTTTCCAAATGTCAAAACCTATCGTCATGCTCACCATAACAATGAAGTAAATTCTTGTGAGAAATTTGCAAAATTCCATGCCATATTGCTGCTCAAGCATGAAACAAATTACATCACTTTTCTAACTTCCAATTTTCTATACGAAGATGCAAAGAAAGATGTAGTAAGATAGAGTGCGTACCTCAGTGTATGCGATGTCCTGAAAACACCAAAAGCAGTATGCAGTAATGGAGGCCATGAGGGGATGGTTGAAGAGCAGCCATCTAGGCTTTTCTCCTTGACCTCTATAATTATCTAGTAATGGTTGTTCAATATCATCAACATTCGACACTTCTGCAGGAAGAGCCACTGCCATATCCTGTCCATTCGCTGTACCTCCAAATAACAAACCTTTGTCAGACACCAAACTGCAAAATTACACGACAGTATTCAGACTCCATTGAGAGACTGACCTTGTAAATCTACAGTAGAGCAGTCCTGAAATAGCAGAAGTAGGAGAGGCAAGAATAGCAGCTGCAACACGGTGTATGCAACATCGTGTAATTGGACCAAAATTCAGAAGTATTGCATTAGTAGTTCGCAGTCGAGACTGGTACCAGGTGCCCTCTCCGTTGCATCTGGTTTCGCTGTTGTAACGCCCTCATCATCTGCTTCATGGGTAGACTTAGCCCACCCCTGACGTGAAGCATTTCCATCAGAATCCTCCTCAGATCCTTCATATGGTTTACTGCCATGATGTATGTGCAATGTTTCCTGTTACAAATGGATACAAAATAAAAAACACAACTGATAAATGAACTGGAACATTATGCACTAATTAGTGGGCATCCATTTTCGGAATGTTACGTGGCCTGGTCAGTACAAGAATACTACGCAAGCTGATCTAATGAGAGCCTCTCAATTCAAGCCGATTCTGACCTCAAACGTATTCCACTAACACCAAAATTCAGAAATGGAACTGAAGTGCTAAAACCAGCACGTTTGACACGCGAAGTTGCAGGGCAAGTCAGGTCACTTACAGGAAGCTGAATGCTGATGATGAAAACTGCAATTGCAATCACTGTGGTGCAAGCAGATGGCATTAGGTATGGGTATCTGCATCCAAATCATCCCGTTCAATCCACCCGCGACGAAACCACCACACGCATTGCATTGCACAATTCAATTAACTTTCAAACCTACGACAAGATAGTTTCTAGATTCTACTTACTCACCGATCAAATAGAGAGCCTGGTGGGAAAAATGCTGGATATTTAATGGCTGGCTGCACAATTAAAATTGGATCACACAGACGAAGGATGAGTTGGCGTTCCAAGAGTGATTGTTGAAGACACGGTGGCTTAATAGTTAGATTTCGCTCAATTGCAGGCACGCCTAATAACAAGTTGCTATTTCCTCGAAAGATAAAATAGTTTTTAAAATTCATACCTGAGAAAGATAGCCTCCCAGCGCGGGGCCAATGATCAAGCCAAGACCCCAGAAGGTTCCAACCTGTGTGCACAACCCTCCAAGACTACAAATCAGCTACTTGCAACTGAACCCTTGCTATGGACTGATTGAACCCAGGACCTTACACCGTGATTGTCATTGATCATGCAATAACAGCACAAATTCCAGAATTACAACAACAAACCGGTCCAGCAATGGTTGTGCTAGTTAGCTTAAGAAACATAATATCTGAAACAGATGTGTTGCTTGTGAGGTGGACGAATGTGAAGTCACCGAGTACATACAGTTGAAATCCCGACCGCTTGATGCTTCTCACTGCAGATTTCTGTCGAATAAGCCTGCACCCATCCCATGTAATAGAATACAGTAAATTACACATAATCACTACAATACCGCTCTGCGCACAAACGAATATCCACTGGATTGTATTGCAACTGAGAAACAGGATGCCGATAGAGGAGTGTAGGATGATCACTTTTAGGGTTGCAAGCATGCCATTGAAGCTTCCAAGCAGGAACCGCATAGCTAAGGCGAACCAGAAATTGGTGCTCAATCCAAATCCTGTACCAAATACGATCCTGCCATAGCCAACCGACAAATAACCTGAGAAACGAATCATCATAGTCGACTACTGTTGGAATCGTCTTCTTCGTTTCTTGTAGCCAGAGCAAAACCATTTTAACCAAAAACCCTTGAATCGTTTAAGAGACTGAACACAGACAATTTGGCTGAAAAGTTAGCGCCGAACTCACACTGACACCACTCCAGTCAAGATTACAGGCTTTCGACCGTATTTATCAGCCACCATACCCCAGAGGACTGAGGTCAAGCATCTCCCAATCATGAACGCTGATCCTGTCATTCCATTCCCCAAAGCAACAGCGTAAGCGTCATGGATGTCACAGAAGAAGGGCACCGACATACGAGGTCCGCCAAACTCCTACAAGCAGAGCTAGTGCCATCACACGGACGTGAAAGGCACAAGTACCTAAACACAGAATCCGTCTGTCCCTTCCGCTTACCCAAAGCTCCAACGTAATAGCCGATATCTTCTTTCTTTTCCGCTATGTGAAAATCTTCAACCTGCAACATGCAACTCTCACTGCCTTACTTCGGTGATGACATCAAACGTACCCACAAACAAGTAAACAGATGAACGCACGAGATGCGGCAAATCCTCTAGATTATGAGCTATGTCCACTCGAATACACTCTACATTGGATTGCAGCTTAGTTCATTGTGGAGGTTGAAATAAATCAGCAAAATGAGGAATTGCTCAGCTCACCATAAAATAAATAAAAGGATAAAGTGACGCAATTGGTAGAGCTGTTAATGCCACAACCCACAACACAACAACGTGCATCAGTCTGCATTATTAAAAACTCTCTGCCCGCCCGAACTAGATTTTCTGCAAAAATTTCGCGAATAGTATCGCGGAAGTTCTCCAGATATCAATCACTGCCAAGGACGAAATCTCTACACAATGAGCAGAGAAAACGTTCACTCGAACCCGCGACGACGACAGAAACAACGAGCTGACACAGGATCTTTCGTTCTCGTCAATGTGCACGTTCTCAACAACATTGACATTGCTGATCGAACCCCATTTTCGGCCTTGCAGATGAGTTTTCTTGCCTTTTAAGCCGAACAAAGAAATCTGTGGTCATCAAACGCAAATCTAGATTTACTCCGGTTTCCAGAATTTTCGGACATTGAGTCTGCAGTTCATTGCATTGGATTGCATTGCTCAGTGCTACGCAGATGTGAGAGTGGACAGAGTGCTCACTGTTGCAAACCACAAGGAGAGCTATCACAGATAGCTCTTTCGTGGGAAGACTGTCATCAATATGGTGCTTCTGCACCACCTTGCAGCCCGGACAGTTGGGATAAAATACCGGTTTGGGGCGAACCACAAGTGGCTTCTCCAAATCCCCCTCCATGCTATCACTTCTTCGGCCCATTTTGATCTCTAGTGGTCAATTCAGCAGCCGCCTCCTCGTGAGCGTCATGTACGGCACTCCTCCCCAAATCCTAGCTTCTCACAAACCTCCCAACCTTCCACTAACTGATCTTGAATACCGCCCAACAATCTTCAAATGTTGCTGAATCAAAAAGAGTGCGGTCTCTTCTTCTTCTTCTTCTTGTCTATTCCAAATGCAGTGGGTCTACCATATCCTCGTCGTGTGCGAGTCATTTGAGCCCAGCAGCCCAGCACTGAGCTTACTAGTAAGTTCAGTTCCTGTGCGAGGGCACCTGGGCTACCAGTGAGGCCACCGCGGGACCGGCCATTCCGCTGGAAGGGGATCCCACGTGATTCCTGTCGATCGAAGGCACCAATGAACGGGAAAAACCGGCAGTTAGATCAAAGTTAGCCGGTGGATTTGGGAAAATATCCGGTTGCAATTCGAAAACATCGGAAAAAAACCGGTGAAAAATCTAGAAAATTTCTATTTCTAGTATAAAGTAGAGAAAATAACCGGGATGGGAACTTCAATAACCGGTTGACTAAAGGAATTGGAGGAAATTAGCCGGTGAAATTCAAAAAGTTTCCCGAACACTGGAAGGCACACGTGCTTCATGCTCTTGTCCGGTAGTTAAAGGTCCCTTTATTAGTCCGTAGCTACCCACATCATAATGATCATATTTGTTGTAAATTGCCGGTGGCAGCGGAGCAGCTTCGTTTTCCCCTGCTGCTGGAGTGAGCTCACTATTCCGTGCGATCTCATCCGTCAATCGGTCATCCCCGTGGGTTCTGCAATCTGCATTTGGAAGGGAACAAGTGCGGACTGCGGAACGGTCGTTTACTCCTTTCCCTCAGAATGTCAGATCCAAGCTGCGTTTTGGACGAGATCACCGATTCTCGGAATCTCGGACCCTGCAGGAATGAGGTCCCGGACGCAGGCGTACTTCAGTTAGCCAATTTATTTGTATTTTTCGTTTAGGGGGGTCCGTTGGGAAAACGACACGCAACTGGTAACCGAATAGAATGCATGCAAGCGAGGAAAACATGGATTGAGAGTGCAGAGTATTGGCGGTTTTGTTCACTTTTCCACCCAGGCACCCACTTAACCCTTGAACGCTGGGCTGGTGCCCGTGGAAATCAAGCATTTTGGAACCGTGTGACATCATCTACTTTAAAAAAATAAAAAAATACTCATTGGGAGTCAAACTACTGTTGAAGATCTTCCCTTTTCACCCCTAATTTTGAGGATGAATAGTTTCACTTTTGTCCTATGCCCGAGAATTCCTTGTCATTCATCGGATGAAAAACATCCGCCTCGGCATTTAAGGGTTAATTGATGGAGTGGTAGTCAGTTGTGAAAATGGTGTGAGATCATTCTAGTGAAAATTCGACCATACTTATCTTATTAACCCTTAAACGTCGGATTGGTCACCGTGGGGAATAAGGTGGGCTACAAATTGTTCAAGATTAGGTGCTGACCATGCAAAAAAGTATCGTTCATGCAAATGAATATTAGCTGCCCTCATGAAATTTACAAGAAGGGCAATATGGACTCTAAGACCATGTTTCTCAATCTCCGTGACTTTTTGCTCCGATTTGCAGCACTAGAAATACAGTTGCACTCAATGATGTTATTTTTGGTTGTTCAATGATGGAGGATGTCTCCATCTTCACAATTATCAAAAAAAGAAATTGGATGAAAAAACACTTCCTTACATCCAATACAATCGTTTTTGCAATCCATCGGACACAAAACGTCCGTGTCGACGTTTAAGGGTTAACTGCCATGGGCAAGCGGGGTTTCATTGTCAGACGTCGCTAGGCATGGCCAGTAATTTTCATGAATGCTGGGTGCAGCTCTGGAAATCTAGAATCTTTTACAGCTCCCACTAACTGAAATTAATGAGTACCGTGCAGATTTGTGAGGCCATGGGATAACCTTCTACCGAATGCATCAATGGTTGCACCCCACTTGGTGCTTGCTCTTCCCTTGGCCAGCTCATAAACTTCCTGCTTCAGTTTCTTTCCACATGGAAATGATGGGAGGGGACGAACGAAGTGGACTGGTGAAAGCCAATGAAGGCTAGTAGGGGGCGAAAGCCCCCTTCAATTAAAAGGAACAAACAGGAATTACAAAAAGATGAGAGGCACTTTGAACGAAGTGGACTGACCGAGAGAGAAGATAAAAAAAGTAGGTGATAGTTATTATGGGGGGTCGAAATAGCCAGTCGCCACAGTGAGACGCTGGCTGCATACAGATAGATATGAATCTTCCAATCAATAAGTTATCCTACTGTAAGATACTCGGCATTTGACTATGGTGCATTGGTGCGGCCAGGGTGAATTGACCCCCTAATTGCCCCGATTGTGGATGGATGGAGGGGATGAGGGGGCATTCCCCGTCCGTCCACAACCCTCCGACCTCCCTCCCACCTCCCTCCGACTTCCGACCTGCTCTGCTCCCCTGCGACCTCCCTGCTCCCCTCCGAGGCTCCGACCTCTTCCTTGCTCTCCTGCCACCTTCTCAATTTCAAATTCCAGCGTGGAATTTCGTGTTTTCAAGGACGTTCAATTTGACTGGACCAATGTTTCCCTTCCAAAAATTCAAAAACTCGTTGCGCCTTAAGTTATTGACTTCATGAAGTAATTATTCCTTGTGGTTTCTTTTCATATGAAATCATTCTTTTTAAAATTAATAAATCTATTAAATTGAGTCCTTCATGGCTTGTCATGTTGCATAAAAATGTAGAGGTGTAATAAGAAATTGTGCTTTCTTTCTTAACTTAGTATAAAATAAAGCCTACTTATTAATTTTTCATTGAAGGGAAGATAAGTTGTTTTTCAATTCAAAATTTTGAAAGAAAGATTTCTTTTTTTTAATATAAATAAAACTTCCTATTTTTTTTTTAACAATATCTTTCACACTTTGAGTCTATATTTAGAATTTTCAAACAATCATATCTAAAAAAAAGGGGAAAAAACTAACAATGGAAGTGTTTAGATGTTAGAAGATTCATCTTGTAGATAATTTTATTTATTTGTATGTCATTTAATTCACACTCAAATATTAGCCAAAAGTTATTTTGGAATAATTTTGAAATAGAGATTGTAATCCCCTAAAGACAAGGTAGTCCAAATTTCCAAAATAATAGAGATGTATGAAGAATAATTTGATGAAGACTTTAAAAAAAATTGTAAAGTAAGATTCATAGATTATATTGATACAATTATATCAATTGCTACACTAACTAATATTTCTCAATAAAACTTGAAACCAAAAATTGATAATTCTTTCTAAAATTCATTATAGATTGAATTTTGGTGATTTTTTCACAAAATATTTCTTTAAGTTCCATATTCTAAGTTCTAATTCAATCTAGTGATCTTTTAAGATTTTGATTTTACTTATTTACTCAAATCATTTTTGAAGGGGCATTTTCTAAACTAAGAAGATCAATTTTTGAGGTCAAACATATTTATAACCATTGAACTATAATAGATTTGTAATATGAAGTTGTGAACATCTATACCAAAAAAAATGTGGGAACCATACATAGGAATGTACAAATATTTAGAAGGATGAAAAAACAATGATTTTGTTCACCCAAGATATGTTTGTGTTCATATATTGTTCAAAATTTGAATGCATGTTTTTTTAGGGGTTTAGTTCTAGATAAATTTTTGCAATAAAAAAAAATTAATTTAAAAAGAATCATAGCTTATGTACACATTAAAGTTTCTACAAGTTCTTCTATATGTTATTAATTTCATAAAAAAATTCATTACAAATCTTGTTTTGAAATGATAAATTAAATAGTAATTGTTGAATGAGTGCAAGGTACACTCAAAATGAAGTCTTTTTTCTAAAGCCATTGAATTGCTTGTAGTTTGAAAATTGTCTAGTATAAGAATGCTTGGATTTGAAATTTGAATAAACAAAATAGACCCAATTGAAATGAAAACAAAAATTATAGAAGTCATGATAAATCTAGTGTATTAAAGAAGATTATGCAATGATCACATGCATTCATTAAATTTTGTGTTGGGCCAATTTTGTACTCTGGATTGAGAATGCCTTGAGGGAGGTCCCACCCTTACAATTTATGAGCTATGAAGGGGTAGATTCTAAGCTTCAATTCAAAACGAAGGCACCTTTGTGAATTTGACTAGCTTGCATGCAATCAAGCCTTGTTGCCATTCCAAAATACATATAAATTGAAGAAGAATTCAAATGAAATCTTAAAAAAGATATAAAGTAGGGATCAAATAGCTAGTTCTCACAATACCAATAGTGCAAAATGTGACATTTCATGGCTTTTAAGTATAAAAAGGATATGTTTATCTTCATTTTGTCTTCATGAATTTGTCTTCATTTTTCTCAAAATACGGATATGTTCCAAATTTTGCTTGAAATAAATGTGGATAAAAATTAGACATGAGATAAGTGTGGATTAGATAACTACTCAAGAGCCAAATGGTTTGAGAGTGTCATCACATATGATATTGTTGATTTTGTTGGATTGCAACAACATTTGTGACATAAATGTATTCTAAACTCTTAAATCCAAGACACATAGGTTTTAAGTTTTAGACTGAATGTCCTTGTAAAAGTAACTTAGTGCCATTAGTGGCTACCACCAATTAAACAAATTCGAGGTTTAATGCCAATATGACAACTCGATTGCAAGCCTGTGTAGAACATCAATATTTTGTGGTTGCTTTGAGGATCTAGATAGAGTAAGGGTTTAGGCTTAGAGTGATCTACTTTTAAACTTAACTTGGAGTCTGATTCCTGAAGACCCTACAAACAAAATTGCACAGCATACTTGCTCCCAAGTACAAACCTCCAACACAAATGTCTCTCCAAAACTGCCACCCTGAATCTCAAACCTAGAAACCATCTTGTAGTCCCTTGTCCAAAACCTACAAAGGGGAGTTTTCTACACATCTGGACACATTCTCTAAATAACACTGCATGAGCAATACGACAAATGTAATTCAGTAAGAGCTACGCCAGATTGAGAACACAATAGAATTTTGCTAGTAAAAAGATTAGATAACACATATCCTGCCTTGAATGGATCTTGCTCTATACTTTTGTTGTGCAAAATTATTCGAAGAAAGCTCGTAAATTTATAGACTCTTAAGATTTAAGATGTCATGAATGGAATAGTGCTGTACCTGGCAGCAATAGAGCAATACGTAGCCAGAACTTCAATTCAAACTTTACATCCACTAGATCCGACACTCCAAACTCCAAACTTCAAATCTGACTTATATTGATGGAACACTCCAAATTACAAACTTTAGATTCGACTTCCTTTGATGAAACATTCCAAACTTCAAACTTAAGATCTGACTACCACTGAGGTTTAGATCCAAATTTCACGGAGCATTGGCAAGATTGAGGCAGCTCTCCTCGGTACCACCAAAACTCAAAACTCAAACATTAAAACATAAAAATACAAGCATTTGGTTGAGATCATCCTGTCTATGCACACATTCGGAGCAAATTCGGTGAAGATTGGCATTCGGAGAAGCAAAAAATTCTTCAAATCCGGATCAGCCAGAACGTTCAAGCGCAGAGGGGACAAGTTGCAAGGAGTAGGTTGGATGGGCAGGTCGAAAGGGAGCAGGTGGGAGGGGAGGAGGTCGAAAGGGAGGAGGTTGGAGGGCAGGAGGTCGGGGCGGGATGCACAGTGAATGGCCTCCTCATCCCCCATCCATCCACATTCGGAGCAATGAGGGGGTCAATTCACCCTGGCCGCATTGGTGCTGCCTGCCTGATTATAACTTCGTTCCAGTGACAGCTAGACGTGCTCCCCAAAGGAGCAAGTCTTCTAACGTAACGTATATTAATAGAACTCTGGAAGTGCATCTACAATCCGTCGCCGGATCAGGGGCAGCAACGGGAAGTTTGGGAGTGGGGACCAGCGTAAGTTTTGCGGAACTCCAACCACTCCACGACATTGTTTACCAATGGGAAGCAGGGGTCAATTCCCTTTTGCATCCTGAAGAGGGGGACCCTACAGTGAACAAATTGACTTGTATGGCTCCTCAGCCAATCCCAATCCTTGAATTAACTCACAAGAAGTCCCTCCAAGGTATCTTGCAAAGCATACATTAATATCTTCCGAGCATGGGGAAGACCATTGCATGGTTATACAAAGTTATGCATGTTGTTGATGTGGCAATGGTTTGGAAGATGAAGATGCCAATATATATATATATATATATATATATATATATATATATATATACTATTTTAATCTACTTTTTCCTATTTTGTGATTCATAGTTTACTATAACAAGACGGAAACATTTAGCAACTTCTGAGCCTTTCACTTGGATGGATTCGGGTAATGCAGTAAAAAAGAGGTCCATATTGGCTTGAGGCAGGTCAGTTTTTTGCGATAGATCGCCTACTGTTGAGTGCAGTTCTAAACAGTGGAAAGCTTCAGTTGTCAACTGCACATACAGTACTTACTACTCCGTACTTAGCATAGGAAGGTCCGACCGTCCGATGTACCCCAGGAACTTTCTGCTTGAACCGCAGGCTCCCTACAGTACTGTACAGTAACTTCAGTTTTTTCCCAATACTGTAGCGTAGGTAAGCTTAAGTTAGCAAAGCAACCCCGTGGAAAAAACTTGTCCATTCAGATTGCTTCCAGAGCCACACGTGGTTGGCGTGTTGGATCATTCTTAGCTGCATTGGCAGGTCGTCAATTTCCCTTGGTCGAACGGTCCTTGGAAACAACTGATTTACAAAGCTCCAAAAAAGGTAAGGGAGTCGACCCCTTTCTGACCACTTAGAGCCGGTTGCCATTGACGACCTGGACGTCCAGTAACTGGAGGTACAGGCGGCCTCTATTACTGTTCGAGCTCCAGTCTCCCCTCCGGCCGGACCTCCAGCCTCCAGCCTTTGCAATTCGGCTTTGCAGAAGTGGAGGGCCTGGACGGAAGCCTGGAGGGGTTATTTGAAAGAAAAAACAAAGTTCAATAACAACCAAAATCTGCGGGATGGATGTCCCCTGAAAATGGGCGACCTGAAAATGGGCGGTTCTGCACTGTAGCAACCTCAAAATGTGTTGTCTGCGCTGTAGCGACCTGAAAATGCGCGGCTGAGATGTCACAGAGGCAAGCGTATGGAGAGCCAATGGAGAGTACCGGAAGTCCAGATTACTTCCAGTTCCCCTCCGGTTCCTGGACCTCCAGTTCCCCAATGGCAACCGGCCCTTAAGCAGATACACATACTGCAAGGGAGGTTTCAACAGTGGGGAAATTTTTTCCATGAGCAGAAATAGAGTTCATAAGGTTTCCATAATTTTGCAGATTTTTTTCCTCACAAAATAATTACTATGAATTTTTAAGCTGAAGATTCTGTTCTACCCATATTGGCCATACAGACCTTCCTCTTTTCGACCAAGGGCTGGTTGCAAAATCCAAGAAGGATTGGGTTCAAATTTGAGAGTCTTGTAGCCAATTGTAATGCACCACAAATTGCCTGGGAACTGTGCCAGCATTAATTGTTGCTAATCACCTGCTAATTGAAATTACTCCACCCTACGTTGCCAGATTGGGTCTGTGATTTGTAAGGGGTCAGCTCCCTTACTGTAGTTATTTCAAGATTCATTGAAAACTGAAGTCTCTTAGTTAGTGCTTCATCAAATCTAGCAGACACTAATATGCTCTTCTTCAACAACCCGGAGAGACACAACAGTTCAATTTTTTGGCTTTTGAAGTTGAAAATAGGGTACCATATGATAGCTTAGGGACTCCTTACATGCATCGGTTTCACAAGGGGTGCTATAATTGAAATAGCAATTGCACTTTCATATGGACCCGATGGGTGGAGAAGGATACAATAAGAAATCCAAACATATTAGATTCTCTCAAGATTGATTAGTCTCCACGAATGGAGTTCTCAACCGATATTGCTAAAACTTCAATTCTACCTTTCTTACTTGCCCACCTCAATAAGAAAATTAGTTAAGCTTATTTTTTCTTATTTTTTCTTATCACTTCAATTAGTACAAACTTGCCCAATGGGCTCACATTTAGGCTCACCTTTTGGAGTGGGACAATTAGGTGTGGAAAAGCTCCAACAATTAGATAGGCTCAGTGACACTTGGCTCATGTTGTGCAATTACTAACTACACTCATTTAGCAAACTCAATTTAAGTGCCTTTCCTCTTAAAGTCTAATAGAAGTCAAAGTGAGATTATCTTTATTTTTCTTGCTTACAAGAATACCACTCAAAGTCCTAGGCCTCTAGTTCTATGTACTCTTTTCCTAGGATTCAATAAAATTTGTCCCCATTTCAAAAAAAATTAAAATAATACCACTCAAATGTTTCCCTAATGGTTTGATTTTTACACTTACAAGAAGAATCATGTGCAAGAATATATGGTTAGCAAGACTTTTGTTCGGCTCTCTAAGGATAAGCCATAGGAACTTTTTATTTCCAAATGTTCTCAAATGGTTTTGTATATTTACAAAAATCGCCAAAGATAATTGAGGAATTAGACTTTTCCAAGCATATTTTGGACATGTTGAAGTATATTGAGTAGTATACTTGTATGAAATGATTTTTCAATATTTTAAAATACTTTTTGATCTTTTTAGGAATTCAATCAAAATGATTAGTAAACTAAAATTTCAATAAAAGGAAATTTTTTCTAGATTCTTTAGCAAGTGGAATGAATTTTTTTAGAATATTTTAGTAAGAATTTCACGAATTTTAGTATTTTATTGAGTGAAATATTACTAACTAAACTATGTCTCCAAAAATTGTGGAAAATTTGAGAAGTGCATTAAATGTTTACTCATCATTTTTCATGATTTTTTGGAGATTTTTTGAGTGAATTATAAGAAACATAAAAAATTGGAGTCCTCTTCTAGTCAATAATATTTCATTCACTAAAATTTTGAAATTTTTGAAATTTTTACCAAAAGAATTCTAAGAAGAATTATCATTCCACTATAAAATCTTGAAAATTAACAAAATTACTTATATTAAAATATTTTTCACTTACAAGTTTGACTAAATTAATTAGTTTGACAAAAAAAGAAAAATTGTTTAGAAATTTTTGAAAAATCATTTTATACAAGTGTGCTACTTTTCCTTCAACATTTCCAAAAAAATTCTTGACAAAATTTAATTTCTCCATTATTTATGGCAATCTTTGATGTGTATGAATACTTTTAAGAGAGCCACTTTAAATTAGCCATAGATGATCAAATTTGAATTCATGTTTGGAATCAGTGACCCCTGAAGAAAATAGAAAATAGTCAAGAAAATGCAAAATTAAACACCGGAGTACAAAATAGGGGGGAATTTCAGTTACATTTCTCCCTACACTAAATAGTGAAATTAGGTTGCCCCACACTATATAAATATTTAGTATTGCATTACAAGAATGCACTACTTTTGAATTAGGTGTTGTTGAAATTGGAACTCATGAACCTTCATGTGTACAAATGGAAATATATGTAGAATTCTTTTTTTACTTTGATGACTTGTAAAGTACCTTTTGGGGGGTAAGTCAATCTAATTGTTAAGGCAACCTAATTTCACTATTTAGTGTAGGGAGTTTATTGGGATGCTCTTCAAATGTGTTGCTTTCCACATAGCCGGGGGGAACCCCCTTTGCATGTCTTCCTGAAGTCAGTCCAATGGTGCATGTAAATAAAAGACCCCCTATTTTGTTCTCTTAATTCTGATTCCAAATTTGAATTCTAAATTTCCAAATTTTATCATGCATGGCAAATGAAAAGTTCCCGTAAAGTCAGGGTGTGGAGGTCGGTTCACCCCCAGCCCTTCCTGCCTGCATCTACTCGTCCTTGCATCCAAGAAAAAACAAGGCAAACATGGAAATTTATCCAAGACTTCAAAATTCCCTTGACCTCCCCTGGTAGTGATCCAGGAAGCAATGGCAACTTGGGACAATTCCAGAGGGTGATCGCCAATAAAAAGTTAACCCTTTAGTACACAGTTGACCAGTTTTTGGTTGATTTTGGGACTTTTTGTTTGCTACTGTTCACAAAATATTTGATTTCAAAAACCCTAGGGAACAACGCAATTAGAGTATCTTCATATGCTCCGAACAAAACCAATTTCATAGGAGTGCATGCAAAAATGCATCAGCTATGCTTATCCAAACTTAAATGTCCCGAGCCTTCACAAGTAAAATATCATAAAGAAATACATGTTTAATGTAAGGAATGACTACTTATATGTGTGAAAGAATTAGCAGGAAGTTTTTTGATTAATTTTTGGAGCATTTATTAAAATTTATGTCCAATTGTGGCTGAACGTCTGTAGCACCGGTGTTGAAGGTTGTTTACAACATATCAATCTTTGAAGGTTATTTACAAGCATGTGCACCGTTGGATCACTTTCATTTTTTGTTTGGTTCAAGTATCTATCTTATAGAACCAACTGATAGGATCCGATCTAGGATTTCATCCTTAAAGGGGCTACAAAATTTCACTTTATCAAAATTGTATTCAAAAATCGCGCTTGCCCCTCAAATCAACCATGGTCACTAAAGGGTTAAAGTTCAACCCCTAAACAACATGGTGGTTGTTTTTCGTCCAATGAACATCGAGGAATTATCCTCTGTAGGACAGAATTGCAACTATTCATCTTCAGAATTAGGGGTGAAAAGGGGAGATCTTCTATAGTAATTTGACTACCAATGCATATTTTTTATTTTTTTAAAGTAGATGATGTCACATGATTCCAAAATGCCTGATTTCTATGGTCACCAGCTTGGCATTCAAGGGTTAAATGGTGGAACTGTTGGGTTTTGACTATAGTAGTGTGACGAGCCGTTTGCGGGGTCAGGTTTAGGACTCATGCAACCTGGACGAATCCTCCATATATGCCATTGCTTCTCCTCCCACGAGATTGATGTGTTGCTGCCACACAGCCCGCTTGACGCACCCAAGCAATATAGATCCAATTATCCCAGGCGACCTCCCTTGTCATCGTACTCGTCAACTTGGTGCCCTCCCTCGTAGTCATTGTTCCATTGGACTGCAACACAATCAAAGTGAGATCAATTGAAACATCGCAAGAATCTCTAGAAGTTGCTTATGCTCAGCCTTGATGGTGCAATTACATCAATCTTGTTTTTATTCTGGCTTGCTCAAATTCTCAATGAAGAGTGAAACCACAAAGCCCTGCAACCCTTTTCAACTTTATTTATTGTTGTTTGGATGTACTGACCCTTGTGGGATTGCTATGATGTATGAAGATTGTTATAAGGAATTGCAATTGTGTGAGGGATATTATACGTTGTGATCCAACTTCCGTTTCAATGTATCTAAGCGTCCATTTTTGGGGTTGCAGGCAAGACAACCACTTTGCTTCGTAAAGTGAAGGTCTTGCAGCCGTTGTTGCAGCCTCTTGGTAGGTATGCTACGAACTAGACTTGTCTCTCCTCATAGTCCTCAACTCCTTGTTGTGCATTGATGAGTACGTCGAAGTGTAATTTCTATTTTTGAAGGATGAATCAATGTCTTAATACAATTGTGTTTACACTACAGGTGACTTGTTTGACATCATTGATGATTTTTTTTGGTCAAACACATTCTTGAGTTTCGTAGAAGACCTTCATGTTCAAGAAGCTTTTGAAAAGAGTTTCCCGTAAGATGGTTTTCAAATAAAAGTCTTTTCAAATCTCCCTTTCAAAACTCTCAAGCATTATTAATATTGTGCCACAAAATTAAAAAAAAAAGGAAGAATTGGGAATTCCCTTTCAAGTGCCAAAAAGATCGCACAAAATCTCTGGCAAAGACAGTTTATCACCAACAACCAATCCAACCATACTGAATGCTTTGAGTATCTCGACATATCTTCAGGAAATCAGCAATCAACATTCACTTCATACACCCGCAATTTCCAAAACATTGGAATTGCTAAATTAAAAGCAAAGATACTCTCAAACCATCCACAAACAATTAAGTCTCTAGACTCCTTGAGTAGTATTTCTGATTTCAAACAGAATAGATCATTCACAAGTTGCAATTGGTGCTCATCATAGACTAGATGCAAAGCCTCATTGTCCTAATCTATACTGTACAAACTAGTCACAACTTGAGCTCCAACAACCAAATGGACCCAAAGGGTATCCTGAAAATCTGAGAAAGACATGAAGCAAAAGACATCGAGGGCACCAAGCTAACAAGTATGACAACAAGGGAGGTCGCCCGGGAAAATTGGATTTGTATCGCTCGGGTGTGTCAAGTGGTTTGTGCTATAGCACCACGTTAGTCTTGCAAGATGGAAAGCAACAACACATGTAGAAGATTCGTCCAAGCTACTTGAGTCCCAGACGGTTGGTCACACTACTATAGTCACAACCGGATAATTCTCTCCTGGATACCTGGGAGGGAATTAAGTTATAATCCCAAACATTTGATTAGTGTTGTGGATGTCATTGTTGCGTCAATTGTCAATATACATGTCTATGATCCAATCTCCACCCACCCCATACTACAAGTTAACAATGCATGATGCAAGGGCTCTTGGTTTGGAGGGGGAGCAAAAGGGAGCCCCCTAGCGAAAGTTAACAATGTTATGGAGGCGAAGGAGAAACCTACAGCACAATAAGGTGTTGTACGCATGCATGGACAAGACCGAAGGTGGAGCTCCAGGTAGGAAGCTTTGAGGTCCGATTCATGCCACATCTGCTTTTGGATGTGCACTAGATCTCTAGATAAAATATTTGCTTTTTTCCTAATCTTTGGTAGTGATTGGCATGTGGCAGAGATACTTCTGAGGGAATTTGGGAACACAATACCTCTCACTTTATTTAAAGGAAATGAATGCCTTCACATCTCTTACATTCCAGCTCAAGTCTTGCTTCCTTTGTTCATGAGTTCTCTCTTGGACTTCCATGTTTTGTCATGAATTCTCTGCACTAAGTTATCTCATATTTGTGTTTTCTTTTTTAGAAATTGGGTCTCAGTTTCAAACTACCTAATCTCTCATTATGTTGATAATATCAACTTGTACTTCAGCCTTTGATTGATATTGTATTATGCTTAGACTCCAATTCAATTTCATTGGTATTGTACTAGTGTACTAAACTTAGACTTTGATTTGAAGTACTTCCATTAGACCTTGCTTACTTGATTTGATTACTAGTCTTTGGAATCAAAAGTTTATAGTAATCTCTAGGTAGGCAATCTTAGACAGGTGTTAATTCATTCCATCAATCAAACTCCCCCTTCAAAGTAAAAGTAGTTCAATAATTTCTTACAATTTGTGAACAAGGCAAATATTTGAACAATAGTATAGCAATGAGGGTAGAAAGGCTATTGTGTATTTTGGCAGGAGCTACAACTGTAATTGGATGAGCTCTTAAATGTCATTGTAAAAAATCCAGTTTAGCTCCTTCGGTAAGTCTTCCCAATTTCAAAACTTTTGCAACTTCAAATTTGCCTCATGTCAAGAAAAGTCATAATAAGATTGCATCCATGATCATTATAGAAGATGCAAATACATTGTGCATTTTAGTAGATACTCTATCTATCTATAGGGAATTAATAGGCATTCAATGGGGACCATGATATATGAAGCCTAGAACATTCAACATTCACTAGAAGAAAATTGCCTCACAGTTACGTTGAGCTAGTTGATTAGTTTTGTCAATTATGACAAAAAATCCACATTCATAGAAACGTAGTTTTTATGAATCAACGTAACTGCGAGGCAATTTTCTTTTAGTGATTCCAATGGTAGCATCAATTTTTGCACTTGATTACGATTCATAATCCAACACATTTCAAAAATATATTCCTAATGACAATCACTGCATTTCAATATGTGTGCTCATTGATAGAGCAAGACCTTCAAACCAATCTTCCATTAGAATCAAATAGATTGCCTAATTGAAAATTAAAAGTTACAAAGCAAGTTGCAATCACCATCTATAGACTTGTTACTAGGGATTCTTTACTTTCAATAGGAAAATTGTTTGGAGTTGGAGAATCTATTATTAGTGAGGTTACTACAAGATTTGTGAAGTCTTTAAATCATAGGGATCAACATCATTTGATTTGGCTAGTTGGTGAACAATTACAAAAGGTGAAAGATGGATTTGAATCCAAATGGGGAATCCCCCATGTATGTGGTGCTATAGATGTTACGCACATTGAAGTGAATTTACCTAGGAATGAAAGGTCCACTAATTTTTATGATAAAGATAAAAACTACAACTAGATGATTGCAAGAATCACATATCCTATTTTCCATCACACATTCAATGTGGAAGTTGTTTTGTACCATAATTATTGCAAAATGATTGAATGAACATGAAATTCAAAACAAAGGTTCCCTATAGCAATAGAAATGTATTTCAATTATTTCCATTTTTTCTAAATGATTTCAATTGGTGAGATTGAATTTCATATGTGTGTCACATATAAAATTTTTGTGTTTTTTGGTACAATTGAGTACCTTTTTTGAAGAGTTATGTTGTCAAATTTGGTAGGATAGCTCTTTTAATAAAAATACACCTTCTCTAGAGAGGGATTTCTAAAATCATGCTCCAATTTTGTTTTGCATTAGCCTAAAGTGTGCTATACTAAGGTTGAACTTATGTTGGATGAAAAATGGTTTTTTAATTCTAGCTTTTATCTTCCTTCTTTTTTCTTCATTAGCAACAATGGCCACTTTTAAAATAAAATTTTCAAGTGCATTTTCTAATTTTCAAAAAGAGAAATGTGAAAGTCTAATTTTCTAGCATAAATTGCAGCTTGTGGCTTACAATAATATTTTAGGGCACACAAAAAGACCCAATAGTACTAGTAGGGGTCTATAGTGCTCCTAATTTGCCAATATAAATTATTTTTATGCCAAATTAAGCATTGTCATTCAATGATGAGCATCAAATGTTGTTGGAATAGTAGATCTAAAATCTAATCAAACCATCCACATTTCATGTTCTATATCTCTAATAGTACTAAAGGTGACTTGTAGTACGAAAAGTACTAAAAGGTTAAAAATCAAAAACACAACAAATAGTACAAGTGTTTCTTGCACTCATTCAAGGCATTCCCGTACCTTAATTATTAATCGGCCATGGTGGTTAAGCACAAGATACATATATGTTGATTCCACTTCCACGTTATAGATTGTCTCATATGTATAATCAATCTAATTTCAAACATAGTAGCACACAAATGGTTGTAGAAAGAACATTTGGAATTCTCAAAGGAGTATGGCAAATTCTAAAATGGCCAATGTATATGTGTGATTGTGCTATACAACAAACAACTAGAAGAGTTCTATAGATGAGGCATTGTTAAATAAGAAAAATGCTTTAGTACAACACTTGTGGCATTTAGAAAGGTTGCAATAGTATAAATATTTACATCTCATGAACTACTTCTTTATTTGAATAAATTTTCTATGATATTAGTTTTTTATGCCATTGAGAATTATGATTTAAATTTCAAACCTTTTTTTTAATAAGATATTAGTGATTGGAATTTGACAATAATATTTTTTCCTTCTAATATTCAAATGAGGAGTCTTTACAAAGCTTTCTTCAATGTACAAAACCTTTAACTAGAGGATCTTCATTTAATCTTTATAGAGATCTTGACTTGATCAATATGCTGAACAATATGCTTCGATAGTTTATTTGAGAAATTGATAGATATTGAAGGACAACATGTCTATTATCAGCTATGCCAACTTTTACACTAAATGTCCCATGTATTATATTATATTGACCTTTTCTATAAGTTTGGTGAAGTTTAATTTAATAAACAAAATGCAAAGCATCATCTTTAAAATTATTTGTAAGGCCAAATTTCCCACAAAAATTTTATACATTATTTTCATTATTTTGAAAGCATCAACCTTGGGAAAATTGTATAAATTATAATTTTCACTTTTAGACTTTAAAATTTAGCATGATGACTTAAACTTGTTCATGAATTGTAGACTTCCAAAACTTCAACAAAAGAAATAATGCACGAAACATCATCACTTTCTCCAACTAACAAATTTTACAACATGAAGATGATGTTGAGGTAATCTACTTTAACCCCTATATGTTTTTGACTATGTTTTCACTCAAAATGCTTTGAAACTACCATTTCTAGTACAAGTACCAAATTTTAGAAACAAATTTTTTTTGACACACGTAACTGTAGGATCTTGTACTATGCTAGTTTGACAAGATGTGGAAACAATCTCAGAAATTTCCACCTTGTAGATTGTAAGATATTAGCATTTGAATTGACAAAAATCTTTTTTTTGTCCTTTGGAAAAAACGGGCAGCTGTACTTCACAAGGTCACATTTGTGTGAAAAAAATGTTCAAAATGGTGGTGCTTATTTTGATTCATTCTTCAAGGAAAGTTGGCTACATGCTTGAAATTTTTTACATCATTTGGAATTGTACACCATATAGGAAAAAATTGTAAGAAGAAATAGAGAATTATTCAAAATACTCAATTGTTAAGAATTTAGTTTTGGAATTGAAAAAAGACAATACCAATGATGTAATGTTGTAATAAAAAATCTACATACTAAGATATTATTTTTTCCAAAAATATGGAAAATTGAGTTATATAAAGGACTCCAAAGTTTATTTTAGAGTAGGGAATCCATAATTGCCTACAAACTAAAACTCCTCATAACTTTCACCTCATTAATCAAAATGGAATGATTCAAAGTTTTCCATGTATATATAAATCTAGAAAATAAATTTCTTAAAAAAATAATTTTTTAAGAAACTTTTGGGTTGCCTAAAGATCAATGAAAATTACATATCATGCAATAATGTTTTAACCACGTAGTCAAAAGTTATGAAAATAGTTGCACCTTAAAGCTATTCCTTGAGCACATATTGTGTTAAAATTTCAAATAAAAAAACAATAATTTCATTCGTAGTGAAGAACCCAAATTAAATTGCTATGTTGCCAAAAAATGTTGTTTGGTCATTTAGGGGTTCAAAAACTCATATTGTTGGAGTTTAATTGATATAGACGTAGTCCCTACTACATTGAAAAGTAGACTTCATGTATTATTTTTAATTATATGTTGTTTAAAATGAAATAATTTTTTATTTATGAAAAGCCCTTTGAAAATGGACAACAACAACCTAAAATAGTCTCTTTGGAGCTTAGGGATTACTATCATTATAGTTTTAAATCATTTTCCAAGTGCTCCAATCCTAAATACAAATGAAGTAAATAAATAGGAGACAAACTTAAGTGGATGATGCTTTAAATGAAAGATGATTCAATTTCAAACCCATTCCACATAATTCATAGAGAACAAATAGGCATTCAATTCATAGTGCAAGAGTTTGAATGATGAAATGAGAAATGATAATGATATAGTGAAAACTTCAAACTTTCAATAGAAAAGGAAAACAATTACATATCACACCAAATAAATGACAATGGATTGTATAAAGAACATAGTACTAAAACTACAAAAAGTACAATATGATCATGAATATGAAGTAATGAACTTTGACTCCTACATTTTGGACCCAATGGCACTACTAATTGCCATTAGGGCTTCAATGAATCCTTGAGATGTTTCCTTGCTTGCTTGTATTTTATTTTCTTCAATGACATGAAGCTTCTCTTGAGCAATTTTTTGAGCCTCTAATGAAGCATTTTGTAATGCCATGTTGTCATTGTGCTTTTTCAATTCTAAATCCAATCATTGAATTTGACTTGCATCTACCTGGTCTTCACCTTCAACCATGGCTGCAATTGTCTTCTCTATATTGGCTTCTATTGTGGATGCTAAAACATCTCAAACTTTGGGAAAAATACGACGACTTTTGCCTTTATACAACAATGATTCATAGGATTGGTCTCTCTGACAATCTACATATATATATCCATGATAAAAATGCAATAAGATTTATGACAAAAAAATGAAAAACATGCAAAGCATTCCCTACATAAATTAATCCAATACACTTTCAATCAAAGGAAAGATGGAGTGAATGTTGTATAGGGACAACCACACATTGAAATGTATACTTCTAATATATCTCCTTAAAACACACATTTAGCCTATCTTAAGCACAACACTCATTCCAAAATAGTTGAATGCTTGCATAATTTCTTATGAAGTAAAATTAAAGTCAAAATTCATAAAGGTCTCAACCTAGAATGTGAAATCAATGTACATTAAGAAATGTTATAGTAATAGTAATCCTTAGTGTTTAATACACTAACTAGTTTAAATGAAGGTTGTGTTTCCTCATTGGAAGAGTGAATTTGTGGTCTATTGGTTTTTATAAGTAATTTTTTGCAAGGAATGCTATGCGTGATCTCCATCGATAGGAATATAAATAAATAAAGAGTAGGTTTTTAGAAATCACATGCATGTGTCCATAGTTGAGTCAATAATTATTTTGGGACTAGTTGACCGAGAAGAATCAGGTAACTAACTAGCAATGTTATCACAAAATTCACATTGCATTTTAGCCTTTAATCCCCTAATTGCTTTCTTTTTACTTGCATCCATTATCCAATAGCTTTTTTTGCCATGAGGTATTTTTTTTCATAGTCCCAAATTTTTGGAAATCACCACAGACACCTTCAAACTTATCTTAACACTACTCTCCAAAGCAACTAAGTCTTTGTTGAAAACAATTATTTGAAACAAGTGCCGAACCCTCACATCCACTTTTGTAAAGAGCCTTTGAAAGGCACCAAGACCATATGTAAACTAGTCTATTTTTTGGACAACAAGCATAACCATAAGCTCTAAAGTATTCCATGGCATATAGTCTTCCAAGCATTGTGTCCCCGCAAAGCTCTTCCATTTCACAATCATCTTCATCATTCTAAGATGGATTTGAAGGGGATCTCATCCAAGACATTGTGCCTAAAAGCAAGAAATAATTATTGTATTATAAAAAATAATATCGGAATGAAGAAATACATTAGGTTCGAAACAACAATAAATCTTAATAATATCCTTTTAAAAAGATTTGCATCACATTGCATCAATATAGACTAGGGAATCTTTCCTCTCAATCTTTAGGAAAAGGTAGATAGAAGTCACTAACCAAGACATGATCCTACAATGAAAATTAAGTTTGGAATGATGTAGCAGTATAGGAAACCTCTTAATTCTGCCTATCAATTCACAAACAAGCTGAAATTGATAAACATGCTGAAAATTCACAAACAGGACTGAAATGGGCTAACAAGATGAAATTGATATAAACATGATAAAATTTACAAACACACTAAAACTCAAACAAAGTATTACATCTCCTCTTCAGGCAAAGCTCTATAAGAAGTCACAGGGGACCAAAACTTACCAGAAAGAGTGCAGCCAAGAATTCCAAACTCCAGAAAGAGACAATGGACGCTTAAGAAGTTGTATAAGTAAAGTGCGAGATCATTTTATTGGGAACATGGGAACAAGAAAAAAATTATGGGAGATACTCCATGACGTGAGACATGAAGACAAGTGGAGGATAATCATAGATTAAATTAGTAAGTTGGGTTGATGGATAGGAGAACGGGTTTGCAAATCCAAAATTCAAAGAGAGTAGAGATTGAAGGGACTAGAGCTCCATATCAAAATCAAGTTGTCAATTAGCCATGTGAACCATTAAATAAGATATGGGGAAATAAGGGGATGTTCCCCACGTTGTTTCCACAGTAGTGAGGGCACGGCTAATTGTTGTCAGCCGTCATAAATACTAAAAATCATCATACTTGAATTTTTTTTTTAAATCAATAAAACAAATTTCAAAAGAATAAAATTCTAACATGGATGACGCCCAACCACGTCAACACTGCTCTAGTGATCACCCCGCAGTTCAACGAGTTTCCCATTGTTGGGAACTACAGGGAACTCGGAGTCTTCTATTTGGCCCAAATCTCATTTAACCACCTAGCCCCTGGGTTGGAGATCAAGTCTAGTCTCCCCATATGAATAGGCCCTGAGGTAAGGTAAGGTAAGGTAAAATAACATTGAGATGGACATTGGAGGAATTGAAAGGGCAAAGTACAAATTGACCTAACTTAATTAACCTCTAAATGTCAGAGGCACCAAATTTTGGTGTCATCAATACTTTGAAGTTACATTAAAATCTTATTAGTCAAATTCGTATTTTTAGTAGTTTATATTTTTGAAAAATTCTTTTTGAAGTTTGGTTTTAGGATGAAAAATCCAATTTTTTAAATGAATGGTTATGGTTTTTCTATTCAAGATTTTGTGCAAGGTTGTCTAATGCAAAATTTGATTTTCTAGTGTTGAGGGCTCTTGGAACCAAGCCTGAAATACTCTAGATATTGGAGAAAAATTCTCAATTGAAATTCATTTAAAGAAAATTATAGAATAGATTTTGAGAAGTTGTAAATTGATTGGGATTATGCATGTTATACCCTTTATACTCATTTTTTTTGGTGACCAACTTTTTAGAAAAGAGGATTCAAAGACATCAAATCACCTTCATCGTATTAACAAGCTCATGATTAGATATTATAATATTTCAATCCATAAATGATATTGTTGTATTTTCTTTTCCCTTATGATCTCTAACATGTCTAGGTTGAATTTTTCCGGTTACAATTCAAAAAAGACTGATACAACTTATCAAAATATTGTTTTTTTGTTTGATTTAGAGCAAATTTTAAGAAGCTCAAATAAGGCCTTGGGCATTTAGGGGTTGAAGACTATCAATAATAGGTGATTGCAAGAAATACTTGCCCTTTTTTTGTTCCCTTGCCTTCGGATGGGTGGTTTTTGCTCATAACCTGTGCATAATTTGTCCATTTGGTGTGAAATTTGGAATGAAAGGTACATGCTGTAGTTGCAATCACTAAGTAATTTTTTTTTAAAGTGAATTCGTTTACTGTTTTCAAACTACACCCGATTGGACCTTTCTAATAAGCGCGTTACAGCTCCACATGTTCCATAATTAGCCTTAATTTTCTGAAACTTGGATATTATTTAGAAATAGAGGGAATATTTTGTTATTAATTTGAATTTATTGAATTTTTACTTCAAGTATTCACAAAAATTCCAACATCCATTAAAAAACATAGAAGACATGTAATTTCAATAACATTGTTAACCACTTGGATTCTCTCCTCCTTCAGTTCCCAATGAGACATGTATAATGTTCCCTTGGATACTAGTGGGAGCTTTAGTTATATTGCTTTTTTGTTAGAGCTACAAGGATGTAGCCAATGGTTGTTGTAGGATATCTTAAATTGCACAAAATGCAAAAGGGAGCCCCCCAACAATGGTGAATGCTGTTCCATCAACTTTGGAAAATAAAAATAAATAAAAAAATTCATCCACATACAACCGAAGCTATACTATATGTGCCATAACTTAGTTGTGGCCTATTTATGCCACTATTAACCAATAGTACACATTTTAACTTTTAAAATGTGCACAAGTAGTAAAAATTGGCGCCAATAGGATGGCTTATCTTAGTAGTAAGATTGAGAATATTTAGTGAAGGATTTTGAGGCTTCACTGTGAAGTCATAGGCTCTGATCTCTTAGGGTTAACTGCTTCACTAAGAATACAATACACAAATGCCAAATGTACTTAAAATGCAAAAGTGTCATCGTAAAATGGTGCCTCTGTACAACTTATGAAATAGTTTCCAAGAACTTGATCTTCATTACTGAACATAATTTTTGGAATAATATACAGAAACTGAGGCCCCATGGAACTATTTTCTTTCTAAAATTCCTGTGACTATGCCAACAGCTATAGTTTTTCCTCCTTCTCTCAAAGCCACACGACCAAGGGCTCGAAAATCCGTGTACTTTTCGATACAAACCCCTTCGTCTGGTACTATCTGCAGAAACAGAAAAACATCAGTCAGTTCCGACCGGAAAATAACCACGCGACTCTTTTAGAAGTCACCGAGTACTGGTTAACTTTTATCTGTCCAAACAGTCCACTGAAGCCTCCCAGGTCTTCCAAACCCACAAGACTGGGATTTCCCAACACAGTGATTGGGAAACAGATGGCATACCTCTACGATGGCACTTTGATTGGCAGTAAGATGACGAGGACGCTGTCTCAAGACTGTGCCTTTCTTGGGGTCTAACAAAGACACAAGCTGATCCACCCTTGCGGGCTGCCGTGCGTGGTGGACATGTAAAACCACCTGCACACAATTACAAAGTATTAAGTGGAAGGTCTCATAGAGGACGGATGAAACTATTAAGGAAAAACAACACTTCACAATATAGTACTTGAATATGAACACATGCACTTGCCCTCAATGTGGAGACAATTAATCACATCGCCAACACAAAGGATGACGGTGAATGATGAAGGAAGTCATTATAAGATGCGAAGAGTCCCATGAAGAACAAACCTGTGAGCCCTTGAGAATTGGGGTCCTAATGTCTAGGGTGAGAAGCCGGATCTCAAAGCGGGTAGCAACAGGCACCGGATAGTCAGGGTGACAGACCACCCCACCCGGAGCCAGCATCCCCGGGTCTATGCCATTGAGTCCAACATCCACACCCTCCCCCGCCCTTGCAATTTTCAAATTCTGACTCTGCTGCTCAATACTCTTCACAGTCGCAATTTCACCGCTCGGCATCACACGAACCTGTCATATCGATAACATGATAACTTTAGTCACAGGGGCCCCTACTGCCGATATAGTGGATTTGAAGTAAAAAAGAATGTTACTTAATAACATAACGAATGTTATCACAATAGACAGCATCACAGTCCCAGTTCTCCTTTGGAATGTAAGAAAGATCTGCATGTGAAATGGATACCAATCAAAGAGTCAAACGATCACCAACCTTGGTGCCAATTTGGATTGCGCCACTTTCAAGCTTTCCACCAAACGCGCTGGCTCCTAGAGTTCGAGTCCTCATGACTTCGGCAATTACAAGACGCAAAGGCTTGGCAACAAGCCTCGAAGGAGGCTCCAATGAGTCTACCAGCTCTACTAGACAAGGACCGTCATACCTGTCAAGTATAAATTGGTTTCATTACGTCAGTACAAGCACTTAGTGGACCAGTACAAAACAAAGAAAGACAAATAAATTCTAGAATGATCCCATCTTCACCAAACACTAGCTAGTTTCAACTTTTTATGTAAAGGCATATCTAATCATAGTAAGGGAAATGACAGGTGGACCAACCATGCTTTCAATGCAGGCTCTGTTGTTGCAGTTGTGAGATTCTGACCATCACCCGCACTCACAGGGACCCACTGGACGAATCCATCCTTGAATCCACATTGCTTTAGAAAAGGCTGAAGTGTGCTCTTGATAAAATCGAACCTTTCCATGGAGTAATCAACCGCGTCCAACTTGTTAACAGCCACAATCAACTGCTCTACCCCCAAACTCCTGACTAACTGAGCATGCTCCCTGGTTTGGCCTCTGCCTTGCCCCTCGCCCTCCAGACCTGCTTCATATGCACCAATGGAGGCATCCACCACCAGAATGGCAGCATCTGCTTGCGATGCTCCAGATATCATGTTAGGCACAAAGTCCTTGTGCCCGGGAGCATCCAAAAGCACTACACGCAGTTTGGACGTTTCAAAGTGAGCTACAGCAACAGTCATTGTTACCCCGCGTGCACGTTCTTCTGCTCCCTCATCTAGAACAAATGCGTATGCAAATGAGCCTTTACCCTGATATATACATTCAGACTACTCAATTAGAATTGCATTCGATCTGAGAGTCGATATTGTCTTAGTGAACAAATAGAATTGACCATATGCCATCACTGGCAGTTATAGGAAATGAATAAACATCTCCAAAATAGCGGTAAATAAAACCGAATAGCAAGCATGCATGTCATGTTAGAGAGTAGGTGCTGGACCTCAGAATTTCAACATCCAGACACAAACTTGGCCCTTGACCACAACCAGTGGTCAAAATGTGGCATATTCATATTCGAACCATGTATGTTCAAAATTAGAGTACCAAGTATGAATGGGGTAGGATTGATTGTGTACCTGTTGTTTAGACTCTTTTTCGTTTTTGTGCATCTCTTTTTGGGAAACTCGACCTAGGAGATGGAGAATACGGCCCATGAGTGTAGATTTTCCGGCATCAACGTGTCCAACCTGCAAAGAAGAAAGAACACTTAAGCTACAGGCATGAAAATGGCATGCACGAATGGTACACAGGTTCATGGAAGTGTCAAAAGAAAAAAAAACTAACAATTTTTTTTTGTTAAATAAGAACCTACCACAATGAGATGTAGGAGCTGTTTAGAATCACTGTTGGAATCCTGCAACATCCAAGATTCTGGAACGTAAGATTCAAGCGTCATGTGTCTCAAAGTATCAGCCAGTTCACTTGGTGTGGAAGATACTCCAACAGAGCTTCCATTTGCCACTTGACTATCGTGGACAGGGACTTGAACATGATTTCTGCTTGTGCTAGATCCTGTGCCCTGAGCTGATCCCCGTATGTTGGGATTAGGCAATGCGGAACTGGCTGATTTTATGACTCCAACTCTAGCAATGCTACTTCTGGCGCCATTCAATATATCGTCAGGACTTTGGGCAACTCCTGCGTGAATGCAATTAAACAAGTGCGATAAGCATATAGTTAGAGAATACGATAAATGGCATCAAAGGTAAACCAAAAAATGCGACATAGCTACATGCATTCGAAAGCGACAGAAATCGGAATATAACTCGGTGATATATTCATGGCAATAACATTGACGAATGAATACAAACGGAATACACAGCATTCTGAATATTTACATGATGGAACAAGCAGAATTCAAACCAGCACCAGGAAGGAAGACAACAGGAGAGAAAGCATCACTTACTAGTCGGTGGTTTTTTAAGCCCGCGAGCTGCAATATTCTTCTCATCTGGAGAAGGAGTGTCAAATTTAAATGGCACTGCACGCGCAAGTAATCCACCAGTTGACAATTCTAGAATAGTAAAAGGTTGTCTTCAAGCAGAAAGAACCGCCAGAATGAAAAGCAGAACAGATATTCAAATATTGATACCCTATTCTGAGCAAATGCAGGGCAACTGCGAGGACATTTCTAAAAAATATAGGGAAAACAAAGTTGCAACCATAATGTCATGAACAGATGTGATCGGTAACCCCTTGAAATGGATGTGATAAAGAAATCCAAAAATATAACGGTCAGAAAACAACACCAAAATCAACTCAAAAATAAATAAATAAATGAATGAATATAGTAACATAACTCTGAATAAAGAGGGAATAACTACAACGAAATTGTCACAAATTGGACCTCAATGTTGACAACCACCAAAAAGTGTACCGTGAATTCTGATTTAACGGTTTCACATTTCCATTAAGCAATCAAACGTAACAGCGTGTTACCAGCAGGCGGTGTACAACCTACTTCATTCCAGGGCACTGAATCGGAATATATTCAGAAACATGTCATTCACTCTCACCTATTTTGGAACTAAGTGATGAGGAGGCCGACACTTTGTCTCGAGGTTTCTGATATAAAACCGCTGTATCACTTCTAAGAGAAGCCGTGGCCATTGGTTTATTGGGTTTTGTTCCTGGCAGTGGTTTAAAAAGAGCTTTTGCAAGAGGAGAAACACGCTTGGTATTAGGTGCATCATTAGCTGCAGACAGTAAGAGCATTCGGTTATTACTAACACCTGAGATTATAAAAAATAACAATTTAACTCGACTTGACAGACTTGTGTCAGGGAACATCATCTCTAGCAAAAAGGGAGTAGCAAAGCAACCATTTCATAAGCGCTGAAGTCATTTTCTAATTGAGTGACTTAATTAAGAGAGTGCTCATAGTCGAGACCAGGAACAAGAAAATATTAGACTGCTTCGAACTACTAGAGTGAAAAATATGCTGGACAGGTGGCCAAAGCTATGCACCAATTTGACTCAACGTTTCCGTGTTATTAATCGAAAAAGCACAGAAACCGCAGCTAAACCTCGACTCAAATTGCACCACTTGGACACAGAAGAACCATAATTTCCATCCACTAAAAAACTGCAGAACTTTCATATGCTGAAAGTCCTACTACATCGGCCTCATTACGCACGTACTTCCAAGCAGTAAGTGTTTTGGCTCCACACTTGTCGACGAAAAACAAGAGAACCCCCGCAGCTAAGATAGAAGCACATGACATAATACCTGTTTCTTTCAAGGACGATGCTGTGTCGCTGACCACTGCAATGACTTCTTCACGTGGGGTATCACAAATGTCGCATGTCAAACTATCAGGCGGATTATCGAAAGTGCACACCTGGCAACCCCAAAACCCTTCCTCCACCCCAGGCTCTTCAGTTTGAGCTACGATTGGCTGTTGTATTGATATGGAGCTTTGAGAATGCCCTAATAAAGTCCAGCAAACAATGAAATCAGGAAACTACTGTTGAAGTGCAGATAAAATTTCCGCAATGATACAAACTAGACAAAAGCTTGTTAAGCAGAGCTCATGCGTCACCATCAAAGATCTTCCAATCCAAAGTGTCAGAGCATTGCACAATCGCTTCCTGCCTTCATGATTGGAAGTTGGAGGATGCAAGAAGAAGAACTTTCAGTAACTCCAGCCGCGGAATCACTGAATGTGCAAAAATTTACTGAAACGAATCGCATGGCCGATAACGCATGCAATCAGAAGAAAGAAAACCAGCTGAACTACTGAAATCCGGAGAAGTCTTCCCTACCACTAGTGTCCTGAGACAGATATGGGAAGGGAGGTAAAGCAGCAAGAGAGACCTCCAAACCCCAAGAATTTCATTACCTACTTGATCCTACAGAATCCCACAGAACCTAACGATGAGCGACAAGCTAGAGATCTCACCTCCTGCCACTGATATAGAACAAGACGGATTCTTCTCAGCGTATTCCTCATCCTCATCATAGTAGTCCTCTTCATCGTAGTCCCCATAACCATCGTCGTCGAAATCCGACTGCCTCCATTTCCGAGGCATTGCTCCTGGCTTCCTTCAGTCACTCCAACTCTAACCTAACGCTACTAAAGCTATAGAGCTCCTAAAACAGGGAAAGAGACATGATCCGGTCACCGGAAGTTCACGTCTGTTATGCAGTTCGATACGATACGGACGACATTACAACTTACAAAACTAATTATTCTAAAACACAATCACTCGTTGCAAGCTAAAACTCCATGGTCGATTTCAATGCCGCAAGCTCATCATGAGCCTTGAAAAACTAACGGAATGCACTGGCGAGCTACGACATCGACAAACCGAAGGCAATTCAGAAGAGATTATTCTGCGACAGAGTCAGAAACAAGTGAAAAGGACAGAGAGACAGAGTGGAGGGAACCCTAACCCTAAAATTGTGGATTCGGGTCGGTGGAGATGCAATTCCGAATGCCTCGGCAGCAATGGCCAGGGCTATTGGAACAGTACAGTATAGGCTTGCGTGCCCTCACCGCGTAGGCGCAATCATGGAGGGATTGATTCAGATAGGCTGAAATTGCCTGACGAGAGCGATAAATCATCCCCCAAAACCTTTTGCTTCGTATTGGAACAATGCAAATAGAGAATATGAATTTGTCCCAAATTAATACTTCAGGCAAATTGCAAGAATGAACTTCATTCCAATTTTCATAGCTGGAGTTAGGGACCTCAAATTAGTTGGGAGAGAGTATGGAATATTATCTTTGTTTCAGAATAAATCTACAGTTTTTTGTGGGAAACTAGTTGGAGTACCATAAATTTATTTTGAGACAAAGGTAGTACAAAAATAACCACTTCAATTAGTAGAAACGTTTTTGTAGCTCTCTACATATAATGGAGGGATTCCCTTGCCTCTACATGGACATTACTATGCCTGAACGAGGTACCATGACACAAATCAATAGATATTCAAGTTCTTTCTATTTCTTCCACATATTTCTATAGAAGCAAATCCATAGAAGTAATTTGTGTGTGTGGGAGGGGGATTAGTGTCATATAGTAATTGTTTCACTAGAAAGAAGATGAGAAATTCTTGCTCTTATAAATAATGTTCTTGTAATAATGACAAAATCATTTCAAGAACAAAGCCATTCAAATCAAAAACAATCTAAGAAAAACTTACAATTCTACCTTGTTTTTTTAAAAACAAGGTAGAATTGTACTCAGTTGTTCTTTAGTAAAATCACAAATACTATTTTTAGATGACTAATGGAGATATATTAATCCTAATATTAATCGCTAGAGGACTAGGGCAATATTTTGGACAAAAATCACTCAAAATTGCTTTTTCTATTGCATTTACCAAGAATCACAATGGAATGTACTTTTAGAGAATGGAATTGTTGGATCTTGTACTACACTTATATAAGAGCAAGTGGTATATTTTGGGTGAAGTTTAACCATACAGATTGGAAGATATTAGCATTTAAAATGGTGTAAAAAGTTTTTTTGATTCTATTGGAGAATTTCAGATGACTTTGCCCATCATGTATAGATGTTTTCGCTCTATGGATTTAAAATTGAATTTTTTTCACACTCTAACATATGTGAGATACATGTCCAAAAAATTTCATGGTTAAAAAGGAAGTGGAGAACCTTTAATAAAATCTTATGATGCAATGATGTCTTAAGAATTGGCCATACACAAGATTATTTTGCAAAAATCATTTCCCTACATAATTATAAAAATATGTGAAATCCCAATGAGAAATTGAAAGAATTACTAATACTTGAAAACAAAAATAAAAAAAATCCAAAAAAATGTAAAAGTACTTCTCTAATCTATACCTTAATTGAGTTTGTTTGTTTGTTTCAATGAGATCTATGGAACCATATATATTCCGAACACGTTGTTAGAAAGCCTTTTGTAAGGAGGGATGCATGGACTTTGTTTCATGGCATTTGAACCTACATTGTGAAAGTTATGAATGTTTGAATTATTTTTAGATCCTAATTTATCCTAAATTATGGATCTTTCGAATTGTGCCACACTTGGTTGTGCTCATGGTATCATTATAGATAGCTCTTGCTAAGAAGGCCATACAAACTTTGTTTTGTGGCATTCCAATGTACAAAAACAAAATTAGGTAGAACCTCTTTCAATGCACCCTCCCTGAGTGCATAATATACATTTAGAGAGTTTGTAGACAATAGGTGGTCCATGTGCATGATTCAACATGAAAAGATGCATGGCCCTATGTCCTCTCCAAATGCATAAACATCTCCTACACCATGCACTAAAAGAAGTTCTACCTACATTGAAGTTTTGAAGTTTTAATTAATTAAAAAAAATTTAAATACTTTTACTTTTATTTTGACTATGGCTACGGCACAAGGCACACTAGTTCCTATGAATTTTAGAAGGTAGAGTCTAACAAGAGGAAGACTAAGACATTGGGATGTCATTGAAAAAGGACCTACTACATCCCCAATATGTTCCTAGCCTACTCCTATTATTGACTCCCTTCCATCTGGGTCAACAAATCATGTCCATTCTAATTTTCATTGCCATTTGAAACAAATGTGACTCTCATCTTAGTGGTTATAAAGTATAAACACTTTCTTCTGCAATTATAAAAATTCATAGTTTGTTCATACAATGTCCAAAATCTACATTTTGAAGAAATTCATAAGTATTTTCACTCTTTCATGATGACCTAACTAAAACATTAGTATAATTATACTTCTATGATAAGTATACATGTAACAATTCTATATTTTAATATTAGACATAAATAATGCAATAATGATACAAAAAATTATTAACACCTTCATTATCAAACATTATAATCTTTCAACCCATAAGTGATTGTTGTATTTTCTTTTCCCATGAGATTTTGAACATGTCTAGTTTAAATTTGAATAGTTACAATTCCAAAAAATTGATGAAATTTATCAAAATTTTGTCTTTTTGTTCAATTTAGAACAAATTCCAGGAAATTCAAAAAAAGGTCTTAGAGCATTTAGGGATTAAATATGTAACTTTTGTTGAAGATCATGTACATATTAGTGTAGATAGTGTACATTCAGCCCTAGGAGTAGGATTAGACTCATAGTTAGACTTAGAGTGTATTGGGTGTTGCTTGTAGTCAAAGGCAGCCCAAGGTTGCTAGTTATCCCACATGGTTTGTGGATAACTAGTGAAAGGCTTTATGCTTATGTTCAGCCCATTCATGGGCCTTGGTATCTTCTACCATCTAAGTAAAGCCTTTCTCCATTCAAAACTCAATAGGTTATGGGCCCACACACTTGGCGTTGCACATGAGGGAGAAATTCAAGTCATTTGGAGAAGTTCTTGGAGCTTGGAGGAGCATACTGAATTTGGGCTCTTGGTCACCTACAAACCATATGGTGTGAGTAAAATTTTCAAAACAAAGAAAAAAAAGTCTTTGAATTCCATCTTTTGTTTTGAGCTTTTGTGGGCTGGTTTGTGAGGTTTGGAGTTCATTTTTGAGTGTGAGATTGCTCATGATTGAAATCAGACCTTGTTAGGGCTGGTTTCATGTTCCTTGTTTGAGTTTGTGCTTGCAAGTGTACATTGGCAGCCCATTGGGGCTGATTGTGCACTTGGGTACATTGGTGATTGTCATTTTGGCAATTGCAATCTTGTGAGAGTCCTTGGTGAGGCTTGGGAGCATTTGTGGGTTGCATTAGGCGTTTCCATGCATTGAGGGCTGAGTGGTGCCCTTGTGAGTGAGTGAGACGAAATTGTGATCCTAAGAGGGCTGATTTGTGCCCTTGTGAGTGTGTGAGACCAAGTAGAGGACTTTGTGAAGCCAAAGGGCTGGTTTGTGCCCTTGTGAGTGTGTGAGACCTAATAGTGGACATTGTGAACTCAAGAGGGCTGATTTGTGTCATTGAGAGAGAGTGACACCCAATTGGGGTTCTTGAGTGCCTTGGTGAGCCAAGTAGGGCTGGTTGAAGCCATTGTAGTCCATGAGGTGCTCATTGTGAGTGGGAGCTTCAATCTAGGGCTGATTGCAAGCTTTGAGATCTTTGGAGTGTGGAGGATCCAATTGGGGAGGAGAATTGTGAGGAGAATTGTGATTTTGAAGTAGAACCAGCCCATGACGAGCATGTGGTGGTTGTGAGCTTCATTAGGGTCTGATTTGGTGTGGAGAGGAAGTCTTGTGCTTGTGAGGTGTGGTGTGGCGTTCTTAGGGTTGCAAGGTGCTTGTGAGGGCTGATTGGTCCCATTTCAGCCCAATTCGCCCCAAGGGAGTTTTGGGGGGGCTGAATTCAGATTGGAGACCTTGTGGGTGCTGCCAACAAGTGGGAGCTGATTCAACATGGCCTCAAGTGGAGGAGAGGGCGTCCGGATCATTGACAAGTTCAATGGGGAGAATTTTGGGATGTGGAAGTTCAAGATGGAGATGATTCTTGCGGAGAAGGATTTGTGGGAGGTGGTGGATGGGAGTGAGGAGCCTCCAAGTGAAGATGCTGATTTGAAGACCAAGAAGGCATTTGAGAGGAAGGAGAAGAAGGCCTTTGCTCTCATAGCCATCAATCTTGTGGACCGGCAAATTGCTCACATCTGCCATTGCAAAGGACCAGCCCAAGCATGGACCACCCTTTGCAACATCCATGAGACCAAGAGCCTCTCCAACATTCTCTTTCTAAGGCGCAAGTTCTTCACCATGAAGATGCAAGAGGAGGATGACATCTTGGATCATGTCAACAAGATCAAGGCCCTTGCGGATCAGCTTGCTTGCTTGGAGGCCCCCGTCACGGATGGAGATGTGGTGATGACCTTGTTGGAGAGTTTGCCACCCTCCTATGAGTACCTCATCACCGCCTTGGAGACAAGACCCACCAAGGAGCTGACCATGGAGTTTGTGACGGCACGCTTGATGCATGAGATGACCAAGCGCAAGGAAAATGAGGCCCAAGGGGAGGGATCAGCCCTTGTATCAAGACATGGCAAGGGAGGCAACACCAAGGCGTTCAAGGAGACAAGGACGTGCTTCAATTGTGGCAAATCAGGCCACATTGCTAAGCATTGCAAGGGCAGCCAAGCCAAAGACAAGGGGAGTGCACACCAAGCTTGCCAAGTGGAGGATGAAGAGGACTTTGCCTTTGCCACCTATGGAGGAGGGGAGAAGGCCAACATGTTCACTTGGATTGTGGATTCGGGAGCCACTCAACACATGACCAGCCATAGAGATGCCTTCCACACCTATCAGCCCATTGTGGGGAAGAGGATTCATTTGGGAGACAATGGCATGGTGGAGGCCCTTGGCATGGGGGAGATTCTTGTGGAGGTGCAAGTGGAGGGGAAGACCAAGAGGATTCAGATCCAAAAGGCCCTCCATGTCCCCAAGTTGCATGCAAATCTGATTTCCGTGAGCCAATTGTCTTTGGGAGGTTTGAAGGTGCACTTCAACATGGTGGGGTGTGTGGTGAGGTCAGCTAGTGGTGTTTTGATTGCATCAGCCCCCCGTGAGGGCAATTTGTACCACCTTCACTTCACCAAGGTGAATGGCACTTCCATGGCTTGTGTGGCCCAAGGATCAGCTCATGAAGACCTTGTGGGGCTTTGGCATAGGAGGCTTGGCCACTTGAATGTGAAGAGCATGAAGAACCTCCAATACATTGTGAAGGGGCTGAACCTCTCTTCTTGCAAGCATGATTGGAGTTCCTTGGTGTGCAAGGGGTGCATAGAGGGGAAACAAGCAAGGCAGCCCTTCCCCAAGGATGGGGCCACAAGGGCCAGCAAGCCCTTGGAGCTTGTGCATTCAGATGTGTGTGGGCCAATGAAGACACCATCCATAGGAGGAGCAAGGTATTTTGTGACTTTCATTGATGATTTCTCAAGCAAGATTTGGGTGTACATGCTGAAGTGCAAGAGTGAGGTGTTTGGGCGTTTTGAGACTTGGAAGGCCCTTGTGGAGGCCCAATCGGAATGCAAGGTGAAGGTGCTGCGGTCGGATAATGGAGGAGAGTATGTGTCCAAGGCCTTTGAGGCCTTCTTGAAGGCTCATGGCATTGAGCACCACACATCAGCACCTTACACTCCTCAACAAAACGGCGTAGCGGAGCGTGCCAATCAAACCATTGTGGAGATGGCTAGGTCCATGATTCATGGCCAAGGGCTGAAGTATGAGCTTTGGGGGGAGGCCGTGTCCAATGCGGTGTATACAAGGAACCGGTGCCCTACACAAGCCTTGACAAGCAAGACACCCCAAGAAGCTTGGAGTGGAATCAGACCTCATGTGTCCCACATGCGCACCTTTGGGTGCATTGCCTATGCCTTGGTGCCAAGTGCCAAGAGGACCAAGTTGGATGCCAAGGGCACCAAGTGTCTTTTCCTTGGCTATTGTGAGGGAACCAAGGCTTATAGGCTGATGTGTGTGGAGACCAAGGCCATCATCAAGTGTCGTGATGTGACCTTCTTGGAGGAGGAAGGAGCTGATCCCAAGCTCTTGGAGATGAGCCCAAGTGGGAGTAGTGGAGGACCAGCCCAAATGGTGGGCACAACTCCAAGAGTGGACATGGAAGAGGAAGGAGAGGAAGAGGAGGAAGATGGAGACTTGGTGGAGCCCAAGAAGAAGGTGGCCACACCCAAGGTGAAGAAACCAGCTGCCCCTTCTCCAAGCACTTCACCCAAGGTGCAAGAGCATGATCAGCCCTTGGAAGAGCAAGAGGAGCCTCGTTATCCAACTAGGACCCGCAAGCCCCTTGGAGATTGGTGGCTGAATCACATTCTTCCCTCACAACAAGAAGAACAAGCCAATGTGGCTTTCCTTGGAGATCCATCCACACTTGGGGAGGTGTTGCGTTGTGAGGATGCAAGCAAGTGGGAGGCGGCCATGCAAGAGGAGTACAAGGCCCTCATTGCCAAGGGCACATGGGAACTTGCTGCCCTCCCTCCCAAGAGGTCAAGTGTGGGTTGCAAGTGGGTTTTCTCCACCAAGAGGGATGCTTTGGGGCACATTGTGAGGTACAAGGCAAGGCTGGTTGCCAAGGGGTTCTCCCAAGTGAAGGGGGTGGACTTCAATGAGACCTTTGCCCCCGTTGCTAAGTTTAGCACCATTAGGTGCATTGTGGCTCTAGGGGCAGCCATGGACTTGGAGATGCACCAAATGGACGTCAAGACGGCTTTTCTCAACCCCAAGCTTGAGGAGGTCATCTACATGGATCAGCCCCAAGGCTTTGTGCAAGAGGGGCAAGAGCATCTCAAATGCAAGTTGAAGAAGGCCCTCCCCGGGCTGAAGCAATCCGGGAGGGCGTGGTATAGAGATATTGATGGCATGTTTGCAAGGAAGGGCTTCCAAAGAGGAAATGCTGATCACTCTTTGTACACCATGCAAAGTAGTGAGCATTTGGTGATTGTGATTCTCTATGTGGATGATGTGATCCTCCTTGCAAGTGACATGACCAAGATGCTTGAAGTGAAGGCTATGCTTCACAAGGAGTATGAGATGACGGATCTTGGAGAGTTGAGGTATTGCCTTGGAGTGGAGTTCAAGAGGGATAGGGCTGCCCGCACCATCACCATGAGTCAACACAAGTACCTTGAGGAGATCTTGAAGAGGTTCAACATGGAGGAGTGCAAAGCCATAGGTACACCCCTTGACACTCATGAGAAGTTGCCCAAGCTCACGGATGCTGATTTTGAGGAGGTGAAGGCTGAAATGCAAGGTGTGCCTTACAAGGCAGCGGTTGGTTGTTTGATGTATGCCATGGTGGCTACAAGGCCTGATTTGGCCTTCCCGGTGAGTGTTGTGAGTCAACACATGTCCAAGTATGGCCCTAAGCATTGGGCTGCGGTCAAGAGGGTGATGAGGTACCTTCAAGGCACACTTGGCTTGGAGTTGCAACTAGGAGGTGCTGAAGTGAGTTTGCATGGGTATTGTGATGCGGATTGGGCGGGTGATGAGGGGGATAGAAGATCCACCACCGGCTATGTGTTTATGCTTGGAGTGGGTGCCATTTCATGGAATTCCAAGAGGCAGCCCACCATAGCTCTTTCTACAACGGAAGCGGAGTACATGGCCATGAGCCATTGCACCAAGGAGGCCATTTGGCTAAGGCAGCTCTTGGCTGATGTTGGGCTTGTGCAAGGGGGGAGCACACGCATTTTGTGTGACAACCAAGGTGCCATTGCTTTGGCCAAGAATCCCACCCACCACTCAAGGACCAAGCACATTGATGTGCAACACCATTTCATTCGTGAAAGAGTGGAGGCTGAGGTGATTGAGCTCAAGTATGTGCCTACTCAATCTATGGTTGCTGATGTGCTGACCAAGGCTCTTGGGAAGCCCCAACACCTTAACTTGATTGAGAAGATGGGCCTTCGTGCCTTTGACCACTCACAAAGTGGGAGTGTTGAAGATCATGTACATATTAGTGTAGATAGTGTACATTCAGCCCTAGGAGTAGGATTAGACTCATAGTTAGACTTAGAGTGTATTGGGTGTTGCTTGTAGTCAAAGGCAGCCCAAGGTTGCTAGTTATCCCACATGGTTTGTGGATAACTAGTGAAAGGCTTTATGCTTATGTTCAGCCCATTCATGGGCCTTGGTATCTTCTACCATCTAAGTAAAGCCTTTCTCCATTCAAAACTCAATAACTTTCTCTTTGTATCTTGGACATTTGACTAACAAATATATCAAATTTAGCCATGGTTCCAATTTTACTTGATTTTTCACAAAATTGCTTCATAAAAACACGGTATTTCACCATTGATATTGAGCACTTGATACTTGATTGTCCTACAACTACAATTATTGGTAGTCATTATCACATCAAGATTTGGGACAAATATTGGAATTACGTAAAGATGGGTACACTCATAATCACATTGTGTCTAAAACTGCCATTATCATAGCATTTACATCTCCAGAATTAATATGTACCTATGTTGAAGAAATGATTTTAAAACATCTACCAAGAAAAACTTTGACCATCTATAACTTTTGCATATGGTATCAAAATGTTACATTCTTTTGGGCGTTCTTGTTGGCAAATGAATACTCCCTAGCCCGTCATCTAATTTCCTCTATCTAGTCCTCCTTGTTGCCTAGTGATTGCCTACAGTGCAGTCATAATGAAGAGACAGAAGAATTTCGTGAGTGTATACACAAAAGGCAAAAAATCGATTACAGCCGAATGAAGATAAGACATCTCTACTGAGGTTTCTCACAGATGCACTTCTTGACGTTAATCCATCGCCATCTCGTCTTCGACATCGAACGAAAATATCGGTATTCCTTGATCTTGACTCCAAAAAGTTTCAACTTCTGAGCAGCTGGAAAAGACATTAGGAAAGAACCAGAAAGAAATGCTAAACGTTTTCCAAACTGGAATGCTTTTCTCAGCCCTTGCCAGATGACCGAAGCAATTGCCACCCAACCTGTGAAGCAGAACTTAATCAGCTACGAACTCCACAGAAACCATGAGCTATCAAAAGAACACAAGGGGTTCCCATGGAAGATTTAACGCCCATGAGCTTGAAATTCAATTCGAAGTGATTTCTACCAGAAACGAAAACGAAAACGAAAAATTCTATTTCGCTTATCAGTTCGACATGTTTAAGCATAAGGAGGATTCATAAAAGGGGCATTCAATATCGATATCTGAGTACCGTAATCTGAGAGACCGGTGGCTCACCCGAAAGAATAATGACTGCCCACACGCTAAAGAAAGCAATGGAACCGATCGTGAGACCTCCAAAGCCCAGCGCTCCCACATACACCACAGTAAGCGATGAGAAAAAAAATGCCATGATAAAACAGACCGTCGAAAAGGCCACGAAAAAACTCGCAAATGCAACATTTAAAGTCGAGTAGACGAAAAGGAGTGCAAGAGCTATCGCCGACGTAACAGCTACAAGAGCAGCAAAGCCCACCTGCACAGCAAAATGTGGACGTCCAAATTCCAGTTCAGAAACAGGAGTGGGATTGGCAGGAAGTGACTTGGAAATCTGAGAAAAGAACTCGTCTAGATTAATGGACGAGTTACCAAAACAAACGTAGAAATTCATGTCATTCTTAATAGATAACTAATAACCTTCTTCACAATTGTGCACGAAGAAAATTCACAGGACTCCACCACAAATCTCTTGCAACGTTTATTGTATAAAAATCCTACCTGTTTGAGATACGCTCAGCATTGAGCTCATGAGCTCCACGAAAAATAGTTGCACACTAAAAATGGCAGAGAGAGGGGAGGATAAAATTTGAGGCGATGTACTTACTGCAGCGATAAGGAATCCTCTCCCAGGTCCTCCATGGCGCATCCAATTGACTGTATAAGAATTTGTGAAACTCTTGATCATTGGAGGGAACCGATAACGATGCCCTACAGTATGCCATTTGGCCAAAATGAAGAGAGGTTTTCCGTTGTTCTCTCTTACCCAATCTTGTCCAACTTTCCCAACTGCATCCTCCGATACCTTACGAGGCTCTCTGGATTGCATTGGACAAGCTAAAATATTGATCTCTTCCTGCTCAACCATGGTCTCCTGCTGGTGATTTCTGACGGCTAGGGTGCGCTTGATTTCGATGTGGATATAAGAAATTCCAGACTCAATCGATAACTCTGATCAAAGAGTCCAAAACCATGCTGATGTCCGTCTTTCAGGCTGGGGTGATTTGAAATCCCGGGTGCCCGCTGAGGGTGTCAGGTTGAAAGTACATTTTGTGCTTAAGTGAAATCTATTGTAGTTAATTTTGATTAACCCAAGATGTACAAATCATAAGTTCGATGCTCTAGAGAGCCACATACCGCTTCTAGCAGCGACCACCACTTCACCCCTAGACGAAAGAGTACCGCGCGATGGCTGGTGCGCGTCTGCTTCCCAGAGAAGATATCAACAACTCCACCTCCCTCAAACCCAAAATAGGTTACTCCCGCTATCCCCACAACTGCGACAAAAATGGATCTGAAGGAGAGATCGCCACATATTCTCCCTCCAACCCACAGCTCCCAATCCCCGGCTACCGTGCTTAGCTAACCAAGGAATTCAACATGAACCAGTGATACAACCCAATCAAAACCTACAGTCACAAGCTGTCTCCCCTCCACGTTCCAAGCTCAAACTACAGACATCCTGCTCGAAAAAAAGTCGAGCGAGCCCAAAGATCTGTCCCCGCAGTTCCAACTCTCGTCTTGTACTCCTCATTTGCACCCGCCCGCCCACCTACCCCTCCCTCCGTCCCTCTGTCTGTCTGCAACTCCGTATCCACGCAGCAGCGAAAGTGACAAGGAAATACCCGTCCTGCACAATGAAGACAATAATGAAGACTACCGTGCGCTAAGCCTGCCTCTGCGGGCCAAATGGACCACTTCCGATTCCCACGTCACCCAAGCAGGGACCGAGGCCAACAATGCCAATCAACGCGCGGGCGAGCTCTGCGTTCTTCCGTCTTCCAACAGTACGTTATATATGTCGGGAATAAGTTAAGTCAAGTCATCGTCGATCTTTTCTTATGATGCAATATCAAAACAGATGCGCACCTCGATCCCCTCGCCTCGCCACATTCACCCCAGTAGCGCCACGGAGTATAGCGCCCCCCCGCAGCCACTCGCCCGCTGCCATTCCCCTCTTGAACTTGGAGCCCTTCCCCTTCCGCCAGAGGGAGAGTAGGCAAAGAAGGAAACGGAAACCAGGTTGGGCATCTCGAGACGCAACTGACTAAGCTTCGAAAGAGAGCAGGCAGCAGTCATGAACTGGGGTCGCGTGCGCTGTCCTGCACTCCTGCCTGAGGGGCTTCTTAACTTCCCCGCCTGTCTGCCTACCTGGCGGCCTGGCGGGTGCTGCAGGCTTTTCCTTTCCTTTCCGCCGCCGCCATCAGCCGCGGTCCGCCGCGGAGAGCCGTGACCTCCCCTGAAGGGAATGGATTGTGAGCAGAAGGCCTGCGACCATCGCTCCTGAGCCTCCAGTTTGGGCGGACACGGAGGGTGGGCCCTATCCGCCCCTTCAGTGGAGTTCTGGCACCCCATCCCATCCCATAACTTAATAAGTTATATAACTTAACTCAGTTCGGAAATGGATCCTCGGCTACTCCGCTGGCCAATCAAGTCGGGGACCCTGGGCCCAGAGACGGACGGACGGACGGATCCACTCCGTCCACTCCCACGGCAGGCAGGGGCGCCATGCTGGCAGAGCGAGGTCGTTGTGCAGCCCTGCCTACTTGGACGGAGTTGTCCAAGTTTCAGCTGGTGAAACCTACAGCACTGTAAGGAAGAGACTGAAACAGCGAAACTTAGAGGCCGGCCTTCATGTGGGAGTAAGAAGCTTAGTTTAACCCTTATGCAACATTCACTTGCCTCGAGGGCAGCCCATGGGAATCAAAAATCTCCTTGAAGCATGGGATCGGTCTCGTTGCTTGATCAAAGTTTGTACAGTGAGGGCATGCAAGGGGAATAGTCAATAGTCAATAGTGCTTTGACTTTAGGGCCTAAAAGTGGTGTTTGGCAAGCCATATTTTCTATTGAAGTGGGTCTAATAGGTTGGAGCATTCCCCAAAACAAAAATGCAAAAAACACCTTTTGTCAAACAATTCTCTCAAGACCAAACCCAAAAGGATTAGCTTGTTGTTTGAGGGGTAATCACAGAATGATGTTGCAGCTAATTATTATCTCAGTAATGACTTTGCTAGTTTGTGCAAGATGAACGATTAACAATTTTCATTTAGTTATTTTTTCACATGCATGTTGAGGTTTTGTTCTATAATGGACACCAAGAATATGGTTCATTTATGGTTTTGGTTTTCTCTACAAATGAAGATGTCAAAAAATAGTAAATGGCTACTCACATTGCACTCCCAATCGGTCTTGGTTCAACATGCCTTGTTCTAAAAATTCAAGTCTAGGTTGTTCTATTCAACTAGTACAAATTTTCATTGATTCAGAGTAGTGAGCTAACTTAGTGCTTGGGCAATTTTTAGTGTGGGGACTTGTTGAAGTTGATAATTGCAACTTCTTAGTCATGTGCACAACTATCAAGTATTGTGCATGTGCTTGAAGAATTATAGCACAGGGCACGCTTACTTGCAATAAATACATTTGATGGTGTTCTAATTTTGTAAGTGATCTTTCTAAAGCATTACCATCACTTAATTAAAGTATTGTTTACTTGCAATCCTATTTTCAAAGGTTGTATACTATATCTATATGCTTGTCATACACAAAAATCTTGTGCTAAGATCATATTGTGCCAACATGTGACAAGTGTATATAGACAACAATGCAAAAGTGACTTTGTAGATGCCTAAGTACCATCATTGTTACATCCAAATACATTAATGGGTGAAACTCACCTCTAGTCAACACTAACATGACAAGATGTCAATACACCTTGTCCAAAAGTCCAATAAATGTTTTGCAAGACTATGTACAAACCTTAATGCAATACAAGGCCTAGCAATGGCTAAAATACTAATCTGGCATGACCAAATAGTTGTGGATTTATGGTAGACTCCATGAGTCCATGGGACCACACCATGTAGTTTGTGGCACTTGTCAAAGTCACCAAGTGACTTTGAAAGCAATGACTCAAATGCAAAAAATGCCTAAATTATTTCTAACACTTGGCATTGACATTTTAATAGCAATAGAAAGAAAAAAATGGTCAAGTATGACATTTATACAAATATATTGAATAACTTAGCAATAACCTTTTATTGATGAAGTGTGAAGAAAAGCTCCTACTAAAGCTAGAAAAAACTTACTAACTACCAAGTGAAGTCTACATTGTTCTAAAAGAATATCTACATACTAGGATGAAGCTACAAAACAAATTCTTCTCACTTCATCACACATAAGACTCAACTTAGAAAAGATGAGTCTTCAAATACACATGTGGAAGGTATGGACTTTGGGGGCTCAAACCACTACTACAAAGTTGGTAAAAAAACCAAACTCAAAATTGAGTGCTATAATTTTATCTATTATTCTTCTTAGTCCAAAAATAACTACAAATTTTTTTGGAGGGGTTTATGATTGCAATTTTTTGTACTTGAGGGCATGTAATATACTATTGATTTTTTTGAAAATGCTTTGCAACAATTTATTATATGCTCCAAAATTCAAAAAATTGAAGTTGGAAATCCAAAAAGAAAATTCTATAGTTGTTTTGGGACCAAGAAGAATCATGGTGGATGAAAGAACTACACTTGATTTTGAGTGTGGTTTTCTTTTACTAACTTTTGTTGTAGTGAATGAGGTATCAAAAGACATAGCTAAGGCCCCCAAATCTAAAAGTTCCCTACTAGCCTCTTCTATGCTTCAAATCTAACTCTCCACATCTACATACTCATAGTCTATGACAAATAATACCCTCACATGTTACACATGATAGTTGTTGTGCACAAATACATTGTTCCAACATGTAACAAGAACTAGATAGTCAATAAAACAAGAGCTATGCTGGGGGTTGCTATTATGTGAGCATAGGAATATAAGCCCATGAGCCTACAAGACTTCACACCTATGTTATAGGTGTATATACCATAGAAATCGTCTATGATTATAGGGTATATATGTTACAAATATCCATATCATACATATTTATGATATATACACCTTCTATATTGTAGGTATCTATAATGTAGGCTCAATGCTCACAAGGTCACATTTTTAGACTCACATACTAGCATCATTCGAGCTGTGTTCCCCATTAATCATTTAGTAATTATATATAACCCCTAAGTCCCATCGTACCTTTAGTAGACAAAATAGACAAAATGGATCTAGGTAGGCTCAATTTTTGTCATGATTTTTTGAAACTTTTTTGGAAGATAGGAAAACACATTAGCTTTATAGAAATATCAAGAGAACTTTTTATTTGAATTGGATCTCAAGAGCAAAAATTATGCCATCCTAAGTCCAAAATGGATTCATTAGGTAGCACCAAAAAACAAAAATTTCAATTTTTTTCTTATAGAAAGTATATTTGCTTTCATAGAAGTTTTGATTCATTCTATTTGGAATAGTGATGAAAAAATGATTAACAATCTTGTTTTGGGGACAATGTAAGTATCTTCTTGAAAAACTAATTTATGGATTCATTCTTGAATACCATTTTCACAATTTTTAAGAAAGAAGGTTTTGACATGGTTTAAATTGTATGCTAGAACAATCTCACCATTGGGATTCTTGAATTCCAATTCCATGTTAGACATATCATTGATTTAGTTTTTTCATCAATATCATGTATACTTCTACTGCAATATTTTTTAAAGAACAAAAATCAAGTGCTTTTGTTTGTTTGTTTTCCTTCACATTTTACTTCGATCAATTTGTCAACATAAAATTTTTTTCATTCTATATTTGTAGTGTATAAAGTTTAAGCTAAGCAGATTCAAAGCCTTAAAAACTAGTCAAGTAAGGTGCCCAAACTCTAGAATTGACAACCTAAATAATATTTGGAAAGTCTAGAGCACTTGTCATCCATATTTGTTACATGTCAGATTTTTTGAAGGCATGGATGAACATGCTCTAAGTAATATAAAAGGCAGGGAGCTTTATATACACTACAAGAGAAAGGAGTGTTTTAAATATAGTCCTAGTAGTATAGTCCTACAAGTGTTGACCTTTTAGGAGATTTTTAGTAAATTTTTTACTGAAAACACATATATTTATATTAAGATTTTACTAAAAATCTCCTAAAAGGTCAATACTTGTAGGATTATACTATTAGGACTATATTTGAAACACCCCTTTCTCTTGTAGTGATAACACAAGAAGAAAATTGCGTTGCGGTGAACGTAGTTTACAAAAAATGTGGACTAGCATTTGTTCATCGCAACGCAATTTTCTTCCACTGTAACTCCAATAGAAATGCACATACCATTATGGTTAAAAGATATAATACTTAGGTTATGGAAGCATCACTAAGAACTCTCATAATTATTTAGACTTTGTAATAACTATGTGAATAACTTCATCTCACACAAAGAATGTCACATATACAAAAATCTCCTACAGATAAAAATAATCAAGAGTATGTACAATTTGATGTATATAAGATTCCAAAAAATTACACTTGATCATCTAAGTAAATGCATATAGGCTTTTCATAGTTTTTTTTGTGAGTTAGGAGCTTATTTAGAATGGCAATGATAATCTTGGATATTTAGATGCAAATGTATGTACTATAATCTTCCAATTCACTACAAAAAAAAATAGTGTTTTAAGCGAGTTTTTAAGTATAGTCCTATACATCAAATTACAAGTAATGACTTTTAAGGAGATTTTCAGTAAAATTTGACTAGACTCACATATATTTCTAGTAAATTTTTATTGAAAAACTCTTGAAAGGTCATTACTTATAATTTGATGTGTAGGACTATACTTAAAAACTCACTTAGAACACCCTTTTCTCTTGTAGTGATTGTGATGATGGATCTTCTTTCTATTATCTTCAAAGACAAAAAAAATAGTATTTTCTATCCACCATATGTATGGGTGTATTCCTTAATATAATTCCATTTCACTTTGAGCAAACTGGCTACTTTTGTGACTATGCCACCTAAATTTTTGTCAATTTTTGTAAAAAAATACTAATTTTTAAAGGGTAAATTGTCATGACAAAACATGAGAAAAAAGGTTCAAATGACACAACTAGGGAAACTAAAGGCAAATAATTGCTAGTAACTTCTACAAGTTGCAATTTATAGGGTTTAGGAGATAAATTGGACAAAAACAAGAATAGTAGATCTCCAAAAAATGAAAGTCAAGCATTTGGCTAATGTAGCATATACAAATGCAACATTACTCATACCTTCAATTTGTATACAAAGATGTCTAAGCACAAAATTGCTTCAATGCAATCAAGGAAGGAATACTTTGAAGGTCATTCCTAGACCAAAACCTTTTGAGAAATTCATTAATGAGGCAAGGAACTGAGTATGTTAGTTTCAAAATGACAACACTTTGAAATGGAAAAATATAATGAACATACAACATAAACATATATTGAACCTCTTTGTAAATTCAAACAACTTTAACTCATAACTAGACTTAGGGGGCATGTATACTTGGAGTTACTACCTACATGAGTGGGCGTAGTTCAACATAGAGGCAAGAGGCCCCATGCAAGAGGCATTCAAATCAATGGTGATTTGGGAACATTGAGCCTAGTTGGACATCGACATGGCCAATGTAAAGATCAACACTTAGTACACTTAGTATGGAGGCAACATTTATTTTAAGTGGAATGTTATGTGGTAGAAATAAAATAGTAGCAAGAGTAGGCAAAAACGTAGATTTGGGACATTTAACATCGCTCATATTTAATACCCTCAAATTGGGCGATTAACTTGAGGAGGTGCTTGACGATAGTCCTTGTCATCTTCATAGAAAACAACAATGGTCATTGTTGACTTCAAGAGCACAAGGTTTGTACATGGTTTGCAAAGTAGTTACTATTGATGTCATTTAGCAAGGTATCTACACTCTAAAATTTCTCGCTAGCTCACTGTGGGCATTTAATTATCCACCCATAGTAATTAGATGCACACAACCAAACTCTAATTTAGTGAGGATTCCTATGCTAATTAGTTGTCTAAACATTGGTCTATTGTGCCTTCCAAGCAATGAATCATTTTCTAATGTCCAACCCTATGCCTACTTCTAGAAGAATTGATAAAAACAAACATAATTTTCAAGAATTCACCTAACCAATTCCTACTATCTAGGTTGTTGTGGGTTTTGAATAGGCTCGGTGATAATCTAAATTTCATACTTTTAAGTTGTAGAGGATTTTTCAACAATTCTCAAAACATAAAATTCATAAAATTCTAATACTCCTAGCAAAAGTTATGACTACATGAAGTTTGACCACTAATTAGTGTTCCAACTACATTCATTATTTGCCTCACATTCTCACTTCTAATTTGACTAAAGATTTTGGCTTTGGTTCAAGGTTAAATCTACCTTCCTAAAATCCTAAATTGGACCTGGATGGATGAATTCTCCAAATCTTCATTCATTCTTTAGTCAAAACTTCATCATTGAACTTTTATTTTTAGGATTTTTGAATATTCTTTCTAAGTTTGATTAGTTTTGGGCCTTCTCGGTTCCTTATAGCACACCCCAACCTAATTTCCTTCCTTGATAGGGTTTATGTTAATTTCACCTACTACTTCTTTGTTACTAAATGCGCTAAATGAATTCTATTCAATTCCTATTTTTAGGCATGTTGTAGTTGTTCCTTTAAGGGTGTGATTTTAGCTTTCCAAAATAATAAATTACTTCCAATTTGGATGTTATTAGTGAAAGTTATAGGTAGATGAAGTTTGACTGCTAATTGATATTTCAAACTTCATCCGTTGATCTGCAACTATTGATCTATAACTTCAAATTGACTTAAGAATTTACTTTTCAAATCTATTTTCTCTTTGGCTTCCTAATTTTCTACTCTTATTCTTTTTAAATGAATTTTGTTAGGTTTCACCATTCTACCTCCTAAACTTCATCCACTCATATCTTGATAGTAATCAATTTCTACTTATTTTATGTTTTTTGAAACCTCTTAACTCCTACTATAAACATTTTAAGCTTAAACTTGACTTGAATTTATCTTCTCTATGTGTGACTTGGTCCTAGGCCTTAATTAGTACTCACTAATCATGATGTGGGAATGAAATGTAAGGATTTTAGTGGCTTACTTTGTATATAATGTCCCCAATAACATCATCTACAAATCCCTCGAACTCTCTTCCTTCCGCCATTGGTCCCCATAAAATTTGCCAATTGCTTGTTTTTAATAAAATTAGTTTCCAATACAAAGCTCTGGTGTTCTACTATCATCAACTAGCTTCTATTTTCTCCTTTCTTTCATTCCCTTTCTTCCTTCTTTTCTTTCTTGACTATTCCTCTTACACCCTTAATGGGTCACAACTACCTTTGTTTCAAGTGCTAAGGTATTTCAAGAGGACGTCATTCCCTCTTACGCTTTGAACTATTTCTTACGGCATATAATTTTATTTGAGATCTAATGGTTGATAAGAATCTATGAGATTTTTCTTCTAATCCTATCTTGGTTGTCTTCTTCACTATTTAACTTCCTCCCCTACTTGTCATTCCTTATTTTTCTACTTCTTCATCTCCTCTCTAACTTTTTCTTTCATGTGTTGAGAATTCAAATTATTCATACAAGCAAAAGAATGAATGCCTTGGTGCAAGATACCTAATGTTCTAATCTAGACCTTTCTTTATTTTGATATATCGAAATCTAGTTAGTAAAATGACCATCAACAACAAAGATGTTGATATGTCCACATCTCTTTGTTTTTATTTGACTTAGTTTTGTTGGTTGATGTGAAAATGTTGTGGGATCCAAATTTAGCCCTTGGCTACCCGAAGCTTAACCCCTGACTTCCTCGAACTCAGTTGTAGCTCCTTGACTCAGCCCCACTCTCTGAACTTAGCCTTTGGCGCTGAATATTGACCTTCCGCTCTATATACCCGGCCTTTTGCCTCGATATCCGGCTTCACTCCCTAAATCTAGCCTTTTCCCTGCCAATACTTGGCCTGGCCTATTGCCCATGGAAGTTGTGGGAGTGTTGGATTGAGCTAGGGGAGTATGAGTGCTAATTTACCCACCCTTGGTAAATCATAAATACGACCAGGTTCTAGGTTTTGGCTAAGTGAATCCTACCTTTGGGTGTCTAAGCATGGTCCATTGTGCCTTCCAAGCAATGAATCTTTTTACTAAGTGCTTAAGTGATCCCCAAGTCACAAGATTCTCTTAATCTACTTCCAATGTTTTTGGTCAACCGAATGGATGGCCCACTATGTGTTTTAGATGGAACCTATGTTAGGGCAGAATTAACTTAAGAAACCTCTAGCTCATCTTTTTCCATTTCTAAGAACATAAAACTCAACCCTATCCGACCCTCCTAGCCAAAGTTATGGGTGGATGAAGTTTGACCACTACTCGGTTCTTCAAACTTCATCTATCAATTGAACCTAGCTTCCTATTTCAAAAAGATTCGAAATTTTTAGGGATGGTTCACAAGACTTTTGCCTACCTAAAATCTGGAGTTTGGCCTTACATGGGAATTCCCACAAAATTCTCATCCAAGCCCTACCTAAACTTCATCCGTTAATTTCTCCTAACCTATAATTCAGAATTAACTTTTCTTTTCAGCCCTGAACCCTAATTGGTAGTCTCTTCCTAATCTCCTTAATCCGCTGTCACTCCCTAGGTATAACTATTCTTCATCCAATTTAACCCTAATCTTCATCCCGCAATAACTTCCTTGTTTTTGACCTGATTTGGGCGTGCCTTAGGGTTTTGGAAAGCTACGGTCTTCCTCTTCAAGTTCCTATCCTAAGGGTCTGACCTAGGGATGGGCCTTGGCTAGAGTTACTAATTACTACTTAAGGACCTTGGAGGAATTAGGAAGGGTTTAACTCGTGCCTTAGAACTTGAATCGTTGATCACACCCACCGGAAGCTCTTCCTCCTCCTCCATGAACTCCCATGCCGTGATACAACGAACCGCCATTCTAATCATAAGATAATTTAATACAAGAGTTTATTCTTTGGCTTTATCCTATCTCTTTCCTTTTCCCTTCTTTTCTTTCTATACCATTCCTCTTACGTATGATGGTGACCCACCTACCCTTGGTTTCACCTACAAAGCTAATCTTAAGTTTGCGTCATGCCATCCTCCTAGGTTGAACTACCTCTTATGTCCTATGTCTTACGCTTAATCTCGTGTAATTCACCTAATTTTAATCAAATGGCCCTAATGGGACGTGGGGATTCCCCTCCTATCTTGTCTCTCCTCCAACTCTCCCTCCAAATAGTCCCTCCCTCTTTTCACTCCATCATTCCTCCTATTGCTTGGTAAGTTTTGTAGAGATGGGGAGTTGGCTTCCCCACTCCAAGGTCAATTGTGGATGAGCGTGAATTTTTGGCCATCTTCCTTCTCCACCCTTGGACTTTCCTCCCCTTCCCTTTTCTACTTTTTCCTCTTAGTTCTTACGTTGGACCAACTGTTGGTTCCTACCTTTGTTGGCCTCTTCCTTGGTCAAACCTCTACCTAGCAGCTACAACCCCTTTTGATGACTTGAGCCCCCCCATGCTAGTAGCCCACCCCATGACTAGAAAACCCATCCGACACCCTAGAGAGCCCATTCCTATGACTTGGAACCCTATCTGGTGACTTTAGAATCCTACCCAGTTACTGAAATCTACCTAGTTACTGGGGAATCCTCTTGATGCCCTAGAGAGCCCACCCCATGACTAGGGAACCCACCCCGTCCTAAAGAGCCATCCCATGACTAGGGAACCTATACTGGCAACCTTGAGACCCTATCCAATTACTAGGGACCCTACCTAGTGACTTAAAGGACCTTACCGACAGTTGGTACACCTACCCCTAGTGACTAATCGGGGTGGGGTATTGGATTGGGCTGGTCGAGGGGTGGTAGATTGTTTTTTCTCTCTTTCTTTTTATTTATCCTACTCTCAATTCTATGCTAACCCGGGCTTAACTTGTAAAGGAAAAAGGTGACACGTAGGAGTTAGCGATATAGTTGGCCCCAATGAGACAATTACACCATTACATCCCCCCTAGCCTACTGATCATCTCTTCAAACTCCTTTTTAAGGGCTAAACTTTGATTTGTTCTCAACATATTTTGGGAACTAAACTTTGTAGAGGAAGGGACCACGAAGGCTCACGGTTTCCACATGGGGTGGTTTTAATGCACCGCTAAGACTTTTGATCCCAAGGGGGTTCAAAGCTTCGCCATGGTTCCCCTTTTTAAACACACCGCTAGGACTTTGACCCCAGGGGGGTTCAAAGCTTTACCATGGTTTCCTTTTTTAATACTCCACTAAGATTTTTTGATCCTAGGGGGGTCATAGTTTCACCATCATGGCGGGACCCACTATCCCTCACTTTCTCTTGACCATATTCAAGGAGCACCACGTTAGTATGGGGGGACAAAAAGAGACCTTCAACACTCAAGGGATTAGTTATACGGGATTAGTATTGTGAAAGACTTGAACTAAAGGCCCTCCAAAGCGACATCACCAATCATATGGAGGGTTGCTCTAGAATTAGTACAACGATGAGACAAAGAAGGTGACCCAAGGCCCCACAAAAGTAAATGCACATGACTTCTAGTAACACAATAAGGTAAAAGAAACCTCCAAGCTCAAGTTTGGGAGAGTTAGTACTACACATATTCAAGATGCAAGGGACCCACAAAGACCTCGCAAACTTGGGAAAACAACAACAATGGCCAAAAGTGCCCAAAAAACACCGTTGCAAGGTTTAGGGTTAAAACGCCACAATTCCAACATAAATTGGACCCAACAGACCCAATTATACAAAAAGGGGGTGGTGAGGAGAAGAGGTGCCCTTTTATACTCCTTTCCAGGCACCCACCTCCTCTCCTTCATCTAAGTTAACCTTATCTTTTCGGATTTTCATCCTTATCTCGAGGTTTTCATCTTATATTGGCCCGTAGAGCTAACTTTTGGAGATTAACTTTGAATTGAAAATGAATTGAGCCATTGACTTCGAAAAGCCACTTACAATTGTGGAGAACCGTTCTTTCCATTTCCTATCTTCAAAATTGCAACAAAACCTAGTGCCAACTTAACGCCAGAACCGAGAAAAATCCCAACTTTTGGAGGTTGACTTTTCTAGAAAAAGTAACTAGCCTAGGCTCTTAAGTAGGCATAGGAGAGTGAGGAAAGACCTATCTTGGACCCCATTCCGCTTCTATATGCTCTCACTTAGCCAATCAACTCTACCGTGGACTTCAAATTTTATTAATTGTCAAGTAATATTGCAAGTTTGGGTACTTTTGACTATCAGAATGTTTTGAAACTTGTCAGGGTAGCTTATGAACATAAAAAAAGCTATAATAATTCTTAGTGGAAATTTACTACTACTTGGAAAATTTCTAGGAATTTCTCATTACTAGTTTAGGTAGTTGACCTTTCGGAAAGGCATCTTTTGACTATTAGAAAATTCCAAATTTTTTTGTGAAACTTCTCATCAAATCCCACGACACATGTGTAGGCTCATATTTTTACTCTACACATCGGCCTAGAGGGGACAAAATCCACCCCCTTGTTTAATTATCAGTGGCCAAGGAATCTTCCACACTGGGGGGAATCTTGGTGAACCGACTTCGTTGTTGGTTCCCAAGCATAGTTTTAACCCTAAGTCACCCTCCTTGGACTTGAGATTCCTCCCTGGTCCTGTCTTGGTATTTCTAACATCTGCAAGCCTACAATTGGGGTTCCGCTATTTTGTCGATGAAATGGAGAAACTAGAACCTATCTCCAGGAACTGACCTATGTGCCTCACTAGGGTTCCCTCGACCAATATTTTCTTAGAGATGTCCTCTCTACTTGGGTTTTTGAGCCTGGTACGCCCATCACTTGGAAATGACCAACCTACAACAATTAGTTGGGTTCTAACCTATTTACAACTCGTGGTTGGGCCATTCTAGCTATAATATTTTAAATATAGACCAAATACTATATTGGAATGTGACACTCCTATTTTGGTTCTACACTCTTTTGGGGGCTTTTCGTATATAAAACTACATTTAAAATAACAAAATACGAAAAAGATAAAAGAATAAGCTCCTAGTGACGAATTAGGGGTTCACAAGGGGTGTTGGTTGAATAAGGATGGTATTGGTTTGGACTTGGGAGTGTTAATTTTGAACTTGGAGAGTTGAAGGTACTGAAATAAACTAGAATTAAATATGAGGGTTTGGGAACTCGAGGTAATGAGAAAATATTCTAGCCACAACCCGCCATCTGCTAACTAGTTTTAACCTAACTTATAAAGTCCCATTGTCCTTATGGGAGACAAAATGGATTTTGAGTAGCTTCTTATGATCTCCATTTTTATTGAAACTTTTTCAAATGTTCTCATAAGATAGAAAATCTTATTAGATTTTTGGGAATATAATTTTTATTTCAATATTTGCTTGGGAGTAAAGGTTATGCCACAATAACCTCAAAATAGGTGTGATTGAGTAGCAAAAAAAATACACAAAAAATTGAAATAAGAATTTTTCATATTTTTTTTCTTGTAGATTATATTTTTATCTAAATGGGAAGCTTTGATTCATTCCATTTGGATTAGTAATGTGAAAATTATGGAGCTTCTTGTTTTGGGGGCAATCAAAGTGATTTATTGAAATATTTTTTTTTCACTTTAAATGCTAATATCTTTTAATCTATATGGTCAAAAATCATGAAATTTTTATCATTTGATCTAAGACAAGTGTAAAAAAATATCCTATGGTTAGATTCTAAAAAGAATATTTTTCTAATTTTGTAGGTGAATGTAGCAAAAGTGACAGTTTTGAGTAGGTTTTGACAGAAAAATGGCCTTGGGACTTTAGGGGTTAATTGAAACTCACTATTTTGGAGGCTACCCTTTGGTTGTTTTCAAGTACTTTTTGGAAAATAAACTTGGGAGGTGAGTACTTAGAGGATTCAAAGATTTCTCATAGAGTTGGGATTAATACCATATCTAAGATTCTTGATCCCAAAGGGATTCAAAGCTCTGTTGTTCCTTGGTTTTTGACACACAACCTAAGACTCTTGATCCCAAGGGGGTTCAATGCTCTCAAGACTATTGGTGTCTAACATAGAAGAAAACAAGTTTGGAATCAAATACATAAGTTCCAATCATGTTGATATTTCTATTAGACGAAGGAGTTAGTACGTATAGCCACACGGTACAACACAAGTGAGTAAGAGGGATGTTAATGCAACCATGTTAGTAAACTCATAACAAGACACTAGAGGCCCCTCTAAGTGGCATCACCAAGTATTGGAGGGAGTTCTTTAGGATTAGTACAAATTCTTGAACCAACTTTGGCAGACAAGGATTTAGTATAAAAAGAACTAACAACACTAGAAGAAGATAAACAAGTGAGAAGGGACCCTTAGTTCTTCACAACACTAGAAGAAATTTGTATTTGCTTCAACAAAAGCGTCATGTAGATTTTGTTGAGGCAAACGCAAAAATTTTCTAGTGCAAAGCTTAAAAAACAATAAAATGGGGCAAAATGGCCCTCAAACACTATTCAAGATTTTTGACTGAAGATGCCAAAATTTTCACCATAAATTGGACCCAACAGACCCAACTACAACATACGGAGGTGGAGTGAGAGGGAAATGGATGTCCTATTATACTCTATCAGGTCACCCACCTTCTCTCATTTTTCCTAAGGTAACCTTATCACTTGGGATTTTCACCCTAAATTGTCAATCTTGACTTTCTTAGACACTACACTAAAATTCTAATTTTTAGAGAAAGACTCCAAATCACAAATAGATTGTGCCATTAACTTCAAAGACCTTTCTTAGTCAAAGGGAAACCACTCCTTTATCTATCTCCAAAATCCAATTGAAATCTAGCACCAACTTAAAACCCAAATCGGATAAAACCTAATTTTTGGAGGTTGACTTTTTGGTGAAAGTAATTAGCTTAGGCTATTTAATAGATATGGGGGAGTAAGAAAATATCTATCTTCGATCTTATTCCACTTTCGTATGTTCTTAAGATATTGGTCAACTCTGCACTAATCTTCAATTTTGTTGTTGGTCAAAAATCTTGCCAGTTTGAGTACTTTTGGCTATCAAAATGTCTTGAAACTTAATGGAACATCTTATTATCTTAAAAGAATCTAGTCTAATTTTTAGGGAGATTTTACTGCCACTTGAGTAATTTTTAGAAATTTTTCATTGTGGGTTTTGGAGGTTGACCGTCCCAAAGAACATCCTTGACTATTAGAAAATTTCAATATTTTTTGTGCAATCTCTCATGGAATTCCACGAATCACATATAGGCTCATATTTTTACTCTACACATTCAAAAAAGGAGGATAAAATCATGTCCCTTCTTTAAAGCACTAGTAATCAAAGAATCTTTCATATAGGGGAGAATATTGGTGAATCAACTTTGCGGTTTAGACCCTGGCGTGGTTTCAACCTTGTATCACCATCCTTTGTTAGTAGATTTTTTTACTAGTCTGTCTTGAGGAAGTAATTTCTATAGGCCAACAATTGGGTGTGGTCCCTTTCATTGATGTAATAGAGAAAGTGAAACCTATCTTCAAGAATCGACCTAAAGATCTCACTCGGATTTCCTCGACTAATTTTAGCCCTGATTAGTGACTTGTATTAGTAGGTTTAGGCTATTTGGGGCAATATCACTCAAACCTTTTAACTTCCACTACTTGTTGGGTTTTAACTTATGTAGAAGTGGATATTTGGGGAATTCTAGGTGTAAAACTCTATTTTAGACCAAATGCTATATTGGCATGTAACATACCTATTTTGATTTTACACTCTTTTTATTTTTTTGTATATAATACTACACTCAAAACTATATAAAAGAAAACAACAAGTCTCAAGTGACGAACTGGGAGCTCACATTCACTGTACAAGCAATCTGTGCACATCGTTCCATGCACATATGCAATTGTCCAAAAGCATAAGAGAAGTAGCTCTATCAAGTAGAAAACGTCTACAATTGCCTACATGTACTACACGGACACATAATGATTTTTTCCATGATCTACACTATTGTTCTTTTACTTCTAATCACTTACTTTTCAGTCCCTATAGAACTTTAAGCATGGATAGTAGACAGTTCACATGATTTCAAGGCGGTCCTTCTGAAGCCCTTGTTGTCGCTCAAGATGGTTAGTTAAAATCTTCAAAACCGTTTGGTGCAATGTCGCAGTTTGAATTCCTTTGGTTGTATTTAAGTAAAAAACACATCAACAATGTAGTCATTTGCAGCAATCCATTAATTCATGACTCCTGACTTTCTTATTGTTTGAATGTTTTGTGAAAGTAACACGAGCTTTGCGGCAATGGAGGCACTCGTTACAACTACAAGGCTTCATGGTGACGATAAGTTCTAGTGCAAATGAACTTTTAGTTAGTTACCATGAACCCCTTCAACATAGAGGTGATGAAGCTTGTACATTGCATAGACAACAAATTCACTTCAATTTTGTAAGGAATGAGCGCCAACTTCGTGACATTTTGTATTTGTGGTCCTCTACATGTATCACTGGTAATGTGTGACACGGCTCCAAAGCATGGACAAGTGCAATGTTTAGACCTCTATAATGTCTTGTAACTCCTATCAATGCCAAACTACCAACACTACAAGAGAAATGGGTGTTTTAAATATAGTCCTAGACATATAGTCCTACAAGTAATGACCTTAAAGGGGTGTTTTCAGTAAAAATTTACTAAACACACATGTATTTCTAATAAATTTTTACTGAAAACACCCTTTTAAGGTTGTTACTTGTAGGACTATATGTCTAAGACTATACTTAAAACACTCTTTTATCTTGTAGTGCAATAAGGGAAACCCTACTATGTGATAGCCAGAAGAGCATGGATCAAATTGGCAAGCACAAGAAATTGCAGCACTCATTCAAGCGAAAAGAGATTTGTTCCTTGAGGAATTGGATATTTTAGATGGAAGAGAATTTATGATTCTTGATGTAGGAAAGTAGATGTGCATCAATAATGAGGTCATAAAAGTGGGATTCTCTCTTACCTCCGTGATGGTTAAGTTTGCAAGAGCAAATGGAATCAGTTCATTACCAAGTACAAATGCATAGTTGACTACTTTGCATGCAATAGAATTAATGGAGTGGACTACTAGAACATGACAGTTGTAGAGCAAAAAGCAAAATGTCTTCACAATCTCTCCTCCAATATGTCTTCAACATTAATGACCAATACATAAGTCACTAAAGCATATTCCTTCCACACACGTAAGACCTTAACTCTATAGATGACAACAACTACTATACTTTGCTAGTTACACTATCGAATTAGGAGGTAAGTGCAACAACATTGACAACAATAAAAAGTCTTTGGCAATGACTATTGTGTGGAATAGAACAAGGAGTGCAAAAGTTTTGGTTTCTCACCTCACCTTGCAATATAGAGCTATAGAGGACAACAAACCTAGACGACACACTCGCCCAACCCCAATACCACAGAAGGACTTCATTCCACAAGGAATGACCCTACAAGTGCTAAATAGTAGTGACACAATAGAGGCAAATGTTGGACAGCTTCTCGAAAACACTAACATCCACCCCAAGAGTGTTAGTGGCCACTTTCTTGTAGAGGCAATGAAAAGCATTGGCGACATCATGATTGGACAGATGAAGGAGATGGCCAAAGCAGAAAAAGAATTAAAAAAATCTGAAATTGATGTACAACTGTGGTTTTTCAATGAACAAATGGATTACTAGCGTGAGTATGATTACCGCCTCCATGAGAATGCTCATATGATAAATGACAATGCAAAAATGTCCATACAAAAACAAGTGGAACTTATACACTATCTTGGAGCCTTGTTGATCATCCTCAAGCCAAACTTGAATGCCACCAAGGTCAAGTTCATCAAACAAAGGTACCACTAGCCCTAAGTCAACAAGACTTGTTTCAAGTTGGAACAAGGAGTGGCCCTCCTTTTCCAAATTCACTATAGTAGGTCCTATTGCCGGTGTTAGTGATGCCATTATACCACAAAAGCCCCTTTCTAGCGCAACATGAGCAACCTACACATGCTCTTGCCTAAAAATACTAGCCTTTAGATCTCCTATCGGCAACGTTGCTATAGTGTAATAGTAGTGTACAATATTCCTAGAAGCAATCCACGTTTGTACAAACAACATGTGAAAAAAAGTAAAGATTTGTTCCATTTATGTAAATCATATATCACTACAACAAAACAAGTGTTTTATGACTGCAAAAAATGACTGTAATGAGTCGTAAAATCTCAAAATATGACTTAGGTAGAAAACACTATAGATGACACGCAATATGACTGGGTCTAGTCATTACCGACTAGTCAAATTTTTCATGAGTCATATTTGTAGTCATTTGTATTGGGGTATACTTAGCCATATATTGCCTATGTGGCATATATGATGACTATCCTTGGAGTCTTGACTTTTCCTTGAACTGCTTGGGCAAAAGAAAAAAAAATCTACGTGGCATATGACTCCATTTAGTCATATTTTTGGCTGACATGGAATATGACTACGTCGAGTCATATTTTGGTTCATGTGGCATATGACTCTATGTAGTCATATTTTTTACTGACGTGGAATATGACTTCTATGAGTCCTATTTTTGGTTGATGTGAAAAATGACTCTTGTGAGTCATATTTTTTGTCGATGTGAAAAATGATTCTCATGAATCATATTCTCTACATATTGATGTAAAAATGACTCTAGTGGGTCATATTTTTTATTGATGTGGAATATGACCTTCATAAGTCATATTTTTGGTTGATGTGAAAAATAACTCTCGTGAGTCATATTTTTTGTCAATATGAAAAATGACTCTCATGAGTCATGCTCTACATATTGATGTAAAAATGACTCTAGAAAGTCATAAATTTTTTCTTGATATGGAATATGACCTTCATGAGTCGTATTTTTTATTGATGTAAAATATGACTAATGTAAGTTATATTTTAGCTCATGTAGTAGTTCACATGGAATATTACTTGTAATTTTATAATTGAATGTAGTCATAATTTTAAAAGTATAGAGTCACATTATTGACATGATTGTGAGCATTATATAACTACAATGAGTCATATTTTGGCTAAGATATATTATAAAATATGACTCAAGCAAGTAATATTTGTAATTGAGATGACTTAAGGTTTATAGTAGCTTTTGTTATAAACTAGAATTACATTCCATACATTCTAAATCAATTTGAGGCGTTGCAATCATGCATCAATATGGTTTAGCAACTAAATAAATGACTCCATGCAATAAAAATTGAGTACATATGATTTTTGAGATGTATAAGAGATAATCATATTAAAGAGAAAAAATGCTATAAAAAATGTGACTCTTTTCAATGGCATTTATTAGTCACTAACACAAAACATATGACAATAACACTTTATAAGTGTATATTCCTATAAGCTCTAGGACCTATATTTCTTACTGAAATTTGAAGAAGTTACCTCTCAACTGTTGTAAGTAGCCTCTAATAACTTCATTCCAGCTTTAAGTACCTACATATACAATGAAGGAGATTAATTTTTAGTGAATGAACAATATAACTCAACCTTCAAAGATTTAAGGCAACAAAAAATATGAAGCACAAGTTTAAAGTAAGAAAAATTCATAACCACTATATCTCTAGAAATCGCAAATAAATAAGAAGAAAGAATAACAATAGTGATTAAGGGAATAAGAACTAGAAGGTGGAAAGTGTTAAAAGATAATAATAAGTAAGAAAAAGTAAGAATTAAAATGAAACAAGAAGCAACAAGAAATATAATTTAAGATGCAATAAATAATAATAAGAAAGAACTAAGATGCAACAAAAAGCAACAAAAAATACAATTTAAGATGCAATAAAATGCAATAAATAACATGAAAAAGCAACAATTAAAAAGAAACAAGAAACACAAGTTAAGATGAATCAAGAAGAAATTAAAAGTAAGAATTAGTAGACAACAAGAGACAAGAACTAGGAAGCAAAAATTAAGATGTAACAAGAAAGAACTAAAATCGAGAACTAAGAAGCAAAAAAAGGAGGAATTGGGAAGCAAGAATTATGATGTAACAAGAAGAAGCTAGAAGCAAGAATCAAAAACTAAGTAATAAAAAAAGTATGAACTAAGAGGCATGAATTAAGAAGTAACAAGAAGAAATTGTAAACAAGAATGAAGAACTAAGAAGGAACAAAAAATAAGAAATAGGAAGCAAGAATTAAGAGGTAACAAGAAGAAACTACAGATAAGAATCAAAAACTAAGAAGAAACAAAAAGGAAGAACTAGGAAGCAAAAATTAATAGGTAACAAGAAGAAACTAGAAGCAAAGATCAACAACTAAGAAACAACAAAAAGTAATAACTAGATAGCAAGAATTAAGAGGTAACAAGAAGAAACTAGAAGCAAAGATCAACAACTAAGAAGAAACAAAAACGAAGGATTAGGAGGCAAGAAGAACCAAGAGCTAAAAAACAAGAAGAAGCAAAACGTAAGAGGCAACAAAAAACAAAGAAGAAGAAAAAATGGCGGCTAGGGTTTCAAAACCCTGAATCGATGGCAGCTACATAGAAGTGGCAGTTAGGGTTTTAAAACCCTAGTTAAGTATATGATTTGTTCTAGTCATGCGAGTCAATAAATAGGACTATATTAAGCAACTAAGCTATTTTAACAACAAAATTTGCTACAAAGTGAATGTATGTTGCAATACAACTTTACAAAATGTTTAAAGGGAAGTTACAAGGCCTTAAGCACCTATAGTTATAGCAAAAAATTTTGTAACTTCTAAATGGCTCTATAAATACTGCTTATATGACATTGCGAAGAACCTTTCTAAAAAAGAGACAAACTTCAATACATGATATATGTGAGTGTTTTATCTATATCCTTGAAATAAAACAAACACAACTATATTTTTTTTTTGTTGAGCTTCAAATCCTAAGTTGGATATTTAAATATTATTCAATGGGTATTTTTAGCAATGAACAATTTTTTTTCTAATGATAAACTGTAAGTGGTTCACATATAATCTAGAACACACTAAAACTATAAAATTTAGAGGTTTTAGATGGTTTTGGCCAATGTAGGTTAAAACTCTAGACTTCCAAATCCTAGTTGAAAAATTGAAAAATTTTGTTAATTTAAGTTGTAGAATGTTGCAGGCCTATTCTAAAATCGTAAAGATATTTATCATGAAATGTTTTTAGCAAAAAAATATAGATGAATGAAGGTTTGTTTCTAATTTATCCTTCAAGATTTCATCCAACATTTTCTCTTAGCCTATAATTCTAAATTCATTCATACTTTCAAAATTGGATTCTAAATGTCACTAAATTTAAAGTTTTTTTTTTACTTGAATTTGATGAACTTTGGTATTTTTTATTCAAAACTAATGCCATAGATTATCCAATTTTATAGTACTCTATCTTCCATAATTTTTCTTTATTTTTTAAAGTGTGATATATTATTGGAATCCTCTACAAATTAAGTAAGTGATCTTCAATTCAAAATTGGATTTAATAAATTCTTAAAGGTTGGTTTTGAACCTCTAATTTTTAGTGCAACTATAGTTTCTACAAGTAGAGAATAAACTAAGTGTCAAATTTAAGGACATGCCTTGGAATTTGTTTCCACAACATCCCCATTTTCCAACGTGTATGTTGTAATTGTATCATGAAGTCTACTTTAATCCATTTTTGTTGCATTTTTGTATTTTTGGATACAACTTAAATAACAACTTTTACAACAAGGGGTATAAATTAGATATATGATCTCATTCTTTTCTTTCAACCTATTTTTTTTGACTCCCCCCTCTTGACTTTTTCCAAATTATTTTCAACATTTTTTATTTTTTTCCTTTATTTTTTGGGATAGTTTAGAATTGCAATCTTTGACTTCTACTACTACTAATTGATTTCTAATTACTCTAGAAATCAAACAATTGTAATGACATTAATCTCGTAAGTGCTAACTAAATATCTACTTAAAATTTGAAAATTTCATTTGATAAACTATGTGTATTATAATCAACAATCTTTGTTTAATACATAGTCAAATCCCTATAAGGAGGTCATATTAGTCTCCTAACCATGTCCAAAGCTTGGAGTAGCAACATGAAACCTACGTTTCTTCTTCAAACACTTAGAGACTCTCAACACAAATTGCACTCCTTACTTACTCTTGCTCCAAGGCCACTAAAGCATGAATTTTTCTCACTTTCTTTCTTCTCTTTGGATTAGATTTTTCCCAATTTTCAAGTAATTTTTCTAAACTCTACAGCCTTCAATCTACATCACAAGTTTAAATGCATTTGATTTTGCTTTGCATTAGCCATCACAATTAATTATCATAATTAGAAAATTCCACAGCAAATTCCAATAGTGAGTCAAGGCAAGGTTGGTTTCTATCTTGGATTCTCAAGCTTAGTCCCACCTTGGTACTTTGGTTTGTCTATAAGCTTTTATTCCTTTCTAATTTTTTCTTAAATACTCAAATAAAAATTGATTATTTCCTATTATTAATTGTTTTATTCCTCTCTACTCTTTTTTTAATTCCTATGAAAATTTTAAATATATTAATTGAAATATAAACATGTGCCATCCCAAATTATTTGGACATTAATTCTGTAATAGACACATCATACAAAAAAAAAAATTATTTTAAAAGATATTAAACAAAGTCATGCTTTCATTCCAAAGAATGGCTTCTAGGGGCAAAATATAAAAGACCCATCTTAGATTGCCAACCTTTTCCTTAAGCTCCCACCAAAGGAAAAAAAAATAACTACCAAAAAAATGTGTTTACAAAATATGACTACAAAATATGACTAAAGTGAAATTATAATTGTGTAGCAAATATGATTTATTACTCTTCAAATATATTTCTCGCCCAAATTTTCTTCAAGTTGCCCAAAAGAAAAAATATGTGACTATTATAAAAATATGACTACAAAATATGATTGATGCAAAAATATGACTAATAAATATGATTGACTCAAAAATATGACTAATAAATATGACTAATGAATATGACTGATGCAAAAATATCACTAATAAATATGACTAAAATGAAATTATGACTGGAAAATATGATTAACCACTCTTCAAATATATTTCATGCCCAAATTTTCTTCAAATTGCCCAAAAGAAAAAAAATGTGATTATTATAAAAATATGACTGCAAAATATGACTGATTGCAAAATATAACTGCAAAGTATGACTAAAGTGAAATTATGACTGGCAAATATGATTTAGCACTCTCCAAATATATATTCCCCGTCCAAATTTTCTTCAAGCTGCCCAAAAGAAAAAAAATGTGACTATCATAAAAATATGACTACAAAATATGACTAATGCAAAAATAAGACTAATAAATATGACTGTGCGTTCCCCAAATATGTTCCCTATGAAGCTCTATAAAGTATTTTGGCATTCCCAATGAACGTATACTATACGCCCACAACGTACAAGGCCAAAATATGACTATCAGTCATATTTTTTTTCAAAGAATTGGCCTCCAAAAATATGATTGCAAGTAGTCGCCAATCATCCTCAGTCATATTTTTGTAGTCATAAAACACTTGTTTTCTTGTAGTGATAGTCAACATTTTTCTTGTACCTAAAGTATTTCCATCGGGATAATTTGTTGTGGCGGCAAGAAGACGCCAAGGGCACTTTATTTCTGCCCACCCAACACCACTCCCACTTGGTCATCTCCTAAGTCCTAGTCCTCGGCAGTCGCTTTGTCATCATCCATGAGGTTCCCACACAAGCCTTTTGTTTAAAGAACCTCAAGTAGGCGCTCTACATCCACATGAGACTATTTTAAGAAGACATTATGCAAAATTGTGTAATAAGTGACAATGTCTCTAGTACAAAGCAAACATTCAAATTGGATTGCTATAGAGTTTGCAAAATGATTGTTTCAACAAGGCAAATGCATTTTCTATGACAATGTGTTCGCAACTAAGTTTCTTATTGAATAGTTCTAAAATGGGCAAGTTTTTTATTTGTTGATGGAGGACCATGAGCCATGGCAAGAGAGGGTATCCACCATCGCCCAACAAATACAATGGAAATCCCTAAGAGAATATATTGGCATCCCATAAAGAATTTTGCATAGCTTTGTGGTAAAAAGTATAGTATTAAAGCATTCGGGAGTCATTTGTAGACTTCAACATGCTGACAAACAAATTAGGAAATTGTTTGTCGCTTTCCATAACTGCCTAACAATTCATAGAGAACTTGCCCAATTTGAAATAAAAATATTCAACGAAATCATACCTAAGTTTAGAAATAGCAATCTACATTCAGTATGAGTGTGTTTAATATATATGGCCTCAAAGATTGAAGTAAAATGAACTATAATCTCTATCCTCATATTCTACAATTTTCCAATCAATGAATCTACTAAGGTAGACCTCCCTATTCATACAATGTAACAATTTGTGACATTTGTGGTCCATTTCTTACATTTTTACTTATTTTTTTTGCTATACATACTATTGGTACCATTGCACAATTTCAATGAACCACCTTTCATTGTAGATTATCGTGATTGTGTCCATTTTATCATCGACATGAAATTTACCTATCCTTGTCTACACTCATGGTACTGTGAAAATTTTTCATTGTCTCTATATGTTAAGGCTAACTTATTATAAAAATTCCTACTACATGATGTTTTTATGTATCCTAATTTATATACATTAGAATATGTTGAATTTCATAGACCTTATAGTAGTCCTATATATTATATAAAATTTTCCATTTTTTATTTAAATGGACCCTATCTTTTAACTCACATACTTTAAAAAAACTCAAAAGCGATCTTCTCAAGACCATGCAATCCACAAAGTTGATGAAAAGTAGCTTCACTTTACAACAAACTATTCTTTGCAAGCCATGCAATCTTAGACCAAAGTACATCATTTACTACTTCGATGACCTAACATAGTACTAGGGAGATTGTATGTGCTCTGACCAATGACAAACAATTCACTACATATAAGCAAACTAGCACCATGGGTTAGATTGAATAGAGCACATGTAAGATACATAAGCATTGGTATCACCAATTGGTATTTTGTATCTATTTTCTCTAGTGTAGGTTTCATCAATTGGGACAACAACAAAATAGTAGGCCTCATGAAGTGGAACATTTTCAGCTACTAGTTGTTGTCGTTTTGATTCAATAAGAAACAAGAAAACCAAGAAATTGATCTTAGTTTAACCTTATTCCCCAAGTCTTCCTTAGGAAGAGCAAAGGTGTTTCATTGATGGAAGTTGTGCAACACAATGCACGCTACTCTACTTATATCTAATGCGGTTGGTGGCACCAAGTCCTCCACATGCCTAGTGTCTATGCAATAATTGTTGTTAATGTCATTATCAATGGTCACATGGAGAAATGATGCACACTAAGGAGCAAGAAGAAGATGCATGGCTTATGCTATAGACATGATTTCCAAAGGATTGTCAAGGAAATCCATTGCAAGTGACCCCAGTTGTAACACACATAGTTATTGCAAAAAAATCAAAGCAGTATGTAATTGATCATTGATAGTGATCAATACTTCCTGATTGTTAGTGGCCCCTCTACATCCTATTGGTGCCCTTATGGCAGAAGACTTTTCCATCAACAATTTCAAAGTCTAAAGGCCTAAAGAATTGAAAATCAATTGATGGGAAAGAAAAGAAGGCGTGAGTATACGATGGAATTCAACAAAACAAATACAATGTCATTAGAAAAACATTTGATGCAAATAGGTGGATAAACCTTGAAATTGATGTTGGACAACGCATTCCCCTCCCAACAATAGGGCAGGATATGAAAATCGCAAGGATAGAAAATCTGAGCTACGTTGAATGTTGATGCGTACCTAGTTGTTCATATGAACTCTACTGCTTTGATGACGTCGCCTTAGCCAATTAATCACCACGCTTTCAATCCTCAAATTATAATGTCACATCCGCCTTAGATGCTGCTTTGTATCCCTCTCTAGTACTCCTTTGCCCATCGTGAGGACAACGTTGTCACATTGTAAATGTGTACATTACGTAAAATCTATTGGCAAGTTGATTTAGAGTTTTTTTAAATGGAGTCTCAAGAAATAGAATGAGTGATACTTTCTTAAAAGTAACTCTATTTTTTTACCTCTATTAAACAACTATTAGATCCTAGTTCTTTTATTTTTATACTTCAAAGATATTTTGAAACTTTAGGCCTTGTATTTGAAGTTGTTGAGATGAAAGGTGAAGCTTGTTTCATTTTCATTTTTATTATTTTAAAAGGATTAAAACTCCATGTAAGGGACTTTGATAGAGTTACAGGGAAAATGATGGCCAATCAATGAAATGTGGTAACATGTGGAATTTTAGGGATTATAAGTTACTTGCTTAAGTGGAAGGGATGGAAGATGAAATGGAGACCCTTCTTCTTCCTTCTCATATTAGTTTGAAGAGAGAAATGAGTTTGAAGTGAGTCATGAGTTTGGAGTGTCATAACATATTGTGTTTTTGTGAATTTTATAATGAAATATTGGGAGTATGTTTTCATTCTTTCTGTGTTTCCAAAAACCTATCACTAACTTCATTTGAAATTTTTATGAGAAAATTATGCTTGAAGGAGTGTAAGAGGGTTAATTGTCATGGAGTTTAAAAGCAAAATTTTTGAGGGCTTATATCTTTTTGGTGAGAAAGTGTTTTCTTTTTATATTTGATAGGACTATGTGTTCAGTTGTTATCTTTCCAAAGAGCTATCACTCTTTTAATTTGAAGTTAAGGTTCAAAAGTTATAGGCTAGGAAATGAAGTAGTAATGAGTTGTTTTTGAAATTGAAGAGAGATAACCTTGACCAGCTATAGAAGTCAGATAGTGTGATTTTTTGAGTTGAGATTAGGTGTGTTTGTAGATATTTTTGTTAGATTTTCATGAAAATATTGTAAGCTCAATTTGGAGTTATGAAGTGAGAGATATGGTCTTGTAAGTGAAGTAGTCATGAGTTGTCTTTGATTTGAAGAGAGAAAACTTTGACCAACTTTAAAAACCAAAGAATATCATCTTTTGAGTTGAAAATTTGAAGCTTTGTGCCTTTGTAGAAATTGTGTTAGCTTTATAAAAGAAAAGGACAAAAAGATATAAACATGGAGGTAGAGTAGTGAAAAGTTGCCTTTAAATTGAAGAGAGGAAACTTTGACCAACTACAGAAGGCCAACAATATAATCTTGAAATTTGGAGAAGTTATAAATTTTTGTGTTAACTTTACGAAAAGTTATCACACTCTTCATTTGGAGCTTTAGAGCAAATTTGGCACTTACAAAGTATTGAACACTTCTCCAAAAGACTATTGAAGCCATTTCTAGTCATAGCTACAAATTCAATATTTTTCCAAGTCAAACCTCTCTATTGAACAATGCAATTGCACTTGTGTAGTAGTAACGAGGCTATCACTTAAGTAGTAGCACTAACACAAGAAAACGAGGCAATGATGTGCACCTCAGAAGTGATTGCTAAAGAATTCAAAGTGTAGCATGTCCAATGAAGAGTACAATTCACATCAACAACATAGCCAACAACAACAACAATCGCCATAGGGCTTTGCTGCAACTATAGCACCTTCCTATAGGTATAACATGACAATAATATGTAGCCTCTCCAATCCTCAGACGCACTATCAACCCTCTAATTTACTCGCCTAGTTTGAACACCTACACCATGTCATGTCCCACAAACTACTATATTTTTCATGCAATTGGGTCCATTAAAGTAGGATGATGAATGGAGTGCACTTCATCACTTTTATTGTGTTCTATATTTGTACATGCATTGTTTTGTAACCCTGAGTGTGCATAGTCTTTTAGGGTGCATATTTCAATAGCCTTTGAATGCTTTTTATAATTGAAATATTGTAGACTAATCACTTGCATGACACTGTTTTAAGAATTTTTTTAATTTTTGATTTTTTGATCTAATTATATTAAGATCCAGTTTGACAATATTTAATTATTTTGAATTTAGACTTTTCATCCCAAAATTCAAAAGCATAAGCACCCACTTCTCTTCTAGCATGTTGTTGAGGACAAAGAACTAAAGTTGTTGACATCTAGCCACTGCAATAAAAAAGGAGGGCCAATGAAGTCCAGTTGCACATCCTCATCTTCCAAACTAGAGCATATTTTGACAACATTTGGGACTCTATGTCAACAAAGATTAATAAGCACAATAACATGGCTAGGCAATTGCACAACCTTTTAGTGAATCCATAATGACCTATTGGAGGTGTATATTCAAAATGGGCCAAAATCGCCAAGAACTCAAGCATTTTGTTTCCTCACTTCTTCTTGAGATTAGATAAAATGTATCCACAGGATCTTGAAGTTCATATAGAATGTAAGCATGTAAAAAAAATTCAAGTTATTTGACCACACAATTTAGTTGATATTGAAGTTTTTACTTGGGTCAATGTAAAAACAAGGCAATACACTTTGGAAGAGCATATCTTAGTGAGAATTGTAAGAGAATTTTTAATTCCTTTTCTAAAATTAAATCCTAGGGTAGAGTTCGAACTTTGGGAGGTAAACTATATCTCATGGAATGTAAAATTCATCCAAAGGAAGCCAATTGCAAGATTGTGAATTTAAATATATTCCTTAATACATATCAATAGCACATTGGTTTAGAACCACTTATCAAAGTATGCATGGCTATAGTCTTCTAGCCTTTCATAATAGGCTTCCATGTCTTTTCCTAACTTGGTTTTCAACCTTATGGTTCCATCATCCAATTATAATCTTCATAGCAAGCTCAACAATTCTCCAATATCTTTCCAATAGGTCTTCTCATTCCATTGGTTTAGTCTTCTTTTAATTATCACCTCTCAACTAATTTTTCCATTGATCACTCAATACAATTTCATAATTCTTCAATTAATTTCCTATCACTTTTTCTTTAATTTCTTTAGATTATTCAACTTAATTTTCCAATCGGACTCTCTTAATTTTGCCTTATTGCAAAGATTCTTTTAACCACTCCAATCCATACCCACCTACAAAATTCCAATAATTAAGCACACTATTCAATTTACAACATTTCCCAATAGATCAACTTTCACAAAATCCGCACCCTCACACCGTCTCACAATTGGTTCTCTTATTAACATTCATTCTCCAAATTGTTCAATTACAAATAGTCTTAGTAATTTTATTCCAATAGTTTAAAATTATTCAATCACTCAAATTATTTTAGTTCATCACACTTTTGCACAAATGCACAATTTCTCATTCCTATAATTATCCACACACACATACAAACTTTATTTAATTTCCGATCAATAGTTCCATACTTAGTGATTCAATTCAGACTCAATCAGTTAATTACCATTCACATACACAGTACATATTACATCACACACATTTTCCAATCGCACACACACAATCCTACATATAGTCTCACAATTGCAAACATTCCACTATATTCATCAAATCCAAAACAAACACAAAAACAACCAATTGTTTTACTTCTAATCACTGGAAGGAGTCCCTGCTTCTCTCGAGGTCAACTGAACTAAACAATTGAAAAATTGGCCTACTTAATTGACCAGTCGAACAACTTGCCACAACTACCAATTGGGAAAACTACCTCTCCAAATCTCAATACAATATCTGATTGGTAAATACCCTGTATAAGCCTAACAACTACACTTCCAATTGGCAAAACTACAAATTGGCTAAAAAATAAAATTAGAATGAGACTACAAGAATATTTCAAAATGATGACCTTTTGGTGCTAAGTGAAATACAAGAGTTGAAAATGTTCACCTAAAATTTCACAACACTATGGTCATTTTGGAATTTTGGATAGAGCTTGCAATGAGTAGTTGTCACTCTAATGAGAGTAGTGTTTGTAAGACAAAACAAGAATGGGCACACTTGTCTTTTCCTTTAGCTCCTTGGATCTATTCTTTTAGGGGTGAGTAACAATCGCATTGGTTGGTTGACTTTTTAGTCCATGCCCAAACTTAATCAAAAATCATGAGCCATGAACTATACTACACCACTCAAGTTAAAAAAATTTGACAACACAAAATTTCATTTGGAATTTGATGAAACTATTGCCATTGAATTGATTCCATAATGTAGTCTATTTCCTACAAATAATTTTTATAGAAAAAAAGACTCAAAATTTGAGAAAAAGGAGAAGTGACCAAAAATGGTCACTTCAGTGATTTTTGTCATTTGGGGTTAAGTTGAATATGCATTCATTACAAAACACCACAATGAAATGCGCCATTCATTTTTCAAGTAGATTGTTTTCCATAATCCCCTGCTATTAGAGAAGGCTATTGTTACTTAAGATTTACGAGGTTCTTATGTGCCCTATAGGATGATTTGCACAACATTTGTTCAATTGTCATTTGTTTTTTCATTTTCCATTGGTAGTTTATATTGGACAATCCCCTTTGCATTGAAATTTATGTCAAAAAAATGGCCCTCTTTGTTAACCTTCACCATCCTTATCAAACCATTTTTTTACCATAAATCTTGATAAGAAAGGGAATTGCCATATGTATATATAAACTATACCCTACCATGCACCAAAGTAGCGAACGAAAAATTGTTGATAGTTGTTTTGATATGTAGAATGTTTGGAAGCATGCTCAAGACATTCTTGCTCATGATACCTCCTAAGACCAATGACAAGTAGAAGGTGTTTTTCTTGCTAATTGAAGAACATGTAGTCGATAGAAGACTAAATTGGAGGAGGTTTAGGCCCTTAGCACTTTGACATTCCAATCCTACGTTGATGGATAGAGAGGTTTGAAGGGATTTTTAGACCACAAACCTTCTCACTCATCCCAAGCAATGCTTGACTTTTCAAAAACCACACTTTTTTAATGAAAAATTTAGATGGAATTTAGATAAATAATATAATATTATAAAGATATAAACAAGCATATACAAAAATTCAAGAAAGGATTTAGACTCTAAAGGGTTAGAAGGAAGCCTTAGTAATCCTTATGTTCTTTAATATAAGTATAAAAAAACCCAATTCACTGATAGTAATCTTTGAATCCTTTTGTGAAGTCACTATAGCTAGGTAGTATGTTGATATTGTTTAGATTCCTTATTAGATCATTCTTCTAAAGCTCCATATGTTTTAGGGGTTATTTTTTGAAATAAGATTTTTAAATTTTGAATTAACATCAATAAATAAAATCAATGGTAAGGTGATTTTGTTGGTAGTTCATATCATAGTAATTCAAACACGTAGTGTGGTCATGAGCAAGATAAATGACAAGGAGCCCAATGAAACTTTAGCTACAATGTCATTTAACTCTATAAAGACCCCTTAAAGACCAAATCTTTAAATTTCGAGTAACAAATGAATGAAAATATATTCCAAGTATATGAAGTTTCTTTTTCATCCATCAAAATTTTAGTAGATTTTTATCTTCGTTCTCTTATTTTTTTTATATTAAAGATTTTCAAAACTTTTCTTTACAAATATTCTTTAAAATTTAAGGTTTGGAGGTATTTTTGACTTCAAAAAGTAAATTTTGTAATTCAGAAGTGGTCCTTCAAAAAAAACTTAGAAAAATAAATAATATAAAAAATATTTGAAAATCACTATAATTAGAACGTAAAGTGGTGATTTCCAAGGAAAAAATATGTGAAATTACACATATTCAATCTATAATAAATTTTAGAAGGTATATCAACATGTATTTCAAATTTTTAGTTTCAAATTTTCTTGAAAATTATTGGTAACTATAGTAATAGATTTTAGCATCTAGATGTTGATCTATAAGTTCACATTTTACAAATTTTGTTTAAAAAGAATCATTAAATCATTATTCTAAGTTATATTCTATCTTTAGTGCTTATGGAGTTAAAGAGTAGTAACCTACTATAGTACTGACCTAGAGGGATCAAGACAAGACAACTAAACTCAATAAAACTTGGATGGAATAGTAATTTATTAGTAGTACAATAAGGTCATTTGAGATATGTCCCAACCCTTTGGGCCTTTACAAATTAAAATAAGAAATTAGTCAAATCTTAGTTGTATACAATAAATATATATATGATTTATATACAATCAACATTTTGGATCCCATTAGTTCAATGGCCAAATTATTTATTTCTTTATTTCAATGAGATTCTTAGCAATGTCAAGAGAAACCCAACTCAAGTGGTTTTGTACTTTAATTTTTGACTCTAGGTTATATATTATAAATTTTCATTGACTATAAACGAACACCATTCCTTGAAGCATGAATGCGTTGAATCTTTCTTACAATGGTGCATCCAAGTTGCATACTAGAGCTATTTTTGAACCTCTATTTTTTCCTACATTTGAGGCTATTCACCCAAATTATCATGAATAGTAAAGTTCTAGGTTTTCTCACAAAATACAAGTGAAGGGGTGACATTTGAGAATCTCTTTTGGTTGCTCTCTCCTTGAGGCTCCCTTGTTCCTTCCTAGTTTTCATCCCACAATAAAGGGGGCGTCAAAGTTCCTTTCTCGGTTTTCTGTCTTGGCACGCCAGGTGAATGTTCTACAGTTATACTTACTTCCAATTCTGAGCCTTGACACCCACTATTGATTGCGTAAGTCTATGACTGCTTTGAAAACTTGTGGCAGTTTTTGAGTCACGGTGGTGTAAGCTTACTGTCCAGTGCTGTCGCTTGCATTTTGGAGGGCGGAAGGTGGCCCTGTCCATTGGGTGTCCAAAACTATAGTTCAGTACGAGAGTCGGCGTCCTCTGTCAGTCTGATGAAGTTTCGGAAGAAATGGACGGGCGAAATGGGAGACGGATTGGTCGCGGCGGGTTCTCCTATCGTCCGTAAGTGAGTGAGTGAGTGAGTGAGGCAGGCAGGGGAATGACGATCAATGATCATGCCATCACTTTGAGATTGACAGTGAGAGGCTGACCATTCCGAATTTCAGACCAGCTTTGAACGAAGTTCACGAAGACTAATAAGAGAAGTTTAAGCAGTTCGTGGTGCGGCCCTAACTTAGCTGCAGGGCGGAGAGGATGAGAGGACGGAGAGTTGGAGACTGAGGGCCAGTTCAGCCCAGCGCTTCTATTATCCATCCTGCCTTCAGTTCTGGGTCCCCGGCCTTTTTCATTCCCTGAGCGAGCTTCGTTGGTCCTGTCCAGACAGATCCAGTCGAGCCAGGGCGTGCGGAGCTGCTGCTGCTGAAGCGGGCCCATTCCGATGGGGCAGAAACAGCGCCGACTGTGTTGCCAAATGAAGCTCATGGTCACCGTAGGCGTGCTCATCGTTTTCCTGCCGTCGTGCTTATTCGTTCCAGGTTAGTGACGAGGAGTCCAAGCTGTCCTTGTCTCCCCAATTAGGGTTCCCACGGGTCAGTGTTCTTCTTTCGAGGGTAGAGTTTCGCTGACTTTCGCCTAGCGTTGCTGACAATGGGAAAGGATTTTGACTGATTCGAAGAAGTGATGCATCGCAAGCCTGGATGGATGACTCTACTTGTGGACCCATTGCTTGAGAATGAATGATGTGGCTCTGATGGTGATGGTGGGGTTTGCATGGGGGCATGGCGGGCCTGCGATCAGAGACGTATCGAGAGCTCGCCAGATTCTTTCTGAGACGGGGGAGCGGGGAGGCCGTGGAGACTGCTGATGTTCTGTTTGTGAATGCGACCATCTGGACGGGGGATGCGAGGCAGCCGTGGGCGCAGTCGATGGCCGTTGCCAAGGGTCGAATCTTGAGCCTTGGCAATTCTTCTGAGATGCAGGTGCATGCCGTGGCATAGATTGTGTAATGGCATTGGGCATCATCTCCGTAAGCATGTGTTGTGGTGTTACGTGCGCCCAGTTTTGTAACCTCGTTATAAAGGTGTATAACAAGAAAAGTACTTGGGATTGGTTCTTCTTCCAGACAGCACTGGTGGCGGCCATTGGTCTTCATACGAAGGTTGTGGACCTGGAGGGCAAGTTTGTCACCCCCGGGCTCATTGATTCGCATGTCCACTTCATCAGTGGAGGCCTCCAGGTGTGCATGCGGCCTACACTATTTGGAGGTGTGATTTGATGATTTTTTGGGTTTCAGCTTCATAAACTCGCATGATGGAATAGTATGAAGGGTATGATTGTTGAGGATTGCAAACTGGGATGGTTCACTTTTTTCGGTTTGATTACGCTTCACTTTCCATTCTAGATATCTATTTCGGTCTGTTTCTTAACCGCATTTTCCTCCTAGATGCTAATTGTTGTGTCTCATTGGACTAACCAATGCAATCTCAATATTCATGTTGGACTTAAACGCATTCAGTTTACTTTAAGCTCGTCCTTATGAAGTTCACATACTATATCTGCAACTGTTAGAAGGCACTGGAATCTCTGGCACATGAACTTGAGTTCTAACATTGTGTAGAGCCTAATTTGTGGGGGATTTGCAAAGGATAGATGACTTATGTTCAGCTTGGAACTGCTCACAGCCGTGCCGAATTTACAAATAGACTCAAGCTTGCTGCTCAAGGTGATCACTTCGTTGTGCGTTTGGCTTGTCTCAATCGTAGACATGATAATGTGAAGTGATAAGTTTACCTTCTATATAATCTGTTGGAAGTGGCAACTTCAGAGCAGCACAAGCCCAATTGAGCGACCAGATTTCAAGTTATGGTAGAAAATACTCTTTATATTGCTCTGACCAAATTATTGGATTGGATCAAACATCGGCGGATCCGGGCTCACTGCATTGATGCTACGGTTTTCTGACAGGGGTGGAGAAAGGAAAATGGATAATTGGAGTCAATTGGAACCATGAAAATTGGGGCGGTGAGATGCCCAAAGCTGCTTGGATTGATGCTCCTAATCACCCTGTGAGTTTTAAACCAATTCACCATGATATGGGTGAGTGAATTAGGGTAGACTGCTTTCTGCTTCTAGAGTGGTTGGAGGTGCTTTCTACTGTAATGCATTACTAATCCCTCGCCGGATATGGAAGTCCTGCTGTCAGCTGCTGTTTTGATGCATATCAATTGGACAGAATCACCTTACTTTGAAATCATATACTCTCCGTGACTATTGTAATGATGTATCGCTTCGGACCTAAGTTTCAGAGTTTTGCTCAGGGCATCACTAGTAATAATCATTGCATACTGACGAGCACGGGGTAGCCCACAAAATCTCGAGATGCTGAACATCTGGTATGGCAGGTCGTTGCATGTCGACTAGACGGGCATACGTGTGTTGTCAATTCGGTTGCGTTGGCGTTAGCAGGCATTCATCGTGACACACCAGAACCTCCAGGAGGCATCATTGTGAAGAGTCATACTGGAGGTATAGTCTCAAATTGAATCAGACTTGTGTTGTCCAGATTACACGAAATCCAGCAAGTTTTGTAACCTTTTCTCTGAGTCTTTGGGATTATCAAACAGCTGTCCTGTTCGACTTGACACACCTCCTTAGTAATGTTTTGTCGTCTGTAGATCCAACGGGGCTGTTGGTCGATTCGGCATTGACGTATGTGCAAAAGTGTATTCCGCAACCGTCTGTAGAACAGAGGAGGGCTGCATACATGAGGGCGAGTGAACTGGCATTAAGGAATGGGGTAACCTCTATAGTTGACTTTGGAAGACTCACACCGATGGGACCACCTGAGCAGCCTTGGGACGATCTTAACGGTACCAAATCTCCTCTGATTGTCGTCGTTGCTATTGTTGTATTGCCCTATCATTTTTCGTATAATTTGATCAAGCCTGAGCTATGGTTGTTATTAACCTACATGTTTAGGTTTAGATTCAGCTAGCAATTCCTTATCAATAGCAAGAGATTTACATTTCAGAGTGTTGTTAGCTTCTTCCAGGGGAGTAATGGCGGTTAGAACTGTCAATTTTAAATCTGCCATCCTGATGGACTTATTGGAAGTTAATATTTTCTCCACCGACATCATCCTTTAGTTCATGTGGGCTTCGTAGCTAAGAACTCTTTTATCTTTCTCAGATGTCTACTTGTGGGCTGATGCGGCTGGGCTTATGAGAGTGAGAGTGACTGCCTTCTATCCCCTTGAGATCTGGCCCACAGTTGCGGTATGTATCCTGAACGGAGCATGCTACTTTCACGTGCCTATACGTAAACTTACCTGCCAACGTGTGATGGTCGCAGAATAAGTGTTATCCTGGTATTGAGTTGCTTAAGAAGAGACATTTGTTGTTGGGAAGGATGTGGAAGCCACTCAGTGTGGCTGTGGGCGAGATATGCAGGCTTTTGTGAAGCAGAGGGGTCACGATGTAAGTCAGTGGCTGCGGGTGGGTGGTGTGAAAGCCTATGCTGATGGTAGTTTGGGCTCAGAGACTGCTCTTTTCCACCAGGTAAATGAACGTGCCACTTCGGGGTGTCACGCTTTGTGCACTTTGGGAAATAGGAGCGTCTAAGAGGTGTCTTTTAAGGGTTATAAGCAACATGCTTGAAATAGATATATTCCAAAATGGATTTTGAAGAATATTCCCTCGTAATTTTTTAGCCCCCTTTTTTATTTAAAATTTTTAAAATTTTGGCACCCTAAGTTTGGACTCTCCACCCCCGAGAGTATGACTCACCTTACGGCTTCCCTCAATGTCTTCATGAGTGACAAAACGCTTCCAAGATTTTCGTCATCAGGATTCCGTATTTGAGGCTCATAATCTATGATCTAGTGTGTTCCTGGTTGTATATCTGACTTATGAGTTCGGGGCTTGTAGGCCTACGCGGATAACGAGGACAACTTTGGTTTAAAAGTGGCTGATCCCGACTGGTTATTTGAGGCTGCCTTAAGCGCTGATAAGGCTAATCTTCAGGTTCAAATGCGTCAAATCTTTTGCGAAGCAAATATTATAGCTTCTATTCTGTATGCTTTGTTCAATTGATTATGCAAAATCATTAGATCGCAATACTGGTGACGTGACAGCAATATGTTTTTGAGTGTAGATTGCAGTGCATGCTATCGGGGATGCTGCAAACGACCAAATTCTTTCCGTTTTTGAGGCAGTGAAATCCCGAAATGGGCCCCGTGATCGACGACTTAGGGTAACTCTTGATTTATGCAAATTCTTTTGGACTGCTAGATTTTGAGACCGCAGCTTGTGATGGAGTCCTTGCACTTTAGACATCTAACATGCTCTCCACAAGCTCTCCCAAACCTGTGAGTGAAGGTGTTTCGACAAGAACTCAAATTATGCCGTTAATGATGTGAACTGTCTACGAGTATTTAAGACACTTGTGTAGGTCGGATATTGTCTGAAAAGGTGACACTGAATCTGGATTGGTGTATGTTGGCTGGATGAAGGTGGAACACGCTCAACATCTATCACCCAATGCTCCAGAACGATTCGGAAGAGAGAACATAATTGCATCGATGCAGGTAGTTCTGAGCGTTTTCTTCGCCTTCTACTTACTTTCTTTGCCCTCAACTTATGTTATCCAATTTTCTTTTTCTTGCTTTTTCTGCAAGAGCGTAACACGCAGATTAGTCGAGTTACTGTGTGGCCCGCTGGGGCTTCTTGAAGAAGAGTTCATGGATTTGGCAGCCCGAGGTAGCTTTTTGCATAGTTGACTCGTACGAAATTCTGCTCATATTACTTGAGGCAACATCGCAATTTACGACACTGTATATACTCTGTTTATGACAGCCTGATCACCTGCGGGATGACGCACTGTATGTTGCTAGAAAGTTGGGAGAGGAAAGAGCAGCGCAGGGTTCCTTCCTCATGAAATCCCTCTTGAACAATGGAACAGTGCTTGCGCTTGGTTCAGATTGGATAGTAAGTTCAACATGCCTCTGTTGATGTTGCTATTGCTGTGAAAAGGACAAACATGCAGGAAGTCAAATGTCGGAATATTTAATTGTGTGTTTGCTAAAGTTAATGTTCGTAACCAACTGCAACCTGAGTTCTGTTGCTGGGTCTTCACAGTTTTAATTGCCATAATTACAAATGTAACTAAACTAAAATCTCTCATTCACAGTCTGCTTGTTAATCTGATGACAGGTAGCCCCGCTTGAACCATTGTCAGGAGTTCATGCAGCGACGACACGAATTCCGCATGGTCAAACTGAATCCTGGAATGCAGAGGAATCAATATCTAGGGAGGCTGCACTCATAGGGTAAGTTTCAAGCCTCTTGTGTTGACACTGCGCTACTTATTGAGAGAGTGTTCATATTATTTTTTCTTATTGTAGTACCAAACACAATTTAAGATAATCTCAATTCAATTGTCCACATTTTCTAACAGCCACTCAACGGACAAATATATTCTTGTGGAGTGGAAGCTTACAGGGTAACTTGAATGGCTCAGGTACACATGGGGCGGTGCGCATGCATGTTTTCGTGATGCGGAATTGGGGACCTTGTGGCCCTCCAAATTTGCAGACTTCGTAGTTTTCTCAGACAATCTTTTAACCCACCCTGCTTCCACGAACCCAGCGGTATTGGCTACTTACGTTGCCGGAGAGCGTGCGTATCCCGCTAGCTGAGATAGCAGGAGACGGTTGCCGTTGCTGCTTACGTAGAGCATTAGTTGCTTGTTTTGTCAGTCGTTGTGTAGAGGGTAGAAACAATCGTCCTTTTCGGGCTCATGAAATTCAAAGTATTTGATCTTTAATAAATTTCTTCAGTGTATAAAGGTACTCATTATAGTCACATTCTGGTTGTTCATTTTTAATTTGCTTTCAAGTATTGAACAGAGGTACAATTTTTCAAGCCATAAGTTAGTCTACATATCCGTTTTATTTGATCCAATCCAGGGTTCAGATAGGTAATTGACGAGGCTAACTTACCCAGGATCAATTGAGATTGGGCAGCTGTGTAAGTGCAACAATTAGGATACAATAAAGTTAATCGCCAAGTGCTCTGGACTTGGAGTAAAGTTGCAAGCTAAGTTCAACCTTAGAAGGACGCTGCGGACACTCAGAGTGCGATAGATGACTTCACTTGAGACTGTAGGACGAAAAGAATGTTTTTTCATCCAATTCATTTATTTATGTGGAGGGTACTTGACTTCACCTGAGACTGTATGTTGGAATAATATGTTTCTTCATCCAATTCATTTATTTGGAGAGTACTTGAGTACATTTTTAGTGAATAGTATTGTAAAGTCCCTCATTATGGTATTCCTGGCATTTCTAAAGAAAAAGATGCTTAAAAATGGGTTATCCTTGTAGTGTATTTTGACCATTTCTTGCTTTTTTCTCTTGATGTGAATGTAAGCCATAAAAGTGGTAGTTTTTGAATTTGAGTTCAACTGATGAAACTTATCAAGTGCAGTTTCTACTCCAATTGGAAATTTTGAAAAATTCATAAATTTATGTATTTTATATCAATCTGAACTTACATTGACAAACAAAATTGAGTACAAATTTGAAACATTTTCATTCAAACATCCATACCATAAGCATCAATGGACAAAGTCCAAAAATGTGTACATGAAACTTGTAGTGTGTGGCATACTACACATTACCATGGAAGTTTGAAGAAAAAATTAGTTGTGATTTGAAAGAAAATTAATTTCAAAGTTAGCCATGTCTAAAACTCGGTTTTGTTCACCATTTTTGGAATTACCTTATCTTTTGTCAATTTTTTCTTAGAACTCTAAAAATAATCTTTGTGCATTGGCATGTTGGTATACATCATTTCAAATTGTTGTACACAAAAATTGAAGGAAATTTACATTTATAGAATTCAAAATATCAACAATTTGATAAACATGCAAATGATGTTGGTTCTCACAATATTTGAATTTTTTTTTGGAATTGAAAGCATGGGATTGCATTAGCCTTTGTAGAGAGAGTATAGATTGCAACATGGACCATTGTTATAACTTATTGCCCTTACATTTGAAATATTTGTTGAAAAGGGCAATGTGTTCAATTTATGTTTTATAGCCATATAATGCATTTTTAGATTCAATTTTTTTGTCAAAAAACTAGAGTTCATGATGCATATAATTGACCAAAAAAATTCAATGATTATTGCTGTTATCATCAAAAAAATAGGAAATTTAAGGAAGGCTAGTGTAATTTTTGGCAATTTCCTATTTTTTTTGATGATAACAGCAATAATCATTGAATTTTTTTGGTCAATTATATGCATCATGAACTCTAGTTTTTTGACAAAAAAATTGAATCTAAAAATGCATTATATGGCTATAAAACATAAATTGAACACATTGCCCTTTTCAACAAATATTTCAAATGTAAGGGCAATAAGTTATAACAATGGTCCATGTTGCAATCTATACTCTCTCTACAAAGGCTAATGCAATCCCATGCTTTCAATTCCAAAAAAAAATTCAAATATTGTGAGAACCAACATCATTTGCATGTTTATCAAATTGTTGATATTTTGAATTCTATAAATGTAAATTTCCTTCAATTTTTGTGTACAACAATTTGAAATGATGTATACCAACATGCCAATGCACAAAGATTATTTTTAGAGTTCTAAGAAAAAATTGACAAAAGATAAGGTAATTCCAAAAATGGTGAACAAAACCGAGTTTTAGACATGGCTAACTTTGAAATTAATTTTCTTTCAAATCACAACTAATTTTTTCTTCAAACTTCCATGGTAATGTGTAGTATGCCACACACTACAAGTTTCATGTACACATTTTTGGACTTTGTCCATTGATGCTTATGGTATGGATGTTTGAATGAAAATGTTTCAAATTTGTACTCAATTTTGTTTGTCAGTGTATGTTATTGAAAACCTCTATAAATTACCTAAGTGATCTTGAATTCAAAGTTGGGTGTAGTAAACTCCTTAGGATTTGATTTAAACCTCTAATTTGTAATGTAACTATGGTTTTTACAAGAAGAGAAGTAACAAAATGCCAAATTTAAAGATGTGCCTTAGAATTTGTTTTCACCACATCCTCATTCTCCATCACACATATTGTAATCATATCATAAGGCCTTCCTTGATTCATTTTTGTTGTATTTTCAAACTATGCCCAAAGCTTCAAGTAGCAATTCGGAACCTTTATGTCTACTTCAAACACTTAAACTCAATACAAATTGCACTCTTTACTCACTCTTGCTCCATAGCTACTCAGTATGGATTTTTCTTCCACTCATTTTTCTCCTCTTTGAATTAGATTTTTTCAAGCTTCAAGTATTTTTTTCTTTACACTACAATCTTCAACCTACATCATTAGTTTAAATGCATTAGCCTAGAGAGATCACCCTTTGTAATTTAAAGTATGCACTTGAATCAAGAGGGTATTTTGATGTTGAGCTATTTACCTTAATTATTATATTTAAGATGACCATATATTTACATAAAAAAATATGAGGGGTGTATTTCCAATACCCTATGGTTTTTGTGAGTTCATTCATGTTTTCTTAAGTGGGGCTATCTTCCATATAAAATTTAAGTTTTTAATAACAAGTTTACTGTTGAATACTTTAGAGTCCCAACTCAAACTATTCCATAAACATCCCATTCAATATGAGTGTATCAAATACACATGACTTCAAATATTGAAGTTAAATGGATTATAAACTCTACCTTTCTATAGTACAATACAATTTCTATTTTTTGAATCCACTAAGGTAAACCTCTTTATTCCTGGAGTGTGACAATTTATGTCACTTGCTCTCAATGTCTTATATTTTTTTGATATGTACACTACTACTAGTACTATTGTAAAATTTCAATCAACCACCCTTCATTATAGATTTTCTTAGACGTGTCCATTTTATCATCCACATTTATATTCACCGTAATGTAAAAAATTTACATACCCACTATATGTCAAGATTAATTTTATTAACCCTTAAAGGACCAAGTGTCCATTCAGTGTACACAAGAAATCTCAGGTAGGCTCCTATGAAGTCATTTTTAGTTGGATGTTCATAAAATTTGGACATAATGTGTAACTATATCCCCCTCCTAAAAATCTAATTTTTTTCTGATTGGGTGCCCGGGTCAAAACTTATGCTACCCTAAACTTTGTGGACAACTCAGGCAGCATGTGCAAAACTCTTCCTATGACTTTGAAATTTGGCAGGTGTGCAGCTTACATGATCTAAGATGCACATGTAAAAAAAAACTATGTTTAGTGTAAGAATCTCATTCTAGGAGTTAAAGTTTGCAAGCCATGTCAAGCAAGGTTGGAAATAAACTTTTTCACCCAACTTCAAACATTATAATCTTTCAATTCGTGCAGTCAAAGTTTCTAAATTTTTTTCAACATGTTCCCAAAGAAGTCTAGTACAAATTTCTATGGTTGAATTTTGAAAAAAAAAACTTTTTTTTCCATTTTTTTCTTGCTGCCCTAAAAAGTGGCAGTTTTTTGACAATACTAGCCCAAAATGTGCCTCAGTCCTTTAGAGGATAATAAATATTCCTACTTCATGATTTTTTACATAGCCTAATTTATATATATTAGAGTATGTAGCATTTCATAGACCCTATAGTAGCCCTACATATAATTAAAATTTTTTCACCTTTGAATTAAATGAACCTTATTTTTTAACTCATGTAGTTTTCTAAAAAATTGATAGTGATTTTTGTGGGTGCATTAGATTCTTTTGTATCCACCAATCTCATTATCTCTCAATTTGTATCAACCATCACAATCAATTAGCAAAATTAATCAACTATATGGCAAGTTTCAATATTGGATCAAGGTAGGCTTGAGTTCTTAGCTTTGGTGCTTCGAATCCTTCGATTCATCCATAGGCTTTTATTCTTCTCTAATTTCCCCCTAGATCCTCAAAAAAATTATTTAATTTTTTATTATTGCTAATTGATTTATTCCTCTCTAATTCCCTTCTAAATCCTATGAAAATTTTAAATATATTAATAAACATATAAACATGTATCACCCCAAATTAATGATGCTAGTTTTGTTACAAATACATCATACAACAAAAAATAACTTTTTTTAAATAGGCATTAAAAGAATTCATGCCTTAACCCCCAAAAATGGCCCCTGCAGCCAAAATACAAGAGACCCACCTTAGATTGTCCACTTTTTCCCTAGACTCCCCCTAAAGAAAAAGAAAAACTACCAAAAAAAATGTAACTACAAAATAGAACTAATGCCAAAATATGACTAAAAATATGAGTGAATTGAAAATATGACTAGCAAATATGACTAAAGTGAAAATATGACTAGGCACTCTCCAAACATGTTCCTTGACCAAATTTTCTTTGGACTGCCTTAAAAGAAAAAAAGATGTGATTATTACAAAAATATGATTGCAAAATATGATTGAAGCAAAAACATGACTAACAAATATGACTAGGTGTTCCCCATACATGTTCCCTATTGTCCCCTATGAAGTATTTTGGCGTTTCTAATAGACGTATACTATATGCTCATGAAGTATGAGGCCAAAATATGACTAGCAGTCATATTTGCAATCATATTTCTCTCCAAGGTTTGGGCCTCCAAGAATATGACTCTGCATAGTTAAAAGCATCCCTAGTCATAAAACACCCGTTTTATTGTAGTGAAGGTTAACAAATTTGGATCAAGTATTGTCCTCAAGATACAAGATCTCAATCATCATTCTACTCTAAAACTTCTCTTGATCATTTTCATTCAATAATAGAATTAATCACAAAGTCATGCAAAACCCCTTTCAATACATATTCTAAATGCATTTGAATGTTTTTAGGAATGACAACAAGATATGGCTTACTCTACTTTAATTTCTTCTACTAACAAGGCAAGTCGCATGCAACCTAACCATGTAAAGTTGGCTTCTTCTTAAATAGAAATTTTGGTCCTACCTTTGCAAATAGAAGGGTCTAACACAAATTTGCACCACTTCAAATGTGCATTAGTGTTTGGTCCCCTCATTTTGCAAAGGTGGGACCTAAACCTCCACTTAGGAAAAGCCAACTCAATGTGATTAACCCCTTACAACCTAAAGCCAATTAGCATGAGAGAGAAGTGTCAAGTGGATTGAGATTGCTCATTTTTCTTGTTGCTTTGAATCTATTGTAAACAATACAATATTGATATTTCCTATTGGAAGATGCATAAAAGCACCTTGCCATCCAATTGATTTTATGTCCCAACACTCAGTCTTCAATAATGCATATGGACCCACAAGGCATTTTTTGAGGTAGAACAAGCAAATTTCATTCCCTCAAGTGGTGAAAAGTTAATCCTTAAACACCAAAATGGTGACCATGGAAATCATCACTTTTGAACCATGTGACATCATCTACTTTAAAGAAACCAAAAATATTCATTGGGAGTCAAACCATTGTAGAAGATCTCCCCTTTCCACCCCTAATTCCGAGGATGAATAGTTGCACTTCCATTCTACACAAGAGAATTCCTTGTCATTCATACGATAGAAAATGTCCACCATATCATTTATGGGTAAAATTGCATGCAAACATGCCTTGGTTGTCATTCCCCCAAAATCAAATAAAGTAAGCTATGTCTTGTTGTTATTCCAATAAAATTCCAATAAAAATAAAACTCAAATACTTCCTAGAATCAATATTAGAAGAGGCACCACATTACTTGTAGATAAATATTCAACAAGTTTTTTAACATGACTCTAAAATTAACTCTAATGTCCAAGATCAATCACATCACAAACATTAAAATCAACTACCATAGCATTTCTACAAGTAACTATATCAAAGTCCAAGATCTTGTCATAATATGTCTACTTCTATCCATGTAAAGATTCATAAAATATAACACCAAGCTTTCAAATCTAAGGTAGCCAACCCATTCTCAACTACCACCCATTTTCAATATAGGTTGATATTTTTCCAATCAATCATGGTTTACATTTCTACTCACAACTAATGCATACTAGTTGGAGCAACATAAATGTTCAAGACATTTACATGGAAAGCATACAATGATCACAATATGTACATAGAATGCCAAAATTATCACTCTCATCAATTTTGTAACAAGCCTGTGATTGGAAATAGAATGAACTATATGACCAAAATAGATTTCATAGAATCTTCACGACAAAAATTCTTAGCAATTTCATTTTTGACGAAAAAAATGTAAAAAATTTCAAATCCTTCTAAAATCTATTTCACTGCATGAGAAAAAAATTTCCCTTACCAAACCCATCCTGCAGCTATGCAAAATTCCTTAAGTCGTTTAGAAATGGGTCGTAAGCTTCTATTTCCATGAACCAAACATAAGCCTTGTGACTTGAGCAGAGAACTGACAACAGATTTCAGGTCGATAAAGGGATAGATTTGATTCCAACGCAATAGATTGGTACCACGGATCATTCAGAGTCATGCTTGATATAACGTAACTTACATCAAACTTCATCACGACACACTGCGCTCTTCAAACTGGATATCTCAGAAAGTAAAGAAGTTTCCAGGTAGCTTGTCATACCTAGTTACTAAATTGAACATAAATGAGTTACCTATCAAGGCAATCTTATTCTAGATTAGAGTGCGCTTGGAATATAGCTCTTCATTGACCGCCACCAGCTAGAATCTGTCAGTACCAGATAACTTTGTCAGAAGTAAACTTGTTGTAAAAGCATGGCAATTCCCTCTAACTTTAAAATCCCTTGACGACACCCAACAAACGGAGATTCAACAGTGACCTGGATAGGTCCGATCCTTGAATAACTTATACAGTACATTGTGCAGGAGTTCCAAAGATCGTGACGATCGTCCACGCACTAGGCTTCTCGAAGACAAACGACACGTACACGTTCACATCTATTTACGGTATCTAAAGAACGCGTGACTATTGGATGAAAGACTGGTCTTGAAACGTAGTCGACCTTCTCAGAAAAGTCTATACTCGTTCACAATATAGCAGTACGGTGAAAACTTAATCCGATGTCCAATACAGTTGAGCTCACAACCATTCAATGAATACACATATTTATATTTCACAATGCCCGGTGGTCACGGCCAGAAAAAAAATATCAAGCAACAAACCCATTAAAATATTCTCAATTCTTAACTAGAATGTACAGAATCCACCCATGTTATTCAAAAAATTAGAAATAGCCTGGGTTACTTGCAACTATAGGGTGACACTTGACTGGCGTTTCCGACTGCATCGACGAGCAAGGCGGCACCTCTAAAATCTAGGTAAGTTACTAAGACAACATATATACTAGAGCTTACTCACATCAACACAAAGAATATTCCAACAATCCTATGAATATCTACAGAGGGAGCTAGGTTGAGGGTCCTACTAGTGAAAGTAGGTGTAGCGTGTAAGCAATCAAGCATCCAAGCATGGCCCCCGCAGCAACCTGAGAACCAACAAAAGTATACATATTTAACAAACAAACAAACAAACAGAGCTAAGGGTGCAAGCCTGCATGCTCCAGATTCAAACAAACATTAAGGCTAAGGGTTTCAACAAGTTACTGCAGCTCAAGATTCAGCAATTGTAACATAAGAAACATCGATTTCGAACAGTACCTAGATTGTACTTCTCGACATCAATCAACAACAAGATCTGAGGTAAACAGAAATTCAAATAAGAAGGAAAAGTCTTTTTAATTTAAATCCAAGCACACCACATACCTGTGGAGGGGTATGCCCAAGAAACTCTTTAAGAGGTCTTGAGTCAGAGAGAGGGTGCTCAGGAGGGAGCTCAAAAACAATTTGATTCAGCACCTGCAAAATGGCCAAATTGAAGGAAAAGTCGATCATGAGTCCCAATAAGGTTGAGGAAAATCAATTTGTAAAAGCAGACCTCATGATTTAGACAACACATAAGCAGCATTCATTTCCACTTAGATGCAATTCTCTGCTACGCAAAACCTGAGCGTACGAGCATTCTAAGTCACAAGATTGCCTAAAAGAGAAACAAGCAGTGCACTCAGAATGCTTTCTAAAAGTCGAGCATCTCCACATAGTCGGTATTAATTTCAAAATGTTGATCTAGAAATCCTGGTAATCAAACAATCTGAAACTCAGGACAATGACTAGGAACTGAGACAACTCGGTTGTTTAATTCTATACAACCATTTTAATTGCAATAAAATCATAAAGAAAAAAGACAAGCACCCACTTCAGCCTGTCGACCAGCTTGCAATCTAACACCTGATGCATCGTACATAACCTGAAACACAGAGAGAAAAGTAGTTGAGAAACGCATACCACAACCCTATGATCAACTCGTTGCTCATACATAATAAACTCTGCTATTTGCTCCATGTAAGCACGATTTGCCATATGAAGCATAATTTGCCATATACAACATAACTCACGCTATATCGTTTACTCATTTGCCATCAAATAAATGGAGCGAATTTGTAGAGTACTATAAAAGAACATGTAGAGCATCAAATAAATTGATTAAATTTTTTCAGATCCATACACGCTCGCTTCAAGGGTATTATTCAGCTCAGATATTCAGTGACAGAGTGCTAATTTAAAAATAGGAATACGTACAATGCAGGCCAGCACAAAGGCAATAGCAAAAAGAGGTCCACCAAGGCCCTCACGAAGGCCAATAGCACATGCGAGTCCCGTCACCGTGGCAGAATGAGAAGAAGGCATGCCACCTGATCCATACAAGCGCTTCACATCCCATCTGTTCTCCTTATACCTGCTCAACTACCCCTAAGGTAGATTTGTAAGTAAAAAGAAATTCCTTGTGTGAGATGCAACACACCCATTCAATATTGAACAGGTTCTGAGAAGACTACTTCTTACAAATTACAAATTCCACAAAAAGTTTTGATAGAACATCTAGGTCGAAAAAACGTGGAAAAACAGACAATATAGATCTCACACATCTTTCAAAACACCACATCCCAGTGATTCTCTCAACAATATTAGGAGCATGGTCATCACTCCAAGGAAATTCTTCAAGTTCAGAGCAGATGTTCACAAGATTCTAGAAACAATGAAGAACCGATTAGGGACATTGCAAGAACACTTTGATAATATACCACGCTATAAGGTTCACATGCTAAAAGGAAAACCCAGTCTGCTGACAACTGATTAGATTTACAAATGAAGCTAGTCCTACAAATGAATAGCCTATCTACATTCATGTTTGTACATCCTGATTCTGAACACTAGGTTCCAGATCTAAAACGCATCAACTCCGTTGTGACATAAAAGAACAATGCCACCATGCACAGGTGTAAGGAATGCTACGGGTCGCGCTTCTAAAGGGTCAGCACATGCCCTTATGAGAGGAAATTCTTTGAATGTATTCAATCCAACAGGACACCGAGAACGAGAAATTAACCCTGGATTTGTGTAGAAAAGGAAGGAAGTGTAGGAATAGATGCGGGAAGCATCTTCTGAGCTAACAGAACCTGCTTTAATACGAGGGTTACAGAATAGCAAGTAAACCCTAGTTCAATAGGTCAAAGAGATGAGAGACAAGGACAGAAGCTAGGAAAATATATGACGATGGGGAAATCAGCCAAGCACACATACAAATCGTCGTGGTCTGCCCATCTATCTATTCAGAACTGAGAATTCGAACCCCAATTAGCGAATGCGAGGAGGAAGGCCATGCTGGAAGGAAAAAGAGAGACGCATACAACTGCAGCCTTGCAGGGGGCTCGGATGCAGAGCAAGCGACACGAGACAGGGACGACAGCTCGGGTGGAGGTGCGAGAAAGTGGCGCAAGCGAAAATACCATGTGGTCAACACTTTGAGCGACTGCGCCACAAAAAACGAGAGAAACGCGGCCACGATGGGGAAGTTAGTGATGCCGTCGTACTGAGCATTCACCAAGTTCGCCGCCACTTCCCCCGACGCCACGGCCACATCCCCAGCCAACATCCGCTCCATCCTCATGATGGGCGATCCACCCGACGAGTGCTTTCGTCCTCCCTCCCGCACTCCACGGACTGGATCCTGCCCAATCCCGTCTCACACGCAAGCATGCACTTCCTTGTGCGGCGCTTACGCACGCTAATCGGTTTGGCCTGGAAACCCTAACGAAACCTTCCCTGCTGTCCTCCCTTCTCCCAGTCTCGCCCGCCCGAACTCGAGCCTGCACGTGCTTCGGTGGTCGCCTGGTCAAATCCGAGCAACGACAGACCCCTGCCCAACCCTGCTCCGCATCATGGTTGGAGTTCGCGTCGAGACCTGGCCCGGTCGGGAGTAGCGAATCCACTGCAGCTTGGGTCGACGAAACCGAAAGCGCCCGCAGGGAAGGAAGTCGAGGAACTCCACGGGAATGGAACGGGGCGAGGAATCTGGCAGACAGACAGACAGGCAACTCCAGTGAACGACACAAAGGCTCGCTCTGCAACACGCGCTCGGCCTCACCGCTGACACGAAAGAATGAATGGAAGGAAGAAAGAAAGAATGAGGGCACACAGAACTGAGTGAAGGGCGCAGGCTAGAGCTCCAGGAAGTATAATACTCCGTATTAACTTAACCCTGAAAGGACGGAGCCTGGGAGCCTTAATATCTTTCCACCTACGGTCCATTTTGCAACGAAACGAAACTGGAAGTGGAAGGAGATTCTTTAATCTTGATTTCCAGAGATGAAGTCGCATGAGTGGCTTCTGTAAGCTTAAGTCCGTCATAAGAAGTTAGGATTTGTTTCTGAAAATTTGAAATTATAGTGAATTTTTGAAGAAAAAGGTGATAATAGTTTGTATCAAATTACAAAACATTCCTAACCCCTAAAGGAAGGACCAAACAACGTTTTTTGGCAACATGGCAAGATTGGGTCACTCACCCTAAACCAAATTTTTAATTTTTTTCTTAGAAATTTTCACACAACATGTGCCCAAGGAGTAGCTTTAAGGCTCAATAATTTTCATAACTTTTGACTACATGGTTCAAAAGTTATTGTATGGTATGTAATTTTCATTATTCAACAGGCACCCTAGTCAACACAAAAAAATTCTTAAAAAATCACTTTCTTAAGAAATAAAAATTTGAAATTCATTTTCTAAATTTCTATATATGTGGAAAGCTTTGAATCATTCCATTTTGATTCATGAGATGAAACTTGAGAGGATTTTTAGTTTGCAAGCAATTATGGATTCTCTACTCTCAAAGAAACTTTGAAGTACTTTATTTAACTCAATTTTCAATATTTTAGGGAAAAAAAAAATCATAGAATGTAGATTGTTTATTACAACATTACAACCATTGGGATTGGCATTTTTCAATTTCATAATAGAATTTTTAACAATTTAATATTTTGAATCATTCTCTATTTCTTTCTACTTACTATTCTTTTCCTATATGTTGTATAAGTCCAAATGATCTGAATTCTTTCTAGCATGTAGCAAACTTGCTTTGAAGAATGAATCCAAAGAAGAATCACCATTTTGGACATTTTTTCATAAAAATGTGACCTTGTGAAGTGAAGCTACCTGAGTTTTTGCACAGCCAAAAAATGAGTTTTTGTCAAAAACCCTAATATCTAGCAATCTACACAGTGGAAATTTCAGAAAATTTTCCACATCTTCTCAAACCATTGTACTACAAGATACTACATTATCATGTGTCCAAAATTGTTTTTCATCTAAAATTTGGTGCTTGTACTAGAAATGGCAATTTTGGAGCATTTTTGATGAAAATATAGTAAAAAACTTTGGTTTAGGGGTTAAAAAATAAAAAAATGTCACGCTAATAATTTATGGAGTATTATATTGTAGAACACCATGATGGTGTAACAAAATTCCATATCATTCTATAATTAGAACCTCAAGCTTGAAGTTGAAATGGCAACAAATTATTGATTGAATGTAAGGAATTTTCCAAAATCTCAAATTGGAGTAGAGACTAAACTTAGTAAGTTTAATTTCATTGGATGAACTCATTTCATCTTCAAAAATATGAATAGAAAATCTCAACTTCAAAAGTTTCCAATAATTTCATAATATTACCAAAGTTTCACATAAAAAATAGATGAATGGTAAACATTTTTCTTTCTATTCTATTTTCATTTGTCAACCATAAATCTATGATTGTCCCTAGCGGCCATTGTTAACTTGTGTTTGAAGCACAATATTTTAGTTTGTTATACATACAAAATCCTCATACAATTTTGTTGTCGTGCCTCAAATGAGGCCTACATTCTCCAATGAACTAACAAAGCTAGAGCAAAATTTTACTTGCAAACAATGTAATGGGACTTGTGTATTTTACCCCCATGACAAACAAGCAAAGCAACAAAAAAAAAAAAAGTTATTGTTAAGGGCAAGATTGAGTGGGGAATGTTGTGAAACAAAATGAACTATAGCTTCACCTTGTAATGGATTCAACTTCAGGAATTTGAATTATTTATATATAATGGAAACCAATGTTGCATTACTTGGATGAAATCACATCCTCCAACCATAGCTACATGATATCAATCACTTTTGGCACATCTCTATTAATAATTCCATTCTAAAGACTATCAAAGTATTGACATTATAATGTAGGTCATACATGACATTTACTTGCAAATTAATATCAACCTCTAATAAATCCGTTTTGAAATTTTATAATCTTTAAAATTTGTATTTAATTCATTTTTAGCTACAAACTCCCCTTTCATATTGATTTGGTATGGTATCAATCATTGTATTTTTAAATAAATTCTTTGATACTTCATATCAAATTCTAAAATATTCCACTTTATGTGGGTGGATATTTACCCACCCTTGGTAAAAACAAGAGCACAACCAAGTTATTGTATTTGGGAGATGAATTCTATTCTAATAGGTGTCTAGTGTTGATAGTGCCTTCCAAGCAATGGATTTTTTCTAAACTCTTAAGTCCTACAAATTTACTAAGAAACTCCAAACTAGTCTAATTGTAGAAGCTACTCTAACTACTTTGATTCCTTGACCGTTGTGATCTCCTAATGGAAATGGACGTAGTCTAAATCTATCACCCATGAGATTTAGATCAAGTCATGCCATTTTTGAAATTCTAAGATACATAGAATTTGGACTTTCCTACAAGGAGTTATGGTTAGATGAACTTTAGTCCTTTCGGAGACTATCTAAACTTCATTCACCTCTTTGGACCCCTTCCCTAATTCTAATGACCCTGAGTTTTGGACCCTAAGCCTACACTACCAACTAGTGTGTAAGTTCTAAGTTTTGACTTGGATAGATGATTTTCACCTAACTTCATCCATTTCTGACCCCAAACTTCATTTGCTCATATCTCCCTTGTTATGAGTTGGTTTGGGATGTATTTCATACTTCCAAAACTCCCTTAACCATTATCCTATGATTCTACAACTAGACTTGAATTGACCCTCTATTACAAACATTACAAAGTTTAGAACCTACAGTTTGTCAACAATTATCATGTGGTTATTGTTGTTTCATGGGTTTGCACATTAATATACATGCGTTGTTTCATGGGTTTATGTGTTTGCAAGTAATGCATTGTAACAATGTGATAAACTATAAAGTAATACATTGTAATGATGCGCTAAATTGTATATTAACGTGCAAATCCAAGAAACAATGATAACCATATGATAATTATTGACAAACCGCACGTTCTAAACTTTGTAATGAAGGTGCTACCCACTTCGGCCCTAATCTATATTTACTAAACAAAACGAACTAGAATGGAAGGGAGGGGGTTACTGTCCTACCTCGGCTCGGGGCTCCTTGACTAGGTCGGCGAGACTTCCTTTCAACATGTCTCTAATCACCATGTCACCTTTGTGGATTTTGGTAATCGATTGAATAATTCAAGATGCTCATTTCAATACAATTTTTGGTCCCCTCCCTAAGTCCTACCTATGGCTAACTCTCCATATTTCTCCCCTATTCCTTCTCTTTTTCTTTCTTTGTTTTTCTTTCTATTGCAACCCTCATCCCATGTGGAGCATGGTGGTTGGGGTGGCCACCTACTATTCTAGTGGCCCTATGTGATGTGTTAATGACCACTTGCACTTACTTTATTACCTCATCCCCACTAATATACAAAATTCAAGGTAAAGATTAATGATCTCTTCTACATGAACTACTCAATACACCCCCAATTTATTTCCATGACGCCTAACCTACTTCCTAATGGTTGGAGCACTTTCCCTAACTCCTATTAAGTCATTTGCTCCCCCTCTTCTCCCTTCACTTGTTATGTGGTCGTTTTCGTAGAAGAGTTGAAGTTTTGTGTGGAGAGAGTGGACTTGTAGGACTTGATTTATGGCTATCTCCTTCTATATTTGGTTCCTACTTGCGATTTTGTCTTTACCCTCTCCTATTTTCTTCTACCCTACCCTTCCTCTACCTTTTTTCTATTCTACCCTTCTTCTATTTTTCCTACTCTACCCTACGTCTATGCTAATTCTTTGGTGCACCAACTGGACCTCCCATTCCTTAGGTCCATGGACTCTCCAAACCTCAGAGAACTAGACTTCCAAACCCCCAACGAAGTAGATTCCTAATACTTCAAGTGGAATGTACTTCCAACCTCGACGAACTAGCTCCTTGACCCCAAACAAACTCGCTCGTTGACCTCCAAGTGAAATGGATTTCCAACCCAGTGACTAGCTCCCCGCCCCTATTGATTAGCCCTTTAATACTTGTTGACTAGCCAAGGCCTCGGTTTTGTTGGTATTGGAGGTCTACTAGTTGGATTTACACTTTGGGAAAATTGACATTTTTTATACACTAGGATATGAAGGAGCTAAAATCTTGATCACTCATGATTTTGGGACCATTTGGGATTGAATGGACTTAGAAAGGGCGCAAGACTTGGCTAACATGAACCTAGAGGAATGCTCAAGGCTCGATCACTAGGATCTATTGTCTAAATTTTGGGTTTTAAAATTTGATTTGTTTCTAAGATGTTTTGGAACTAATCTTTGGTGGTGATTATTGAATAAGTTCAAAGCACCAGGTAAGTTCAAAGCTCTGCAATCAATTTGGATCTAAGACTAGGAGGTACCTCAAGGTTCAAAGCTTAGGCATTAGTAGGACTTTAACACACAATCTAAGACTTTTGTAATTTAGGGGGGTCAAAGCTCCCCCACCCTAGTGAGACCCACAATAACACGTGCAAATCTCAAACAAGGTTAGTTGACCATAGGAATTAAGACATACTCAAAGACTCATAAGCAAGTAAATATGGTAATGGTTAGTACAAGATTCAAAATAAGCTAAAGGCCTTTTAAAGCGGCATCACCAAGGTATGGTGAGGAGTGGCTCTAGGGTTAGTACAAAGGACAAATAGACACCTATGAGAACTCCAAAAATGTGACAAGATCCAAAGGAAGAAGACAATAATACCCTCTCTAAGGTTAGTAGAATTAGGTGCTCAAGACTTGAGCAAACTTAAGACAAAAAACCAAAAATTTGACACAAAAGTTAGCAACAACAAAACAAGAAGACACAAGGTGCAAAGAGACCCCAAGACCTCTACAAACTTGCAAAGACACTAATAAGAAGACCAAAAGGATAAGGAAACAAACATCGCCAACATTTTTGGTTAAAACGCCAAAAGTTCCAACACAAATTGGAACCAACAGACCTAAATACAACAATGGGGGTGTTTTGAGAGGTAAAGGGTGCCCCTTTTATAGTTGGCTAGGTACCCCACCTCTTCTCTAAGTTATCAATTAGGAACTCCATTCCAAACACATGAACCCTAGAACCTTAGATCTTTCTTAGATTTTCACCTACACCTAGGGCGTTGACTTCCTAATTCTTATGCTAGTCCAATTTCAAACTTTTGTAGATTAACTCCAATTTTCAAATAGATTGTGCTATTGACTCCAGAAGGCCATTTTAAGTCTTGAGAGCCTACACCCCCCTTTTTCCTTCTCAAAAAACCTATCGAATCCCAATGCCAACTTTAGTAAAAAAAAAGGTTGAAAATCTTAAATCTAACTTTTGGAGGTTGCCTTCTCTAAGAAAGGTGGTTGACTACAATGGTTTTGAAGGTTCAAGGGGGTAATAAAAGACCCTTTGTTGATTTTGTTTTGATTCCATGTGCTCCCAGGGCACCAGTCAATTCCCTTCAAATATTGCTATGTTGTTTATAATGGAAGGAACTTCTCCATTTCAGGTACCTTTTGCTATTAAAGTGTCTTGAAACTTGTCAGAGTGAGTTATTAACCTAAAATAACCTATTCTAATTTTTAGTGAGATTTTAACACCCTTCGGGGAATTTCTAGGAATTTTCTGTAGTAGGTTTTGATGGTTGATCACCCAAAAAGGATATTTCTAACAAGTCAGAAGATTTTGAAACTTTTTGTCAAACCTCCAATGGAATCCCACAATGGTTGTGCAAGCTCATAATTTTACTTTGCACATGTAGGAATGGAGGGGATAAATCCTACCCTTTGCTAAATACTTGTGAAATAGGGAACCTCCCACATATAAGGGAATCTTGGTGAATGAACTTCACTTTTGATCCCTTAGCATGTTGTTGGTCCTAGATCACTGTCCATTGGCTATAGATTCTTCTATAGGCCCGTCCTAATGTGGTAACCCCTCCATCTAAGGTGTTTTAGACCTAAAATCCTATTTTAGACTAAATACCTACTTTGATATGTCACAACCTATTTTGATCTTATGCTCTTTTTTGGGTTGTTTGCATCTGATTACCTTCTAAATTGTAAGAACAAAAAAAACAAAAAACTATGAGTCCCAAGTGATGAATTTGGAGCTCTCACCTTGCTAATACAAAAGTTCAATTAGCTATCCAATTGTATAAGATTCATCTATAAAACCTAGTCAAGAAAGTAGTTTGCAAAAAAAATACAAATGCATTCAAACACTCTCATGATGTGGACCATTTACTATTTAAAATAGCTGTTTATTTTTGTTTGAATTTAAGTGAAGTAGTAGGTGTTGTTTAGATGGTACCACCTATTGTAGTGTAACATTAATTGAACTAAGGAGAATATGAATCGGATGATAAATATTTTGTATTAAAATGTGACCATTTTTGTGACAATAGGTTGTGATAGGGGTTGTGATTGTCCGTAATTAATATAATAAATTAGTGTTATCTATGTTTTTGTTGATTACATACATATGAACTGGTAGTTAGTCGAAAGAATGAGTTGGTAGGTAGGCTTAGTGTAAAGTTAGGATTAGGCGGTGGCTAGTTGCCAAGTGTTAGTATTTCTTTAAGGCTACTTAGAGGCAAAGGATGGTCCATTGTCTCTCTCTCCTGAACCTTAAGTGGATGTGGGCAAATTTTGGAGAGTAGTGAGAGTAAGTATGACATTTTGTGCAAAAAATTGTAGGTGACTCTTGTTATTTATGAAAGGTAAAATTTGACATTGAGTTTTCTAGCTATTATATACTATTTGGTGATTCTATTTGAATTGAGATTTTGAAGGCTTGTTTTCACAAGAAATTTGGAGGGTTGCTATTATGTGAGCTTGGATCATGAATACATGAGCCTAGAAGACTATACATCTACATTATAGAATACCTATATTATCAATGTTTATATTATAAACACCTTCAATGGTTGTAGGATATCTACTTATACATATGCTCAAGGCTCATATGCTCACATGCTAACATCGTTAAGGAAATTTGGAAGCATTATAGTTAATGGATCAATGGTTATGAAGGATTGAAGTGGAGGATGTCTAATATCTATTGAATCTAAGGCAACAACATTTAAAGGAACATACCTTAGAGGTTGTCAAACATATCTTAAAGGCTTTTTATTTCATGGTTATGGAATTTGGTGAGCACATGACTTACCTCTTCATTACCATTTGATAAATATCTTAGATCAAGATGTCAATTGATATGTGAGCATTTGAGTAACTAACATACATTGTGGTCAAGTTTCAAGTTATTTGAAGAGACTTTCCATCTTTATGCTAGATCAAAGCTAGATGTGTAGGCTATTGTGGGAATGGTTAGAAAGTTAGTAAAAGGGGAATGCACACCAAAGTTGGAAAAGTATTAGATTTAGATAATGATTTATAGGTATTTAAGTAGTTGATATAAATTGTGGTGAAGTTTCAAATCATTTGGAAAAATTGTCCATCTTTTATGCTAAATTAGAGCTAGCTATGGCAATTTCTAGTTTATTGTGAGAATTAGAGATAGGGTGTGAACCATCATATTGGTTCACCATTTAAAACAAAAAAAATATAAAAATTAGGCATGAATTTGCAAGCCCAAAAATGTTGGTACTCCATATTAAGCCACAACCATCAATTAGGGAGTTTTCTACTAAGTAAATAGCAAGGGGAACTTCAAGAAGTTAGGGCAAGATGCTGAAAAATGAATTTAAGAGAAAATTAGAAGAAATTCTGGGAAAAAAATATGGATTTTAAACTAAAATGATGTTAAGCAAGATTTGGTAGAGTAACCAAATTAGGCTAATAGTAAAATGATGACTAAATGAAAACCAAAATGCAAACAAAAGACTAGAAGTAGGAAATGAAACTAAAAATAAATTAAAAACCACAAAAACTAATAAGAATGAAAAACACAAAAGAAGTTGGTAAACTTCAAACTACTAGTAAAACACTAAAGTAGTGGTGGAAACACAAAATTGGGCAAAAAAATAGTACATTAGGGGGTATTACAACAAATTAGCATAGTTTACACTAAATTAGCTTAGTTACAATAATTTAGAATGATTTGTATGAATTTGACATGTTTTGTACTAATTTAGAGAATTAATAGTAAATTAGGGGTGGATGAAAGTAGTAATGAACATAACTCCGATAGGGTTCATATAGGAAAAAATTTAGGTTTTGGAGCTCTCTCTCCTCCAATATCTCTTCCACTTTGTATGCATGTGTGTCATGCCCTATCTTCGTAAGGTGTCCAAAGTACCTTAGTGAGTAAGGGGGACCTTAGGGGTGACTTCCCAAGCTTTGCAAAAGTCTAAGAATGGAAAAATGTGAGAGTCTTGAATGTATAAGGCTCTATTACACCTAGAATTAGAGGAAAATGGTAGCATGTCACACATTCTTGGAAAGATCTTTAGAAGACAATTCTAATTGTCTAAAGAATGCATGATTTGGGCTAGTTGGATAGAAATTATGGCCTTTCAAAGTTGGGGTGTCCTAGTAGTGCTAGAACGCTTATAATAAATATTAGGAGTAAGGGGTTCCCAAGGATTCACTCAAGAAGGTATGGCATGTAGCATATCATTAGAAAGCTATGAAGACAAGAAAGCTAGAATGTCAAGAATTATGAGGTTCTAAGTTATGAGCCTAAAGTTATGGTCAAGAGAAGGGTTGTGGTGAAGGCAGGACACCACTCCCAATGAACCCAAATCTAAGGAGGGCCATAACTTTGTGGAACTAGGACAAGTGAATGTCCATCTTCATCTACTCATTTCATGGATATCCAAAATGGGCTTGCATGTGGGATTTGAAGCCCAAGTTGCAAAGTTATGTCGTTTGAAAGTTGAGAGTCCAAACATGGTTGTAACTTGGCGATTTTGATTGGAAATGGGCACAGAAATGGGTGATCTTCTAAAACCCAAGGGTTTTTGAAAGTTCCTTTGATCCACAAGGGTGGGGAAGCTACCGAGTATGACAAAGAATACTAAAGGAGGGATTGGTCTCCCTCTTCCCACCCTCTTGGAGCCTTGGCAAGTCCTAGTGACTCAAGGTTGGTGATGCAACTTCACCATTGGATGCAAAGCACCATAGGATACTTGTGTATGTGTCCATTGGCATTGATTGGATGGAGTCCTACTCTTTGCTAGGCCATTTTGAAAGTGTCCCGAGTTGTGAGTCTTGATTAGTTTTAGTGTGAAAATAACAAATACACAACAGGCCTAGTATGGAGTAGGGTAAGACTCAAGGATATTTAGGATTGTGGTGAGTATTACCACCATAAGTTCTAGCACAATGTGAGTGCTAATTAATTTACCCACCCTTGGTAAATGACAAGCACAACCAAGTTCTAAGGGTTTGACTAAGTGACTCCTACTAAGTGCCTTAGTGTGTCCAAATGTGCAGAATCACCAAATCTAACTTCCAAGACAACCACAATAACGTTTGGCCGAATGGATGAGGCCATTGTGGTTTTTGGTGTAACTCACGTCAGGGAGGAACTAACCTTATAACCTTCTAGAGAATTCCTTTCCCTTTCTAAAAACATAAAATTAGACTCTATCCAACTCTTCTAGCCAAAAATATGGGTAGATGAAGTTTGACTACTACTCGGTTCATCAAACTTCATCCATGACTTAAGTCTAGTTTATTAATTCAAAATAACATGAAATTTCTTGGAGTTGTTCGAGAGGCTTGTCTCTACCTAAATCTAGAGTCTAGTCTTAATCGGACACTTCTACAAACATTTCATCTAAGCCTATGCTAAACTTCATCCTTCTATATCTTCTTAGATTTTTGGCCTTTCACTAAGCGAGGAGTTCCTAAGAGCTCTATTTATCCCCCTCCACAATTCTATAGTCCTAACTTCCTTATTCTACTCAACTTTCTAGGTTTTCTCTTAGGCTTCTTTGGTATTCAAGTTTTGGTGTAGCTTCCACCTATTTATTATTTTTAATAAGTTTACATTTTCTTCTTGTAGCCCTCAACTCTAGCTCTCTACTTTGATAAGATGCTTGCTCATCTGACTTCCCTACTAATTCCTTCTAATCTACAAATGGGAATTGACTTTTTCTTTCACTTGTAAACTCTACTTAATGATGTCTTCCAAATTCTCTCAATTTTTTTCCCAAATTTTATGTCTAACTATTTTTCATCCAATTTGAGTCGTAACCTTCATCCAGTGATAACTTTCTCAATATTATTTTGATTTGGGTGTGCTTTAGGATTTTGGAGAGCTACAAACCTCTTGTCTAAGGCTTTAAATCCAAACATAATCTGAATTCTAATCTTCAGAATCTAACTTGGGGCTAGGTCTCATCCAAGGTTGATAGTTGTTAATTAAGTGGGCTGGAAAAGTTAAGGAGTGGTTTCAATTCATACCTCAAAGTTAATGTCGTTGACCATGCCCTCTAGAGGTACTTCCTCTTCGACCATTATTTCCTGTGATGTGATGCAATAGATCACCGTTTTAATAAAGGGGGAATCAATATAGTGGTTGATTCATTCTACTCCTACCAACCTTACTTCCTTTTTTTCTACTCCCTTGCCTCTTTTTCTTTCTATCATATTCCTCTTATGTCCTTGAAAGTAGCCCAACCACCCTCATTTCTACTTCCAAGACTAATTAAAGATGCATCATCTCATCTTACAAGATTGAACCACTTCTTAGATCGAGCATCTCAACAATCACCTAATGTTGATTCGATGGTCCAAACAAGGTAGGGTGATTTCCCCTTTATCTCATCTCCTATAGTTTACTTCCTATCTAACCTCAAATAGTCTTCTTCTAGTTGTCATTTTTCATACTATCTTTCCTCACATTCCTTCTCTTGGTGTTGCTTCTCATATGATGGTCTTACTCCTTCCTTCTTGCTTGTTGAAATTGGCAAGGGACAAAAGTTGGCTTCCCCACTTCAATGTTCGTCTTAGGATAGGGTCAAATTCTGCCTTGTGGATTTCTCCTGGTACCCCTTAACCCTATGGACTATCCCCTTACTTCCTGAGCTCAATGAACACCTTAGACTCTCCCTCTCCTAGATGAACACCCTGAATCCCCCCTCTCTTGAATCCCAACACCCAAGCAACGTTGACCAGCCCACCCGACATCCTGGTAGCCCTAACAAAGCCCTCCCTAACACCCATGGATTAAGAACCTTGTTGGACCCCTCCCAACACCCAGAAGGCCTTGATGGAGTCCACCCGACACTTGGAGGCCTTAATAGAGCCCACTTGACACTCAAGGACCCTATTGAACCCTTTCCAATACTCGAAGATCTTATGAGACCCTTCTCAACACTTAGCTATAGCCGGTCTTGGGGTTGTTGGGAGGGGAGCACTAGGGCAAGTCTAAGGTGTTGGGTTCTCTTTTCTTTCCCCCTTTCTAATTCTATGCTAAGAGACTAGAAAATGAGGGGGAAATCATATCACGGTGTTAGTGTGGGTATGGCTATGCATTGACACCCAACACTATTCCCTCTTTCTTTTACCAATTGCCCTTCAAACTTGATAGGGACCTTTACTTCCTTGGGGGGGGGGGGGGGGGGGCTAAACTTTATTTGTTTCCAAACACGTTTTGGGAACTAAACTTTGAATATGGAAACCACGAGGGATTAATGTTCACCCATGAAGTCACTTTTAACACACGACTAAGACTCTTGGACCCTTGGAGGTTTGAAGCTTCGTTGTGGTTTTCACTTTTAACACAGGACTAAGATTCTTTTATCCTTTAGGGGGGTCAAAGTTCCGCCATGAACTCCATTTTTAACACGCAACTGAGACTCTTTCACCCCTAGGGGGTTCAAAGCTCTTTCGTGGTGGCGGAATTCACCAACCTTTACACACTCTTGGCTCACTCTATAGACCACTATGTTAGTATTGAAGGACAAGAGGACACTTAGAGGCCAAGGGTTAGTGACACGAGTGTTAGCACGATGACAAACTTAATCTAAAGGCTTCTCAAAGCTGCATCAACAAGTCATATGGACGTTGCTCTAGGGTTAGTACGAGGACATGATGTAGAGAGAGGCAAAAGGCCCCCTCAAAGGATAACAAGACCACAACTCCTTGAAGGCTAAGAGGAGCAAACCCTCCAAACTCTAAATGACTCAAGGCAGTTAATGTGAAGGACTCAACGTGAAAGGAACCCACAAGACCTCAAAGCCCGTAAAACAACAACAATGACCCCAAAGTGCTCAAAAAACACCATTCTAAAATTTTTAGCTTAAAATGCCAAAATTCCAACATTAGTTGGACCCAACTGATCCAAATACAACAAATGGGGGTGAGTTGAGAGGAAAAGGGGTGCCCTTTTATACTCCTTCCCGGTCACCCACCTCCTCTCCTTCATCTAAGGTAACCCTATCACTTTGGATTTTCATCCTCATCCTCAAAGGTTCTCACTTTCAACATTGGTCCATTAACAAAACTTTTGGAGATTAACTCCAAATCACAAATAGATTGCACCATTGGCTTTAGAAGGCCATTTTCAATCTAGCAAATCCCACCACTTTTCCTAACTCCAAAATCTAAACAAAACCAAGGGTAGAAGCACACTACATTGGGTACTATTTCGACAAAATTTCAGAGTACTTGAATTGTATATTTTGTATATTCTATACTAAGTGTACATTTTCTACATAGAAAGACACATGTCTGTAGGCTATAGAAATAAGAGACAACAAAGACAAAGAAAGTTACATTACAATAATAGAATCTAGTCCAAAAATCTATGGTTGAAATCTAAATGAACTTTGGAATGAACATCATAGTTTACCTCATAAATTTACTCCATGTACTCATAATACTCTTTGTTACTAACTCAAGAAATATTATTTCTTCAAAAATATAGATATTTCAAGGAATTAGACCATTAGACATCCTATAGTCCACGTTTATGATGCTTCCACAACTAGAGGATTAGCCAAAATATTTTGTTTCTTATCTACTTTTTGTTGTAGAAGAGAATGCCACATAAGCTCCTAAATTCTAGCAATAACAACTACAACCTATCTATAAGAAGGAATCCCTCACATAGAAAATGATATATCAAAGTATTGGTAAAATCACTTGGAGTTAATTGTATGTTTTTCCTCCACAAAGTACTTTTTATTTTTTTGATAAATATGACATACTTTTCATTCCGACAAAATACTTTTTCAAGGTTGGAAAAAACATTTTTACAATTTGATGGACAACAAAAACAAATCTCTATAAGATTACTCACCTATTACATTTGCATACAAACCAAAAAGATTTTGTTCTTCAATCCAAAAAAATAGTTGAACCTTAGTACATCTCCCCAAAGTACTTTTTTGAAGTACTTTTTAGGGGGTGTAGTGTACTTCTACCCCCTAGCACAAACTTAAATCCAACTTTTGGAGTTTCACTATTCTCACAAAAGTAACTAGCCTAGGCTCTTAAATAGGTATGGGGAGTTAGAAAAGACCTATTTTCGACCTCACTCTGCTTCCATATGCTCTTGCTCTATTGGTCAATTCCACCGTAATTTTAAAATTATGCCGGTTGTAGGGGAATCTTAAAGCTTCGAGTACTTCTGACTATAGAAATGTCTTAAAACTTGTCACGGAGTCTTATTAACATAAAAGAAGTTAGTTTAATTTTTAGTGAGATTTTACCACTACCAAAGTAATTTCTAGGAATTTTCCATCAGCGGTTTTAGGGGTTGACTGTCTAGAAGGGCATCTTCTGACTATTACAAAATTCTAATTTCTTTTGTGGAACCTCTCATGGAATCCCAAAACACATGTGTAGGCTCATATTCTTACTCTATACATCAGCCTAGGGGAAATAAATTCCACCCCCTTGTTTAAATATCAATGGTCAGGGAATCTTTCACATTAGAAGGAATCTTGGCAAATCAATTTCGCCGTTGAGTCTCGGGCATGATTTTATCCTAGAATTATTCTCTTTCACTCGTAGATTCCTCTATGGTCCCGTTGTGGTATATTAAACTTCTACAAGCCTACAATTAGAGTTCTACAATTTCATCGATAAAATGGAAAAACTGGAACCTATTGTCAAGAACTCACCTAAATAACTCACTAGGGTTCCCTCGACCAATTTTAGCCTAGATATGTCTTTTGCATGCAAAGTTTGAGCCGGTTCTGCCAATAACATATAATTCTTCAATTTACCTCGATTAGTTGGATTCTAACCTATGCATAAGTCATGATTTTGGATATTCTAATTTTAGACCAAATATTATATTGGTATGTAACATATCTTTTTTGGTTCTACACTCTTTGGGGGGATTTTGTACATAAAACTTACTCAAAATAACAAAAGACAAAAAAAGACAACAAGGAGTCGTTGGTGATAAATTAGGAGGCTCACATATAATAAGATGGAAGTTCCCACCCTACGTAACCAAGTGACATGTCAAATGTCACGTTTGAAGTGCATGCTAGTAGTCCTCATGACTCGAAATTAGCAATATGAATTAGAAATGAAAACTAATGATGTGGATGTGTGGCATGTGAAATTTTTATTAGTTGTGACCCAAGTGATACAGGAATTGAAGCATGATGAACCTTGAAAGTTGTAAAGGGCCTCTAAAGGCTTCGTAGAGTTGTAAGGTGTTACTAGGGCCACAACAATGTGTATTTTGGGAGCAATTTGTGTTTTATAGGTGTTTCAAGTATGATGTATTAAGGATTAGGAGAGGGAACTATGTAGGACAATTTGTCAAGGAGGTTTTCACCTTTTTATGGAAAAAACGAGGGAAAAAGAGGGTTGAAAAGTGGAAGTTTTTAGGTTGAACGGAAAATTGACTTGAAAATGAGGAGAGGATTTTGAGTGAGATTAGACTATGAACTTCAATGGCTAATTACAGGAGTGTAGAGAATTCAATGGAGCTAAATTTTGTAAAAGTAGAGAACCTCAAAGTTAGCTTTCTGAAAGGTCATAGCTCACCTAATTCAGAGCTATGACAAGGTCAGAGAGACCAATTTTATGCAAAGAGGGTTTGTTGCCTTAGCAATTAGAATCAGAGACTTTGAGGAAGCATAGTGGGATCTTCACAAGTATTTTGAACTTGAACTTTGGTCAGAAAGTGCATGGCTAAGTCAAGTTTCCAACAAGAATATTCTTGGGCCATTTTCACAAAAATTTAGACAGTGGTAGCTATTCTAGTGGGAAATGGTTTGTTGCCTTATTTTTGTTCATTTTGCTAAGTAATCTATATGAATACCATGCTAAAATCATTGTAATGCTAATTTACAATATATTTTGGTCTTACAGCAATGGTTGAATAGTCCCAATTGACATAAATGGAATTTTTGTTGGAGAGAATTTAGGGCAAAATTTTACATAATTGGATGTTTAAAAATGAGGCATGGGTAGGGTTCTAATTTTTTAGGAATTAGGGATAAGTGCCGAAGCATTGCCCAAATTAGGTTAAAACTATGTTTTGGATGCTTGAATGATGAAGTGGAAAAAAGAAAAGTGTGATTTGCCTAAAAGAAGTGGCTGAATGTTGTGGTCTTAACCCCTAAAGGACCGGGGGTGTTTGAGCAAAGCTCTTGTTTTCTTGACTAGCTCTTGTAACAGGCATAATTTCTCAAATGTGTGATACGATTTTGATGATCGACACCGTTGAAATGAAAGAAGACTTATGTAGCTTTCCTACCCAAAAAAGATCAACAAAATTGCACAATTTTTGAGAAAATGCCACTGTTGACAAAATTGATGAAAGATATCCAATTCAGCGGAACTTTGCACATGTGCTGAAATTGGAATGTTGAAATCGGAATGCTCAAAAGTCATCCCAAAACTATGAATTTTTTTCCACAAGTACATATCATCATGATTTAGATGTGTAATTTTTTTCAAATCATTTTGAGGTGCAGAAAAAAAGATATGAGCACGTGAAGTGATAGCTCAAAATACTTTTCCTATTCTCAAAAAATTCACCAAAAATAGCTCACTCAATCATTTCTCGATCTGATTGTATCGATGGATTCAGAAAAAAAATTCATCTAGGGTCTCTTTGTTGGACACGAACTATTACTGAAGTTCACATTCCGAATTTTCTATAAATGTAGTTGCAGAAGCCATGTGGGGGCCTTATGGTCGTTTAGGGGTTAAACTTTGAGACTTAGGATGAATTGTAAATTCACTTGGGTCAATGCATGTGGAAGTGTGGTATTCATGTGACTATGTCATGTACTTCATTTATATTTTAGGGATCAATTGGACCCCATTTGGTGCCCTAATTGTCAATTATAGATAAATTTTGATCTAAGGAGGTCATGCTTATTTTCTAGGCTCGAGGGGGCATTGGCAAAAATTGTAGAAACTACGTGCGACAAAAAATAGGGTCTAATATATTCATTTTGGATAAATTTTTGAAAAATGTACATCTAATATACATTGCTTTAAAATTTTAAAATATCATTATAAATACTACAGCATTAGGTATAACACCAGAGAATTATATAATTGGTACATATAAAATACCATGGAAAGAAAAAAGCACTAACAAATTTGCTATGTACTTTGACAATTCCAAAGAAGTGGTAAGAAAAAAATGGGATAGAAGAGAAAGAAATAGGGTGCTATGCAAAAGAAATGGGTTCAAAGAAAAAATAATGGGGTACATGAAAAAGAAATCGAGTGTTATAGAAAAGAAATGGGTGGTAAGGAAAAAAATAGGGTATGAGAGAAAGAAATGAGGTGTTCTAGGAAAAAAAGGGTTCAAAGAAAAAAATGGGGTGAAAAGGAAAAAAATGGGATATAAGTAAAATACCCCATTTTAAAATGACAGATTGAAAAAATTATAAGTAATTATGCATACCATTAATTATTAAATTTTACCTTTATTTTAAAAAATATCATGCTTTTAATCCATTTCGTGAGGTAAATAGCCCCGCTCTAAATAGGTCATTATGGCACGTGAACGCAAAATTGAGGTCAAGGGAAATTGTAGGACACACTTTTAGGTGATTCAAGAGTCAGCCCCTTCTTACCTAAAATCATATATTAAAAATTTACCAAAAGCATTGTTGAAGTCCTCGCTTGGAAGGCAATTTAGGTTGAGGTTCCATACACTCCTCGTCGACCAACTCTAGGGGGTGTTTTTGCCACATGTGGTGAAAATCTCACATAGGAATTTGGGAAAGAAAAGAATTTGAAAATAGATTTAGGCTTATTTAGGAGACTTAAAGACATGAAGAGATTTTTATGAAATACTTCTACAACCACAACCCCTTACTATACAAGACCTATCCACAAATCCTTGTGACAATGCATTCAAGTTATTTTTTTTCAAAAAATTTTCAACTATATCTAAATAACTAACAATATTTCTTTTGGTAATATAAAAGGCATGGAATCTTCAATTCTATTCCAAAGTCACTACCATAGATGTAGGGCAAGATTGGCACTTTGCTACCAAATAATTAATTAAGTTCCCAAAGTAGATTTACCGGGACTTCCCAATTTAATTATCAAATATTAAACATCTTGTTAAAATAAATTTTAAATATTTGCCATTTGGCTTCGAAAGCCACTTAACCCTTAAAAGACAAATTGGTGATCACGGAAATCATTCCTTTTACAATTGTGTGACATCATTTACTTTAAAAAAAATATTCATTACAGGTCAAACTATTATGTAAGATCTCTATTTTTTGAACAAAATTCCAGAGATGAACAATTACATTTCTATTCTATGCAGAAAGATTCTTTATCATCTAATGGATAGAAAATGTCCTCATTATTACTTAACCCTTGAAGCTAAGAGGCATATTTCAAGCAAAAACTGTGAAAAACTATCACTTTTTAGTGTAGTGACAAAAAAATGAATTTTTTTTTCAAAATCCAACCATACAAATTTGTACTGGACTACTATGAGAATGTGTGGAAAAAATTGCAGAAACTTTGACTACATGGATTGAAAGATTATGACATTTGAAGTTAGAAGAATTGTTTTTTAAAACTTGCCCAACAAGGCCAAAAGCCTTTAACTCCTCCTAAAGTGAGATTTTTACACTACACATGGTTAATTTTTTGACATTTTCATCTTGTATCATGTACTTAACACACCTGCCACATTTCAGAAGTAGGAGAGGTATTTTGCACATGTTGCCGGAGCTACCAGAAAAGTTCAAGGCATCACAACTTTTGATTCAAGCACCCAATTGGAAAAAAATGAAATTCCCACATAGGGAGGACATGTTCATAACTTGTGTCAAAATTTGAAGAACATTCGATTAAAATTCATAAGAACCTACCCAGATTTTCAATTGTCTATTCATCGGACAATTGTCCTTTAGGGATTAAGGGTTAATTTGGTGAAATGAGAAGCTCTTTGTACAAGTGGGCTAGTAGTAGGTAAAACAACCCATGCAAAATATGTAAACTAGGATTAATCCTTAAAGGACTAAGGCCTTCTTTTTCAAAAAATGACACTCATAACTACTATTTCTATAGCAAAGAGTAAAAGAATTTGAAAATTTTAGTTTTTAACATATAATTGTAGGATCTTACACTTAACTAGTATGAGATTGTGTGGAAAAAAATTCAGAAATCTTGATTGCATAGATTGCAAGATATTTGTGTTTAAAGTAAAGAAAACAAGTTTTTCAATACATTGTGGGACTAGATTATTTCATTTTGAACCTTCTCAACTTTAATTTTTTGCACTACAAAGTTTTGAGCTTTAAATGTACTTGGTGGAGAATTGAGTTGAGGGTCTAGGAAAAAAAAGAAAATACAAAAAAAAATATTATTTTTAATTTATAAAAAAATTGTTGAATAGAAGTAGGCACAAGACAAAAGGAAACTCTAAATTATTCATATTTTTAAGATGCAATTAAAATTCACTAATTTCAATGGTGAGATTTTCAAGCAAAAGAATTAAACCACATGGACTTTTTTTGGAAATATTATAAAAACTGCATTTAGAAATGAATCCTATGAGTTATTTTTTCAAGAAGATGTTCTAATTTGCCCCCAAAACAAGATTGTCCAAAACTTTTTCATAACAAATTTAAATGGATTGAATCAAATTTTTCTATATAGAAAAAAATATAATCTATGAGGAAAATAAAATAAAATTCCAATTTTGGAAATTTTTTTTGTTGTCCCCTCTCCCCTATTTTGAGTTTATTTAGGCATAACCTTTTTTCCCAGGTACCAAATAGAAAAAAATATATTCTCTTGAAGCTAATTAATTTTTATATCTTCTTAAAAATTTTCAAAAAATCTAGACAAAAATTGACCCGATAGGTACCTCCTTGAAATCTTATTTGTCCCTTGAAGGGACAACGGTCCTTGAGGGGTTAATAGGAACTTAATTGCTCAATGAGTGGTCAAGTTCTCATCTTCAAATTATCCCATATCCTTTGAAGATTTATAATGAACAATTGATTTCATTATAAAAACAATTTCATCACCCTTCAATTTCAACAAATTTCAATGAAGTATGTCGTTCAATTTGTCATCAAAAATTTTAATTGATGGTAGATGGTAAATGGACTAATTTGGATATTTTCTTTAATTTCAACAACTTAGCCATCGAATTTGTCAATTTTTCTATTTAATTTTTTTGGCAATCTTTGAAATAAATAATTTTGACAGATCTTATCCTACAACTACGCTAATAGTTTCATCCTTTGTTGAAAATTTTGAAGATATTTTTAGCAATGTCTCACAAAATTTAACCCCTACAATCCAAAAATGAGGTCATTTTCATAAAAAAAAAATTCAAAAATGCCATATTGCAAAGAGTACAAAAAAAAATTTATGCATATCTAATTGTAGGATCTTTAACTAGAATAGCATAAAAATTGTGTTAAAGAAATTTTAGAATTTGAGCCCCAAAAGATAGTAAGATATTTGCGTGTAAAAAGAAAATAAACAAGTTTTTTTCTCCTTGAATGTATGATTAGATCATTAGACTTTGAATCTTCTTAACTTAAAATTATTGCACTACAGATTTTGAATTTCTATTTTTTTTCTATAGAAGATTAGTGTTGAGAATTTGCAAAAAAATATTTAACAATAACTTCCTTTTATTTCTTAAGAAAATTATTAATTGGAAGTAAGTAGAAAATAGAATGAAATCCTAAATTGAAAATAGCTCTAAGATGGAATTGAAATGCACAAATTATGATGATGAGACTATTCTAGCAAGCAAATCAATCCTTGTAGAGCTTTTTTTTGAGATATGTAAAATCGAATTTAAAAAATGAATCTAAGCATTATATTCTCAAGAAAAAGTATAGGTTGCATACCAAACTACTTTTTGAGCTTAGGGTGGCATAATGCACTAATAGAAATTTTAAAAATTATATTTTAAGAAAGGTAATGAATTTTTAATTTCATTAATTTTTTTTTTAATCATGTCCAAAATTGAGATCACAAGAACTTGCCCAAACCTTCAAGTGTCTTTGAAGGGGCTAACAAAAGTTCTTGCTTAAGATTGTCAAAAATATCTTCAAAAATGTAAACAAAGGATGATTTTCATCTAATGAGTTGACTTTGGAGAAGTATCAATTCCTTGCCTCAACAATAAATCCTCAATAACAAATGAATTGGATGAAGTTTGCAAAACTTCTCTATTTCCACAAAAAACCCTGCAAGTTGGTTTCCACCCAAACTAGTTATTGTGGATAGATTTGCAATCTTTCTTGCATAGATGGATACATGTCTCTCTTTAGCCCCTAAAAAACCATCATGCATTTTTTGGTAACATAGAAATTTGGGGCAAATATGTGTGACTAGTTAGGCTCAATATTTTAGGCTGAAATTTTAGTAGAAGGTGAGGATGAGGAATATCTTTCATATGCACCAAATTTCATGACATTTGAAAATATGAGTCAAAAGTTATGGCCTAATATGTTCCTTTTTTCTCGAATGGGCAGTCTAGGCAGATTAGAAAAAATCATTTTTTTTGGAAACAAAAATTTGAAATTGGTTAACTAGAGCTATACATATGTGGAAAGCTTTGAATCATTCCATTTTGATCAATGAATCCAAAGTTTTGAGGAGTTTTAGTTTGTGGGCAGCTATGGATTCTCTATTCTAAAATAGACTTTGAAGTTCCTTTATCTTACTCAATTTTCAATAGTTTTTGAAAAAAATAAAATCATAGGATGCATATTGTTTATTACAACATTGCAACCATTGGGATTAGCATTTGTCAATCTCATAACAAAAATTTTAACAATTTTGTATTTTGAATCAATCTCTACTTCTTTCTACTTACTGTTTTTTCCCTATATGTTATATAATTCCAAATGATGTGAAATTTTTTGAGGCATGTAGATAACTTGTCTAGGAAAAAGAATCCAAAGAAGCACCACCATTTGGGACATTTTTTCATATAAAAGTGAGCTTGTGAAGTGCAACTACCCTATTTTTTGTAGGGCCAAAAAAATGATTTTAGTGAATTTGAATGCTTATATCTTGCAATCTATGAAGTGGAAATTTCTGAAATTTTTACCACATGTTCTCAAGCCAACATTATACAAGATCCTACAATTACATGTGTCAAAAAAAGTTTTTTTTTCTGAAATTTGGGACTAATACTAGAAATGGCAATTTGGGAGTGTTTTGGGTGAAAACATAGTTAAGGAACTTAACAGATTAACATGTATTTTTATCTTTATATGTTGCAATATAAATTTCATAATAATCTATAGAGAACACGGTTTATTTAATAATTTTCATTCATGTCTTCTACGTAGATTGAAGATATATGAGCAAAGGCATTTGATACTATCATTATAAAAGACAACATGACATTAGATATGTTGTTATAGCAAGACTCCAAGTTCAAGTCTTCACCTAATTCAATACATTTAAAGATTATTTGGAATGAAGTTTATAATCATACATTCTCAATAGTTTTTGAGGGATAGGAAACTTCATAATATCCAACTTCTTCAAAGCAACGTCAGACTCCAATCATATGGATAAGGCTATAATCCAACTTATATATCAATATATTAAAGCATCCTCACTCCCACTAGTATATTGGCCCTCCACATATAGAATGTCGATGGTCAAATTTTGCTTTAGTAACTATGATTTGCCAAGACCTTTATAATTCGAATTCTTACCTTGCTATTGAAGTGATTTTCCAAAGTTAAATTTGAGTTTCTTATATCCACTTAAAGTGCTTTTAGATGTGCTTCGAATGATACAAAAGTTAGAAATACATTTGGAGGGCCAATATACCATTAGGACTAAAGATGCTTTTACAAGATTATATTATGCTAAACAACCTATTAAGGGCAATACACTAATATCCTGCATACATTAGATTTAGAATTTTTATATATACCCACACTTGTTGGCTGAATTCATAATAGTGCTAAGTTACCCCCTAAATGACCAAGTGTCCATTCAACGTACGCAAGAAATCTCACGTAGGTTCATATGAAGTTATCTTGAGTCAGATGTTTATGAGATTTGGATACAATGTGTAACTATGTGCCCCTTCTTGATAATCTAATTTTTTTCCCAATGAGGTGCCCAGATCAAAAGTTATGTTGCCCTAAACTTTGCAGGCATTTCAAGCAACATGTGCAAAACTCTTCCTATGATTTTGAAATTTGGCAAGTGAGTAGCTCACATAATACTAGATGAAAATGTCAAAAAAATAACCATGTTTAGTGTAAGAATCTCATTATAGAAGGAGTTAAAGTTTGCAAGCCCTATTGAGCAAGGTTGAAAAAAAATTCATCTAACTTCAAACGTCATAATCTTTCAATCCGTGCAATCAAAGTTTCTAAATTTTTCTACCACATGTCCCCAATGAAATCTAGTACAAATTTGAATAGTTGATTTTGGAAAAAACATCTATTTTTTTCATTTTTTTATTGTTGCCCTAAAAAGTGGCAATTTTTGACAATTTCCACCCAAAATGTGCCTCGGTCCTTTAGGGGCTTAGTTCCAAACTTTATTCATGTTATCAAAATTATCTTGTCACCCAAGATATTAACTATCGTGCTTTCGTTTCTCATCCCTATTCTTATGTTTTCTCATAAATTATTTTCATGCTTAACCCATAAACGTCGACACAGACATTTAGTGTGCAATGGATGACAAGGAATCTCTCTATCTAGGATAGAACTACAACTATTCATCTTTGGAATTTTGTGCAAAAAGGGAAGACCTTCTACAATACTTTGACCTCCAATGTGTCTTTTTTATTTTTTTAAAGTAGATGATGTCACACAGTTCCAAAAGGCATGATTTCCACGGTCAATAGTCTATCCTTTAAGGGTTAAGCAAGGCCACAAGAGTTGTTCTTTGTTTTGCCCAAAGTATTTCAATCTTTTTCAGTGTTTTACAAGAGTTTGCTACTAGTACCGACACTCTCCAAAATACAATACAAAAGTTGCAATATGTTAAGAAAATATGAATAGTTCCAAGCAAGATTGATGGAGGAAAGTAAATTTTAGTGGATTGACAAATGGAAGTACTAAAACTTTAGAAATTAAAAAAAAATTCAAAGTTCTAATCAACTTTTTAACCTTGTAAAGATGCATCCCATGACTAAGAACGTAGCCCGATGACCAATGTAGTGACCAAAATTTTCCAATTATTGGACCAATAGGTGCACTCTCTTTTTCTGCAATTAACAGTGAATTCATCCATCAGACCACTTTGGTCCGCAGTAATGATCCCAGAACAGGTTTTGGAATTTTTTTTTGAATTTAACCCTTAACACCTCATTGCCGGAGGGGACCAAAAGTGTCCTCAAATTCTCTTGTAGTCAAATTCAAAGTGCTGTTACTTTTGCATCCAATGTCCGAATTCAATAAAACTTGTTGGAAAAGTTTTGCATATTAGTCTAGTTTCACTGGTAAAAACTTCAAATCAATCCAAGATGTACTGAGTTTTTGAGAGCCCTTCGAAGTTCAAACGTTCAATTTGAGTTCACCACATTGCATTCTGATGGTTGCAACTTCGGGGGCTTTGAACTGTTTCATAAAATGTTTTTTTTCAAGAATCTTTTTTGGGTTTTGTTCGTATTAAGGTCTAGTTATTGTGGTAAAATTTTCATGTCAATCCAAATTGTTTTGAATGTTTGGGAGCAATTCGAAGTTCAAAATCCAGACATTTTTGCATTACAATGAACTTCCATGGTTTATAACTTGTTCACACATGGTCTGTTTTCAATAATTTTTGTTGGAAAACTTTTACATACTAGTCTAGTTTGTGTGGTTAAAATTTTATATCAAGACAAGAGATAATGAGTTACTGAGAAGCATTTTAGGAGAAGGAGGTTCAACCATAGATGTATTTTGCTACTTTTTTCACATTTTTTTGACATTTCAAAGCCATTTTGTAGACACAAGGAGTCAGTTGAATGATATTTTTCTTCACCAAAGTGTTTGTCTTTTGTTTTTGAATCACTTTGTAGTTTAAAGTTTTTTCATTTGAATAGGTTTAGAAATCGAATTTCACCTCCAAATGTGTTTTTAAGAAAATTTCAACATCTTTTTCCAACACTAAAATAGTACTCCCTCCATCCCAAAATGATCTTCCTATTGGACAAAGTATTCTAGATTAAGGCGGAAAATAACAATTTTTGAACCCATATCACATTGTAAGTAGGTTGTGGTGCACTTCTAATGTCCTAGAAATTTTGAGTTTCGGAACCCTTGTCAAAGTGGAGTTTGGGAGTTTTGAAAAGTGGAAGTTTTTGGGCATTTTCAAGGAGCACCAGTGGACACATAACTATTGAGTGTGAGGTCATTGTTTTTTAGGCACTTAGAATATGCCCAAGACCATGTGTGGACCTTTGTACCACCTCCCAAAGCTTCATCTCCTTCAACCAAGAAACACGCAAAGAGATGCAAAAAATAAGAATGAAGAGTGTTGATTGACATCTTTAGTCATTTAATTTGAATTTTGATTGATGATTGCATGGATGGAAGGGAAACTATTGCTTAGAGTTGTTTTGCTAGTCCCAAGTAGCAATCAAAAGTCGAATTTGACTAATTCTCACATCATTAAGTGCAATAGGAAGATCATTTTGGGACGGAGGTAGTATAATTATTCAATCTATACAATCAAATGACTCCAAATTTGTTTCACACCATCTTCAACATGCACATTACAAGATTGTATAGTTGAGATTTTCATACTTCATTGAAATTTTGACTTATAGCACTTGAAAAGCAAGGATGCTTTTACACATGTTTGGACTTCAAGCAATGAGGGGTTAACCCCTAATGCATCGACGTCCATTTTTTGGACGATGAATAGATTGAAAGTCCAGTTTCATCCTCATAACTACTTAGATGAAAGTTATTTTAGTTTCTGAAGATTTGTTATCAAGTTTTTATCCTATCTAAAGGTTGGATGTGGTATTATTGGAGTTCATATTATTCTAAAATTACAAATGTGCAAGTATGTCAATTGGTCATATTACATTGACTTTAGTTCAAAATTGGATTAGCCAAAATGAGGTCATAGATAGGAAGATCACAAAAATTTCAAAAAATTACCATGTGAAGAGAAACTCATTTCAAATCCATTCCATCAAAAATGATCAAAATTTACTCAAAAAATGATCAAATTTTTTACTTGCAATCGAATTTTGAAGGTATTTTGGAATTTCTCTTTCAAATTTTATAAAAAAAGATTGGTGATAGCATTAGTGAATCTAACCGTAGAGATGGAATCTAAAAATCAAAATCTACAACTTTTATTTGCATTTCAATTCCCAAATGTGCTTCCAAATAGCACTTTATAATGATTGTTCTCAAATCATCAATTCTAGAGATGAATCAGGACGTTTAGGGGTTAAAGGTTCAAAGCCATTTTTCTGTAAGAAAACACTTAAATCTGTCATTTGTGCTGTATTCACCCAAGAAAACAAAAAAAATGATTTTTTTAGAATCTGACCTTAAGATCCTTGTATTTTACTTATCCAAAACCAAGTGATGAAAATTTCGTGAAGTTCGACCACACAAATTGAAAAATATCAGCATTCAAAGTTATGTATTTCATAGAGATGCTCATATTGCTCTAAAAACAAGATGGTTCATAACTTTCACTTTACTAATCCAAATGAAATGAATCAAAGCTTCACAGATAGACAAAAAAATTAATCTATGAGAATAAAAAATTACGAAATTAAGTTTTAAGTTTTTCTGGATTAATTTTTCAGCCTGGTAATGTGTAAATTATATTTAAGATGACATAACTTTTGCACCGATTGAAAGAACAATTATATTCCCACAAAGCTAATCAATTTTTCCAACTTATGAGAAAGATTCAGAAAGTTTAACTAAAAATTGAGGTCATAGGAACCTGCCCGAAATCCATTTTGTCCCTCGAGGGGACAATGGTCCTTTAACACCGAGGGCATGAAGAAATTATGTAGCAACCAAGCGAAATTTAGCCAATTTGGGGATCGCTGGTCGGTGGCGTCCTTAGGCTACTGGGTTAAGTTCAATTGGACATAGGCACCTCAAACACATGAAATCAAGTACACCAGTACAGTAGGACATTTTAAACCACAGATAATCAGATTTTCTGCATTGAACACAAATTGGTTATGGAGCAGTGCCAGGAATAGATGTACCCAATGCAGACGACACACATAGATCTCACAATTGACAGCACACTGGAAAATGATTTCTGCTTGAAAAGAGACTCTATGCCACAGCAACCTTTTGAGACAGTGCAGCCAATGCTGGAAAACGAAGCTCTGAGTCGTTGAATAAGCATCAACAACTAATCAACACTCACATCTCGACTTTTGCAAGAAGACAGACGGTATCGTCATTCTAGCGCATGCTGTCATCAGGAAACAATTCCCAGTCATTAGTAGATACACATGTAAGGAACTAGGATCTACAGAAACGACAGAAACTTTGTCTGAGTTCAAATTACTCGAGGAAGAGGTGCGACAAGACCGTCACCACCCATGATGCTCCCCCTAAGGTCGACTTGTTGACCAGAGATCTGAAAAAGCTGACGGAGGGTTGTAAGTTGTAAGATCTATGATCGACCTCTTCCTCTGAACCCTCCACTGCTTCGGCCTCCAAAACTACCACCCCTGCCTCCACCAAAACTTCTCCCACCACCACCACCCCGAGCACCCCGAAATCCTCCTCCACCACGCCCACCAAACCCTCCACGCGCCCCACCCCTTGCTCCACCTCGTCCTGGTATTTCACCAAAAAAACATGAGTCAACCTACTGGCAATGGTAATGCATGCGATATCAATCAACTTCCAAGACAGAAACATTTTCATCGAAACAAATGGAACATCAAACACAAATGCGTCCAGTTTCGTAAGGTACCTCCACGACCTCCACCTCTGCCGCCTCTACCACCTCCAGGGGTTGATCCCCTGCAATGCATAACATGTAAGCGAAATTTACACTCACTTTTAACACAGTTAAAAATGTTATATTAAATCAGGCTTGAGAGAAGAGCATACTCAAGAACAGATGAAAGAAACAGAAAACAGTACGGGCTTAGATTCTATACTTGGGCTGAGGCAGAAACCGAGCCAGTGGAAGCAATTTAGCAGGATCAATATAAAACTTGTCACCAGTTTTATAAGACGTAGCAATAATTCCCTCCTGCATCTTCACAGAAAACATCTGCAAACACAGATTTGTCATCTCAAATACCGGAAACATTACAATAAAGTTCCAAACGGAAACGTTTATTTTTCTGAAAAATAGGAGAGAAAAGAAGTTACCAAATTCCACTATTCCCCTCAATCATCCGTTGAATTAGTCATCATCCCACTCAAACCACCTACCGAAAAAGACCTCAACAACGGAATCAAATAAAGAGAATCCATGCGCAAGTAAGAACGGTGCAAAACTCACGCTAACCAGCTACAGCCCAATATATAAAATTGTGGATTTCACAGATTCGGTATATAATCACAGGGAAGAAACTTACGGCCTCATTGATTGGACCAAAGATCTCTTCAACTTTTCCAATTTGAGTCTTATTTTCCAAGTAGATTGGGGCATTGAAGTACGGGATCTTCTCATTCGTCAGCTTCGTGACTGCCTCTCCTTCGCAAGCATGTAGGTAAGAGGCCACCTCTGCAAGTCCCAGCGGCAAGACATAAATTAAATCAGTGCATCCCAGTAATTCACAACTTCGCCACAGAAATGTGGCTACCCGTACCCTAACCGCCCGGAAAGAAACTCGTCGCACCACTACCTGAGACAAACCGACTCTCAGTCGACTCTCAGTCGTCCCAAGGACCAACATTGGCCTAAAAGCAAAAACAATCAACCCACATGGAAAAATCGAAATGGAGGCATCATCCTATGAATACGTCTGAAGCATGAACCGCACAACGCCAACCTGACCAAAGCGGAACCAACGAAGAGAGCAGATACTGAAATCAGGGAAATAGAAATAGAAAAACAGCAAACTTCAATGAATCAGACGCGAGTGAGTATACCGACGACTTCTTCCGGAGGCCCTTCATCGTATCCACCGCGGCCACCAAAGCCCCCACGACCTCCACCACGGCTTCCCCCCCGAAAGCCTCCACCTCCGCTTCCTCCACGGAAACCGCCCCCCCCGCCGCGACCTCCACGAAGAGGCGGCCTCATGATGAACGCTGCACCGAGACGAAGAAATGAGAGGCGCGCGCAATCGGAAGAGGAGGCGGAAGATTGGGCTGCGTCGCGAAGAGAGCTGAGGAACTCGCCGACATGCAAGGGGAGCTACAAGCCTGCAAGGCAAGAATGAACAGGACAGCTGAGAATTAGGGTTTAGGGTTTGGGAGCGGAGTCATTCCCGTAGAGCAGTTTGGGTGTCAAACCATTAGGGTTTAAGCTTTCGTCGGCGACCGCGGACGAACTGCCCTGAGAGAATAGGTGTTCGCTTCATAAGTGTTTTGTGATGATATTTTCTTTTCTACGTGCAATGAGTATTGAACATATTTGTAAATTCCTGTTAAAAATCCTGTTGAATATATATTCTAGAAACTAATGTGGAGCCTCTTTCAATATTTATTCTAGAAAGCATTTGGATTCTATTCCCATTTGGATTTCATTAGAATGACAACAAGGCATGGGCTTACTCTATTTGATTTTGGGGGAATGACAATCAAGGCATGCTTGCATACAATTTATTGACATCCAATTGACTTCTTCCCAAATGAAGGTTTAGGTCTCATCTTTGCGAAAAGAGTGGATCAAACACAAATGAACACCTCAAGTGGTACAAATTTGTGTTAGATCTTTTTTTTTGGAAAAGATGGGACCAAAACCTCCATTAAGGAAGAAGCCAACCCAATGTCATTAAATTGCATGCCTTGGTTGTCATCCCCCCAAAATCAAATAGAATAAGCCATGCCTTATTATCATTTTCAAAAACATTCAAGTAGTGTAAGAATTCAAACACATTCTTGAATAAGTACTAAATAAAATAGGCACTACAAAAACGGGAGGTTGCAAGACTTTACAATTAAATATATTGTCTTTCCATGTATACCTAACAATTTGACCTAATCTTTAAATGACATTTTTGGGCTAGCATCAACGGGGGGAACCCAAAATCTCCTTGGAGTAATGCATCATATAAAATTGATTATTGAACATAGCTTTGAGTACACCGATGACACTAGCATGTGAGCCTACAAATGAGAACCTATGAGCCTTGAACTTAGGTGTAAGTAGATATTCTACTACTATTGAAGGTGTTTATAACATACATACTTATAATATGAGTTTCCTATAACCATGCAAGGTGCTTGTAACATAGGTATCTATAAAACAAATATATTATAACCATGGAAGAGGCCTACAACATAGGTACCTAAAGCATAGACATCCATGATATAATTAGGCACTTATTATATAAACATCCTATAACCATGGAAGGTGCTTATAACATAGGTACCTACAACATAGACACCTATAATTATAAACATTATGTAACTATGGAAGGTATCTATAATATAGGTACCAATAACATAGGAGCCTAAGTTCCTGAGCTCATGGGCTCAATATCCTTGGCTCACATGCTAGCAACCGTGTTGACCATACTACCAGTATGTGGTGCTTACTAAGCCTTTTCACTATAGAAGTAGGTCCAAAAATAACCTTCAGCTATTTTTTTTCAAAGACTCTCGAGGGGGATACTTTGTGTATATTTTGTGCACTACATGTGGTGAAGGGTTATTTTTATGGGGCTATTTACCTCCAAGGCAAAATTAAAAAAGTCCCTATAATCACTTAATTTGGAAAAATGGCCTATATTATTGCACTCTATCATTACTTATGCAACAAAGGTCAATGAGATTTTTATAGGCTATATTCTTTATAAGGAAAAAATGTGAATTGAAAAGTAAGATGAAAGCAAAAGTATTAGAGAAAAGGTCCCCCCCCCCCCCTAAAATGAAAAGAATTCAATCTACTGTCTTACATTTTCATCAAACTACACCGTATTCATGTGTATTGGAAGAAAGTAGAGAATACCTTAAAAAATAGTTCAAATATACAATATGAAAGGGTGTTATACAACATGCTTGTATCCAAAAGAAAAGAAAAAACATACAAGTAGACAACAACATGCCATTTGAACTTCAACAATTCATAACTAATTTTACATAGCACTAAAACATGTCAAACTACTTGGATTAGATGTCAATCCCATTTGTCTCAAAAGAAAATTCATGAAAATTGTCTAAAGAACTTGTAGGGTGGCCACATTCCAATTACACTCTTATCTCAAATGAAGTCCAAGGTGTATAGACCTCCTAATATAATGTACATGAAATGACCAAGGCAAAGAACAAAACATGATTTCTATAATTCTTCACAATCAAAAACCAAACACATGAAATTTGAATGGAAATTTCCAATAATTGTAATTCTCGTACGTTTAAAACCACAAGAGTTGATAATCAAAGAATTGAAGACATACATCATTGAGCACATGCACTTATAATAACAAATGTAAGTCAAAATTCAAAACATTGCATTGCTCACACTTTACAAACCCTCCAAAAAACCACACATGAAACTAAACTAAATTTGAATGATCCAAGTATGAAAATTTGTAGCCATTCACCAGACAATTCATCCACTATACCTCTCACCTATTTGTACAACCAATTGTACAACCAACTGTTTATACATATTGCAGTAAATACAATACATAAGATCCTAATTTCCAACCCCTAAATTACATGTACTAAATACTAATGGCCCAAAATTTCAAGCTATCTACATTACTTATAATAGATTTGTCACTTTCATTGGCCCCTAATTAATTTGTAAGTTTTTATAATTTTTACTCAAAATGAATTACCACTATCTATATTATGATGCATGTTGTTTCTAAAATACACTAAGTGTCCCCCTGAGCAAAGACTTACTTGAAATCAAGTCCGGCAGTATAAATTGTTATTTTAAGGATTAACTTCCAAAGGATCAATTCTTTTCTAAGATCAAATGAGCCTTTTTAACCCCAAGGATCCAAAACTTTTGGACAGAATCCAAATTTATTACAAAATATTAATTCCATAACTCTCCTGAAGTTTACATAAAAAAATAAAATGTTAAGCATCAATAGTAGAAAATATCCATACAACAAACATCTCAAAACTATTTAAAGATATGCTTCAAATGAATTTTGAATATTTAACATAAAAAAATTCTCCAATAATGCAATTTCTATCTTCAACCTTTGAAGTTTTTATGATTGATCAAAATTATGGTTTCAATTTCTTTATGGAAAAAGGGATAAAATTTTATAATGCCATGAACATCAACACTTTTGCCAAATTAAAAAGCTTTACAATAATAGACAAATACTAAACACTTTGTATTATTTTCTATGTAGTTTTGATTTTTTATGGTTACAATCTTAATTTTTTTACTTTAAGAATAAAAATAATAGCATGTCTATTTTTCATAGAAAAAAATTGAAAAAATTCTACTACCCAAAAGTGTTGTCTGTAGTCAATTGAGTCATAATATGGTCGGTTGGACCTTAGGGATTAAACCATATTCTAGTTTCAATCTAATATTTAGTTAACATAAGCTATTTTATTGTATATTAACATAAAAAAGTTATAGAAGATTTGTGATCAATTGCAATTGTTCTAATTTTTTTACTAATAAGTGAAAGTGCATTAATTGGTATAACAAAAAAAACGAATTAGTTTGAAATTTCTCCAAAAGATATAAGTAGCTTCCAATTGCAATTAGTCATTGAATTTTTGGATTTTTCAAATTTTTGCTAATAGGGGAGATAGACAAATTTTCTAGCTTTATTTTCATTGCCTAAATCAACTATCAAGTATGGGTGTTTCTTAAAGTTATAATCAAAATTGACTAAGGAACATCCACTTTGGGGATGCGGGGACTTTTAGGAGTTATAAATAGTAAATAGTCCAAATTTCCAAGGTCATACATACGTATACCTTTGGAACTATAGAATATATGGAAAAAATTGAAAATTTCTACTATATAAATGCTACATAACTAATGTAAAAATTGATGAATATTGACATGAATAGAAAAAAGAAAGATTATGTGTGTTTGAGTCATGTCTACATTCCCCTAGGATTCTTATAAATTTTCATGTCCAATCCTCAAGGCTTTGAAGTACACAACAAAGATTATTTTTGAGTTTGAATTATTTACATAATATATTTGATGGATATTGTCTCTAACCCTCAAAATTCAAAGACTATGTTTTACTAAAACCATTTGAAACTATCATTTCAAGTACAAAGTGTAAAAATGAATTGAAGTGTTATGGTTGCATATCCAAACATAGGATTGTACACTTAACAAGTATAGAAAGTTGTAGAAGAAATTTCATAAAGTTGATTAGATAGATTGCATGATTTTAGTGTTTGACATTACAAGGTTATTATTTTTTTGCACCTTGTTGTATGAGGTTGTCTAATTTTGAATCCTCTAAACACCTGAGGGAACACTAAAAGGTTTAGGTAGATTCCCATGATCTCATTTTTTGATATGATTTTTGAAACTTCTTTAAAAGATAGAAAAATATTTTGGGGATATAAATTTTTTTTAAATTGGTGCTTGGGAAAAAAATTTATGCCACTCTCAACTCAAAAAATAGTTCACTAGGCAAAAAAATAAAAATAAAAATTGGAAATTAAGATTTAAAAAAGAAAATTCTCATAGATTATATTTTTTTTTATTTTAAAAACTTTGATTTACTCTATTTAGATTTGTGATGTGAAAGTTACAAAGCTTCTTGTTTTGTAACAAGCATTGCATCTTCTTGACAGAAAGAAGTATTGGATTCACTTTTGCACTTGATTTTTATAATTTTCGAAAGGAAGAAGTTCCATAAGGTTCAACTTTATTGCTAGAATAATCTCACTGTTGAAATTAGTTTGTTTCAATTCCATCTTAGTGCAATCAACAATTTAAATTTTCTACTTAACAATATTTTTAAGAATAAAAATCAATTTATTGTTTTTGAATTTTTTTCAAGTGGACTAAAAATTCAATTTTTTAACTAATAAGAAAATTAGAAAATCAAAATTTGTAGTGTAGAAGTTTTAAACAAAGAAGTTTCAAAATTCATTAAAAAAGGTACATGATTTAAAGAAAACATAAATCATTAACAACTCTAAAATACAGACACATCAACCATAATAGTGAGATTTTTTATAGCAAGAATTCTAAAAATTTTGGACTTTTTTTCAAGAAACTTAAGAAGATTGAACTAAAAACAAATCCTACACATTATTTTTTAGAAGTATACTTTAATTGCTCCAAAAACCAGATTAATTACAATTTTTACATCAATATACATATATATATTTCAAATTTTTGTGGGTTTTTATTGTTGTCCAACCTTGTCTATGCTTTATGTTTTTTTAGATTAGTATAACTTAATGGTTAAAGACAATAATTGAAATAAATTCACATTCTCAAAAAGCTAATATATATTCTTATTTTTAAAAGAGTTTTTAAAAATTATTACTAAAAATGGAGATTATAGGAATATGCAAGAACTTTTTTTTTCCTAAAAAGAAATAGTGGTCTTTGGGGGATTCAAACACACTTTAGAAGTGTTATACGGTTAGAGATTTTTTGGTATTCATATGAATATATGATGGATAATGTTTCTTCGTTGAACACTATTTTAAAGGTGATTTAAGTCTTAGGATGTTTTGTAGCGTATTGAATATGAAGTTCTATTGAACAATGCTTTCAAAGTGCCTTCAAACATTATCAAATTCATTTTTTTCTTTTACTTTAGAAAAATGTGAATTTTCCATTCAAATCATATTATACTTCAAGCATACTCGTATAAGGTGTTTAATTTGGTGTGCAAATATAAAATAATCTATAAACCTTTACTACCATCAACTCTATCTTTAAATTACAAACATTGAAGGAAATAGGCTGCAAGGAAATGAAATGTTGGAAACAACTTTTAGAACCAACTACCAAAAGGGAGCAAGGGACAAGGTGTCTCTGCCCATCAACATCTATGTGGAGACCAATTACTAACCAATTTGTCATACTTTGTTAGGTGGAATCCAATGTCTTGCAAGAAATTTGAGCCAAACCTACCAAAATTTGAAGTATTCTATTATCATTGGATTCTTCAATCATTGATGGTATTCAATATTTTTTTTGCATTTTTACTTGAAATAGGAAACTTTGTAATGTATAGATCAATAGTATGTTCTTTGGACAAATCAACCCTTATGCTCACCTTGTAGTCCCATCCAAGTCTCTAAGTGAAAAGTTTCCCCCTACATTACAGTTGATTACATTTTGATTTTCTAAATTTTCCTAGCTAATTGAAGGTCTCCTAATTTCAACATAAAAAGGAAAAAAGATGTCTGACAATTAAATGCTTGTGAGGGTGAAAAATAGTGTAACTTAGGACAATTGCCAAGGTATCAATCATCAATTATTAAAACAAAGCTTGTGGCCCAAATCAACCCAACTTGCCATTTTCCAAAGGACATTTAGCATAAACTACATCTCAAGCAATTTGTTAACCCTTGAAGGATTTGAGGCCAAAAATTGGTCAATCAACGACTTCAATATTCACTAGAAACAAATAATGCACCTATTGGTCCAATAATTAAAGTAATGAAGGTGACTACTTTGGTCATTGGGAATTGTATCCTTTGAGGGTTAACCTTAGAAAGTTGATTTAATTACTATGGAAATAATCATTTTTGGTACAATGTGAATCATCTGCTTAAAAAGACCAATAGCACTCATAGGAGGTCAAATTTCTATACAAGACCTGCCTTTTCACACAAAGTTCCAAGGAAGAACATTTGCACTTTTGTCTTAGATAGAATTTTTTTTGTCATCCATTAGACACTTTTAGGCCATTGCGTTGTTGCAAGGTTAATTCTACAATTGATGAAGGCTCTATAACACCAACTAAAGTAAGTACATTTACTTCCAAGTAACTACACATAATTGCAACCTATTTGCATAATTGACCCTTAGGAGGTGCTTGCATAGGATTTGCAATTTCTATTCATGAGATTTTCAAATTGAATTTGGGTGCACAACTTTCAACACTTTGAAAATTTATAGCTTATTCTTTCACTGTAAAAGATTGCATGTTTGAAAATTTTGTAGTCTATTTTTAAATCCAATAAGACCCAATAAATTGTAGACAACTTAATATCAAGAATTGTGCTCAAATATTTATTCAAAAAATATGAGATGCAATTGCCATACATCTTAAATTTTCCTAAGAAGCATATGAACATAGCTTTTATGATGAAATTGTCTCAAATTTTTGTCAGATCTTGTTGGCAATGGAAAAAAGATATTGAATTTTTCTTTGCATGTAATTTCTAGATACTATTTAAAGTATATGTTGTTATAATAGATCATATTTGCATATCAGCACCTAAAATATGAAGATGGTTGATATATGGATGTAGGTGGGTAAATTCGTAGAGTAGGAAGTTATTTGGAGAAAGAACTTCATCTAGCTACTCGTAAACCCTTCTTAAAACCAATCACTGTACATTCATGCATGAAATGTACTCCCACTATTTATAAGAGTTTGAAATTGGTTGTAGAAACACCTATTTTTAACACTTTCAAAATAATAGTTTATTCAACTGATGTCTAGTAAATGCATAAGAAGATATCTACAATACATCTTGGATTTCCAACAAGATCCAACCAAATATTAGGAAATTTAATAATAGAAAAAAATTTCAATTACTTATTCATGAGCATTTTATTATGCTTACCTTAACCACTAAATGTTTTTGACTATTTTTCACCAAAAATATCCCAAACCACCACTTTCTGGTACAATATTGCTAGTGTTTGAGCAAGGAAATTCAAGCATTTGAGCCTTGAGCACATATAAATATACAAGGGTTGAATCACACTCAAACGAACCAATAAAGGGGTCAAACAATATAAATTTGTACTTGAATTTCTTTTTTAACTATGGATTTCTTAATTTAATCTACTATTTATAACCAATTTAGCCCTTTCCCACTATTATTTGACCATAGCTTAAGATTAGCATGATTTTTTCATCAAAAAATCATTATTTCTTAACTAAAGTTCCAATTGCAATTTGAAATGTAGTCTATTAGCTTTTACATTGGTATAAAATGTATTGAATGTCTAATGAATATCACAATGATAGATTCCAAATATTTAGAAGTAAAACCAATTAAATGTCCTTTTTATTATAAAGATCAACTCAAGTATTGACCATGTCAAGACAAAAAATTATATACTCTTCATATAGAAGGCACTATATAGACTACTTTAGAAATTGATTGCTTAAATTTGTTATTTGAATACAACAAGAATTTGTTAATACTCAAGTATTTTATTAAAAAATCTTCCTATTTTCACTACAAGATTTAATCATTGAAAATTCTTTTAAACAAGTGTATACTTGAGAATTATAATTTTTTTGCATAGAACAATTCTTTTAATTTATTGTTGAATTGTAATATAGACATTGAATGTAGTCTTGTAGCAACACATGATTTATTTCCTTCCAAGGATCTTTTTAATGGAATTTTAACTCTTAATTATCAAATGGATGCATTGTTATATCATGATCCATTCATAAACTTATAATATAAATGAAAAAATTTATGTAATTAGCAAATTTAAAGATTCAAGAAATTGTTGAAAAGGACTATAGTCTTTTGCTTTCAAAGTAATGGTTGTGGTACATTAGAGTATGATTTGACCCATAAGTAGATATCCTACAACCATTGAAGTTGCTTATAATATAAACACCTATAATATAGGTATCTATAACATAATTACATTATAATCATGGAAAGTTTCTATAATATAGACACCTATAACATAGGTGTATAGTTTCTAATCTCATAGGCTTATGCTATGAGGCTTGGATAATAGCAACCCTCCTTTCTAGTGCATTGAGCATAATAAAAATGTAAAAACATTTGTCAAACCTTTAACTATACAAAGTTGAACTAGATTGCTATAGGAATTAGTGGAAAAAAATTTAATCATTTGACTATATAGATTGCAAGATTACAATATTTGAAGTTAGAACAAAAAAGAAATTTTAGTAGAGCCCAATATAACTTGACTCATTTATGTGGAAAAGGGGGCACTATCTAACTTTGATAACTTAGACCATTGGATAGGTATGTTAATTACTTGCATGCCAAATAATAGAAGTGTCTAGCATACCTATAATCATCTTGCATTTAGAGGATGTCCAAATAAAAGCAACTACATGAGCAAGATTTTAATTTTTTATAGAAAACTCATTTTTTGGAAGAATCAAAATCCCATAAATTCATACAAAGCTTTCCTTCTCTAATAAAGCATAAAATAGGAAAGAAGAAGAATATTAAAAAATCTCAGGAATTTACAATAGAATTTGTGCTGATGGCTCTAAAATTGTTCTAACATTGTTGTATTTAGTGCATTGAGTGAAATTTTTAAAAGAATCATTATCATCCATAAAGAATTTCTCTATACTACTATGAGAATGTGTAGAATTATTTTTTATCACATTTGGCTTCATAGATTGCAAGATATTTTAGTGTTCAAAGTAAAAGAATCTATTTTTTAACCCCTAAAGGACCAAACGGATTTTTTTGACAACATAGAGATTTCAGGCAGCTCACTATGAATAGAATTTTTATTTTTTTTCTTTGAAATTTTCACCCAACATGTGCCCAAGGAGTAGCTTTAAGACACAACAATTTTCATAACTTTTGAATACATGGTTAAAAAGTTATTGTATGATATGTTGTTTTCATTGTTCATTGGGCAGCCTGGGCAGCAAAAAAAACTTCTTTAAAAATCACTCTTTTTAAAAATAAAATTTTGAAATTTATTTTCCTAATTTATATATGCATGGAAAGCTTTTAATCATTCCATTTTGATTTATGAGATGAAAATTATGAAGAGTTTTAGTTGTGGGTAGTTTGTGGGTAGTAATGGAATCTCTACTCTAAAATAAACTTTGAAGACCTTCATTTAACTCAATTTTTAATATTTTGGGAAAAAAATAAAAAATTGAGGTGTAGATTGTTTATTACAACAATTTCGCCATTGGGATTGGAATTTTTCAATTCCATAAATAAATTATTAACAATTTAGTATTTTGAATCATTTTCTACTTCTTTCAACTTACTATTTTTTTCCTATATGTTGTACAATTCCAAATGATCTAAAATTTTTCAAGGATGTAGACAACATGACTTGAAGAATGAATCCAAAGAGTTACAACCATTTTGGACATTTTTTCATAATGATCTGACCTTGTGAAGTGCATCTGTCCAGATTTTTGCAGGGCCAAAAAATGGCTTTTTGTCACTTCAAATGCTAATATCTTGCAATCCAAAAGGTGTAAATTTCTGAAATTTTTTCCACATCTTCCCAAACCAGATTACTACAAGATCCTACGGTTATATTTTTCCAAAAATGTATTTTTTTCTAAAATTTAGTACTTGTACTAGAGATGACAGTTTTGGAGTGTTTTTGGTGAAAACATAGTCAAATACCTTTAGGGGTTAAATTTGTATGATTGTTTGTCCAACTTTTTGCCCTCTCTACTAGTACTCTACCTAAGCTACTCCAAAACTATTGATCAAGGTGCCCAATTGGAAAGAAAATTCTACTTTCAAGAAGTTTATAATTAAAAATTCTACTTTTCATCTTCTTGATCATAATTGACTTTATATGAACATACCCAAGCTTTAACCCCTGAAGGACCGAATGACCGTTGAACATATGCGGCTAATCTCACGTAGGTGCGTATGAAGTCATTTTATAACGGGTGTCCTTCAAATTTTGAAACAAGGTGTGAACATATTCCCCCTCAATGAGAATGCAATTTTTTTTCCAATTGGGTGCCAAGATCCAAAGTTATGTTGCCCTACACTTTTCGGGTAGCTCAAGCAGCTTTGGGCAGCATGTGCAAAACACCTCTTCTACTTTTGAAATTTGGTAAGTATATAACTTACATGATACGAAATCCAAATGTCAAAAAAATAACCATGAGTAGTGTAAAAATCTCACTTCAAGAGGAGTTAAAGGTTGCTAGCCTTGTCGGGCAAGGTTGAAAAACAAATTTCTCCTAACTTCAAACGTTATACTCTTTCAATCCGTACGGTAAAAGTTTCTGAAATTTTTTCCACATAGTAGTCTAGTACAAATTTGTACAGTTGAATTTTGAAAAAAAACTTTTTTTTTCATTTTGTTCTCACTACCCTAAAAAGTGGTAGTTTTTCACAATTTCTACCTAAAATGTGCCTCGGTACTTTAGGGGTTAACAAAGTTGTGTATAAACTTACAGAAATTTAGGGGTTAAATCCACCAATATGTGTGTTTATTGTAGTCTTCACAACATAAGTTGTACTTAATTTACTCATGACTCTAATGTTGAATATTAGTGAACTTCTAATGGATGAACTTTAGAAACGAATGTCACTTCATTTTGTGGTCAAATGTCTCGACCACCACCTCACCATGTCATTATCTCTTTTTAACCAAGAGACATACATTATTTTCCAATGTAAATTTCAATCTCATTCAATATGTACCTTAATGTAATAAGTAGCAATTATAGCATCATATATTTGATATAAATCAGCTATAAATTGTCAAAATATCAACCAATTGTAAATGTATCCAAAATTGACTCATTATGTTTTCCTATTCAAAGAGTATGAGAGTATCGGTGAATAAATAAGTAAGAATTTAAATAGGTCAATTTGTTTTCTTCAAAACATATAGTTATATTTTCTATATTACCCCCTAGAGTCCCAAGGCCTTTCTTCGTCAAAAAACACTCAAAATTGCCATTTTTATTTCAAAGAATAAAAAGTTTGAAATTCTTTTTCCATATCTAACTATATGATCTTGCACTAGAATATTATAAAAATGTATGGAACAAATTTTAGAAACTTTGACTAAATAGGTGGCAAGACATTTGAATATATAGTGAAGAAAACAAATTTTTTTTGTAATGTGCACCTTATTCAACTAGATTTGTTTTGGCTCTGAATCTTCTTAACATCAAATTTTTGCACCACTAATTTTGAATTTCTAATTTTTTATATTTAATAATTGAATTGAGAGTCATAAAAATATTGAATTCAAAAACAATAATTTGATTTTCATTCTTAAAAAATTTATTAAGAAGAAGCAAATACAATATATAGGGAAAAACTAAATCATCAATAGTTTTAAGATGGAATTGAAATACATTAGTTTCCATAGTGAAATTGTTCTAGAAAACAAAGTCAACTATATGGAACTATATTTTTAGAAAAAATTGTAATAATTGAGCTCAAAAAATGAATCCTATGAGTTCTTTTCTTCTTTTGATGTAAGTTTTACTTGTTAAAAAAAAGTCCCATAACTTTCAAATTACTAATCCAAATGGAATGAATGGAAATTTTACATGTAGACAAAATATAATCTTGGAGGAAAAATTTTAAAAATTCAATTTTTTGTGATCTTTTTTGTGTTGCCCAAAGAACTACTTTGGGGACTTACAATGGCATAAATTTTGCTCTTTGTACCTAGTTGAAATAACTAGTAGAAATAAAAATTATATACCCACAAAGATAATGTGATTTACTATCTTCACAAAAAGTTTCAAAAAATAATGTCAAAAATTGAGGGCATACAAGCCTACCTAAAATCTCAAGAGCCCTTTGAGGGGGACTGTGGGACTTTAGGATTTAAAAAAATCATTGAGATTGTATAATCTTCACATGTGTTACAAATGAAGATTTAAAAGAAATGCTCTTCTAATAATATATATGCATTTTAATTTTCATGATACATGTAATTTAAATTTTACATCACATTATACATATGATGAATTCACTATAAACTCCAACTATGACAATTTCCAAAGTTTGGCAAGGGGAGCAAAATATTAGAATTGAAAGAACTATTGATTTGTAGGGGTCCAACTGGGCTGAATGTTGAGCAGGATTAGAGTTGAGGGGAGCTATTTGATTCACCTTTTAGAGATGACTGTTAGATGAGCCACAACCACTAGCTACCTCTCCCAATTTCATTTGCTCTTGCTCTTGTGCACTCCATTTTTCTTGTTCTTGCACTTTATTGTACATTTGAGTCATGTTTTCTTTTGCTACAACTCTAGCATTTGATGAAAGCTTGATGCAAGGACATAATTGCTAGGCAATTGATTCTTATGTGGTTTGATTCATGTTGTGGTTTATGCATGTGATTCAATACTTTCACTTGGTGCTTTTTGGTTGCAATCATTGATAATAATTTCTTGCTACATTCTTTGAAATTGGAATTCACAACACCACATTGACATTGGCATCACTTTGATGAAATTGCATTGTATAAGGTGATACTTGGTGATTTTGATAGATTTGCAATGTGATATCTAAAAGCACAAACACCTCTACAAATTAACCCCTTCAAATCCCAAGGCATTTATTTCCCTCAAAAACCATCTAAAGTTGTGATTTCTACTTTCTTGAGCTATGAAGAAAAATATGATTTACTAAGGAATCTAACCATAATATCTTGCTCTCAACTTGTATGTGAACATGTTGTAAAATTTTGACATACAAATTAGAAGAAATTCACATCTAAAGAGAAGGGAAAAGTTTTTTTGGATGCTACCTGAGAATTTCAGATGACTTTGACTGCCATTTGTGACAAACTTTTGCACTAAAGATTTTGATTTTAAAAGTCTTTTATACCCTAGATCATGTTAGACATACCTCCACTAATTTTCAAAGGTTTTGGAGACTTAGAACACTGCCAATAAAATTTTGCGATGCAATTATGTTGTGAGAAATAACAATATCCTACACCTTTTTGCAATAAATGTTTTTGCCACGTTTCTTCTAATTTCCAAAATCCCCCAATGTATACCGTATTGAAAGATTCGACCATTTTTCACAAGATTCATTTTTATTTTTATATTTAATTCTCTAACTTTCACACAAATTAAAAGGCCAATGCAATAATAGAATTGTTAATTGACATAGGTCAACTCTGAAAAATAGAGTCTATTTTGTTCCCATTGAAAACCAGCTTGTTCCCAGACACTAAGATATGTTACACTCAACATTGGGAACTTGAACTGAAGCACCTCTCATTCCCAGAAATTGCAAATCTATAACTTATTAAGTTACCTCCCTCCCTCCCTCCCATGCATGCATGCATGCACGTGGCAGATCTTTCCCATCCGTGGGGCAAGGATGGTGATGGGCTGGCTGGCTGTGACTGTGTTTGGCCATGCCCTCCATTTCCATCCTTGTCTTACACTTGCTGGAGACTTCTGAAGGGTGCAAAGATAGCTTTACTTTACACATTTCAAAGAAATCATGTAAATAATAGGTTATCACGGTCAAAATTTGTAAGTTCAAAAATATTTTCAGCACTTTGAAAATTCAGAATTTCTTTTTAAAAAATTATCCTAAATTTACAGTAAAAGTACTTTTCTCTTCTCATCTCATTTACAATTCCAAGTACACCACTAATGGAACATTGAAAAAAAAGACCTAGTATCAACTTGCTAGAAATGAATTTTATAATTTACACTCACTTCTTGAACATGTTCTCAAATGAGATTATTGAGAAAAATTTGGAATCACCCTTTTTGCCAATACATGAACTTATTGCTATATGTTGGGCAATATGTCTTTGGTCTTGACATGGGGGTGGACTCATTGTTGGAAATCACACAATCTTAAAAAATTGGTAGATGTTGGGTAACATACATGCTGATGAATGGACATTTCACCCATATCCATTCACCAGCTTGCCATTAATGATTCACATAGCTACATTCAAATTAGAAATAAATAATAGGATGCAGAGGGGGATCACTTATCTTGCATTTATCTGTAAAATAAATGACATACATATTAGTGACAATGCTTGTGTTAATTAAAAAACCTTTTGTATGAATGGATTTGGCAAGTGTGAGATGTCTACAACTCATTTTTGTACCCTAAATTTGTTTCTTTTTTTCCTTTCCCTTCATTCGAGTTGCATGCGATTTTGATCCTCGATTAGGGAGAATTGACCCCCTTCATTGACCCACAGTGTCCCATAGGAAAAATACTATAATTTTTTATTTGCAACACATGAAAAAATTTGGAAATCAAGAATTCATATTTGCAATCAGAGATCCCAAACTAGGTGGTGAGGTGAAGAAAATGGTTCATAAGTGGGGCAATTTTTTCAAATTACCCTTGGTTGGGGCAATGAGGGGATCAATTCTCCTTGCCCCTCAATCCATTGTTCTTGAAAGCATGTATAGAATCACCCATTACCAACCAAGCTCCCATGGCCAATTTGAAGGTACTAGAAAATTCAATAGAGACTGACTAATTTCGAACCATTAATTCTTGGTTTGAGACCAGTTTTTTGACCATCAATGTCATGACATATGTCTTTGGTTTTATGAGCCAAAGTAGTCTTTCAATGAACAATTCTGAAAGATTTCATGTATTGGACATAGGTTTGGATCAACTTTTGACTTCCAAAATTCATAGTACTTTCTATTCAAGGCAAATATTATGAAAAAATTTGCAATCCCTATGATTTCTATTTTCTACAAAGTAGGAAATTTACATTTTCTTGTGTTGCTTCAAATCATGCACACAAGGTAAATTAGCCCATGACAAGCAAACTGCCCAATGCAAACACCTAGAAAACCACCCATTTCAGTCTTACATCAATCCATGGCAGATTTTTGCTATTTAATGGGATGAAGATTTCACTACGTTTGTTAGTGGCTGAAATCAATGCCTTGGGTGATGTTGATGGAGTTAATAGTGATTGTCTTCGGACCTTCTACCTTTCTATTGTGAATTCATCTCAAGAGCTAACTTTTTTATCCCTTTATGTCATGGCCATGTTAAAATAAATTGTGATCATGTTAGAAAATTTTGAGACTACTATAGGTGATCAGATGACCATTATGGGTACGCTCTGTAGTGATTTTAGGGTAGTCTATAGACTATTTTAGGCTAATTGGGCAGAATACTTCAAATAATCATAACAATTTGATAAGTTTTCAAAAATAAATAAATTCAATTGCTCTATGCATTTCTCATGTTTATCTTTATATGGAATTGAATTATTTTTTCAAAAATGTGAACAAAGTAAACCAACCATTCTACTTGTCATGGGTTGGTTTACCTTAAGATAGAAGCACCCAAATATAACAAGAGTCGTTCATAGACACCTAAAAAACAACCTAAATCCAAGGGCTTGTGGACCTCAAGTAGACAAGTGGGATTCCAAGAAGTTGGCACTCTTTCAAGAAGTAGTCAATCACCCGCACTTGATTCAAGTTTAGAGTGTGTTGCTCTTGGGTGTTTTTGTGCCCACTTTGGTGTTAGTCTAGTGTCCACAATAGATGCATCTACAAAGTTGTTTTCAAACATTTGTATAATATTCATACAAGCTTGTAAAAATACAAAACCAATTTTGTTGGTTTCATAAACCATTTCTTAACCCACAAACAATGTTTTTTTTTTTGCAAGGGCCCTCACAATCAAGTCATCTCTAATAATTGTCTATTTTAGGTGTTCCTACCTTAACTCCTAAATGTCAAGGCAGATGCTTTTCGTCCGATGAATGACAAGGAATTCTTGTGTATAGGACAAAAGTGAAACTATTCATCCTCGGAATTCGGGGTGAAAAGGGAAGATCTTCAACAATAGTTTGACTCCCAATGAGTATTTTTTTATTTTTTAACCCCTAAATGATGCAGCGGACGTTTTTTGTCTAATGAATGTCAAAGAATTCTCCTCTGTAGGACAAAATAGCAACTATTCCTCCTCAGAATTAGGGGTGGAAAGGGGAGATCTTCTACAATAGTTTGACTCCCAATGATTTTATTTTTATTTGTATAAAGTAGATGATGACACACAGTTCCAAAATGGCTCATTTCCACGGTCACCACCCGGTGTTCAAGGGTTAAAGTAGATGATGTCACACAGTTCCAAAATGCTTGATTTCTCCCGGCGGCCACTTGTGACTGCTGGTTTTGTATCTTGCCCTTTGCAATGAAATTCCGTTTCATTTGTTTCAAAAAAAATAAAAAATGCTTGATTTCCATGGTCACCAGCCTGACGTTCAAGGGTTAAGGCTTCAGTGGTTGGTAATGCTGGGTGGTTCTACCATATTGAAAGTCAATAAGTACTCGCATATGTTTTGGTAACTGCAAGAATTTCACGACTTCTCCACCAACCATGCTGACTGTGAGTTCAGGTATCGTAAGGTAAGTTCCCAAGCGACCCCCAGGCAGGAGGTGGGGTGGGTCCACATTCCCAATTTCCCAAGCAGCGCATGCAGTTGGAAAGATTCTCCAAATTGGATAACACAGTTCCGTTGGGGCCTGACAGATGGAGTTGGTGGTAAAACGGAACTTAAGTTATCTTATATGGAGTACTCCGTTTTAAGTTATCTTACATTAAGTTAAGCCATGGGAATTCAGTTGGGAAAGTAACGCAACCTGATGTGGTCGAGCTTATAGTTGTGTGACAAGCCTCTTGCGGAGGAGTTTTTGACCCCATATTTGACCCCTGGGGAAAACACAGGAACCCTTTATTTGCTGCGCAAATTTTCTTTTGCAAATTTTGAGTTCATATTTGCAATCAGAGGCCCTGAGTTAGCTGGGGAAGCTGTTAACAATAAAGTTGTTACGGCTCAAAATTAGGGGACTTTTTTTACATTCACCCTTACCTGGACCTCAGCAAGAGGCTCGTCACACAACTATAAGCTCAACCACCTTCTGCAATGTAACATAACTTAATGTTGGAGCAGCCAGATCCGTTCCTGGCAATAATTGAGATTCTGGATAATATCTGAAACACTGGAATGGCACAAAAGTGTACTATACTTGGCCTAAGCTGAAGCTCAAGTGGAGACTCACTGGAGAGCTCAGCTTAGCTCTATCTTAGGGCCACTTCACACTACAGCACAAGATCGAGAGTTTGTTAATTTCAGCCAATGAGATTGCAGAAATCCAAGAGTTCGGCCTCCCAAGCCTTCATACAAGGAGACACAATCCAAAGTTTATTTGTTTATTTGTTTATTTGTTTATTTGTGTCACCATTGGGGTTTGAACCCTAGTCTCCACCATTGCAATGGGGAGTCTTTGCATTCTATGAACCTACTTCCCTTCAATGTTTAATGCCACCTTTTTATTCCATTTATATCCTTCATATTCCTTATTTAATGATGAGAGCATGTACTGTATTTATTTTTCCAAGGCCATTTTTGACAACTTCCTCATGTTTTTTAATCTTTTGCTTGAAAAAATTGTCACATGGGTGACAATTCTTTGAAAATTTCAGAAATTGGATGGATTAATGTGGAGAGAAAGGATAGAAGTCAAAAAAAATGGAATAGGTTTGGACTTTGGGCTTGGACTTTGGACTTTGGTCTTTGGAGGCTTTACACTATGGCCGGCCGAAGGCTCCAATTCCTAGTTTTTTTGGCCTATTTATTGCTCATTTCCTTGGACTCTCACCAAAGTTTGGCCACTCAATCCCACGGCCTCTTGACTTGGACGGCCATAGTGTGAAGAGGCCCTTAACCCCTAAGTGCTTCAGCCTTTTCAAGTTTGTTTTGACTATGAAAAAAGAGCATTAGCTTGTAGTTATCTTCAATGAAGCAAATTGTGTTCTTTTTCAAATCTAACTATATTGATATTCATATGACTTATTTATTAGTATGCACACCAATTTTGAGTGCAAAATTTCTTAGGAGTTGTGATATTATACCAAGGGAAATATACATTTTCTATTTTTAGTTTGTTGTCTTTGTCCACAATGTTAAAAAAATTTGTATGTAAATGTTTTTTGGCATTGGAGGTAACATGAACAACTTCAAAGAGTGTTAGCACACTAAAATGCACTTCCAAAAAAATTAATTTCACATGAAAAAACATCAAACTCATTACACAATCCACCTTGTGATTGTTGAAATCCAATTTTTGTTTTTAAGTAGAAATTGCAAATAGCTTCAAATAAACACTTGCATGTTGAAATGTTCAATGGTAAAAATCATAAAAAGACTTTGAATTTTTCATTAGGACCATTCTCAAAGCAAATGGATAAGTACAATTTCTTAGATCTCAAATCAAATGAAATTGCCAAGCTTTGCATAAAGCTGGGAAATGAAGTAAAATTAGCAAACTTTACACTCCACTTTTAGTACACATATACCTTTGAAGACCTCTCGGTAATTGAATATGTACTTTTCTCAATGAAAAATGAAAGTTTTTCATAGTTAACCCTCAAAATTGTCCAAATTTTTTTAATTGGTCACAGGAATTTAACTGCCCACACAAAAATGGGCCTGAAATTTCAGATCAACCATATATGGTCATTTAGGCAATTACGGATTAACCCTTCATCGCGTGAAGTCCAAACATGTGTAAAAGCATCCTTGCTTTTCAAGTGCTATAAGTCAAAATTTCAATGAAGTATGAAAATCTCAACCATATAATCTTGTAGTGTGCATGTTGAAGATGGTGTGAAACAAATTTGGAGTCATTTGATTGTATAGATTGAATAATTATACTATTTTAGTGTTGGAAAAAGATGTTGAAATTTTCTTAAAAACACATTTGGAGGTGAAATTTGATTTCTAAACCTATTCAAATGAAAAAACTTTAAACTACAAAGTGATTCAAAACCAAAAGACAAACACTTTGGTGAAAAAAATATCATTCAATTGACTCATTGTGTCTACAAAATGGCTTTGAAATGTCAAAAAACTGTGAAAAAAGTAGCAGAAAAACACATCTATGGTTGAACCTCCCTCTCCTAAAGTGCTTCTTGGTCACTCATTACCTCTTGGATTGATATGAGATTTTAACCACACAAACTAGACTAGTATGTAAAACTTTCTCAACAAAAATGATTGAAAACGGACCCACATATGAAGAAGTTGTAAGCTGTGGAAGTTCATTGTAATGCAAAAATGTCTGGATTTTGAACTTCAAATTGCTCCCAAACATTCAAAACAACTTGGATTGATATGAAAATTTTACCACAATAACTAGACCTTAATAGGAACAAAACACAAAAAAGATTCTTGAAAAAAAACATTCTATGAAATAGTTCCAAGCCCCCAAAGTTGCAACCATTAGAATGCAATGTGGTGAACTCAAATTGAACGTTCGAACTTCAAAGGGCACTCAAAAACTCAGTACATCTTGGATTGTTCTATAAATTTTACCAATGAAACAAGACTAATATGCTCAACTTTTCCAACAAGTTTTTATTGAATTTGGACATTGCATGCAAAAGTAACAGCACTTTGAATTTGACTGCTAGACAATGTGAGGACGCAATTAGTCCCCTCTGACAATGAGGGGTTAAGGAACAATGGAGAGATGAGTGGAATTTCAGGGCAACCAGACTATTAAGTTACCCAGGCTATTTCAAGGCCTTCCTTCAGTTATGGACCCAGAGGATACATTCAAGAAGAAAATGGACACCACACGGAATGTGACAGGGCTGAAACAGACGGAGGAGGGGGCAAGGAAGTTAACACCGGATGTGAAGGTCGTCTGATTCAACACTCTGGAGTTGAAATGGAAGTTCCATGTCAAATTCTCAGGGGGGCACAGCCCTTCACACTTACCATTCACAAGATGAAGTGTGACACTGTTTTTTTTTTACAAAAAGGAATTAACTTCCCCCCTAAGTGCTCCGACATCCAATTTCTGGATGATGAACAGATTAAAACTGGAGTTTCATCCCCGTAACTAGAGTAAACTTGCCATTTACCATACACATCCAAAAACCACACAACAATGATTGTCATTTACCATACACTAACCACACTATGCAACTACCAATTCAATTGCTATGGGAACAAAATTTTGTATCACCACCCAATGACTGCACACCGTGTGGTGAAGGGTTGTAAAGAATTTTTAACTAGATTTTAGCTTCATCGCCTTTAGATTGCAATAAAATTTGTAGAAAGAAATATTTTTGCATTCTATTTTTTGAAGGTGAATCTTAACATGACATTTAATGATCATGCCAAGTTTCAAAACATGCAAGTCTCTATATTTATATGGAGAAGGATTTGAATTTTGTCTGTGCGGTGATTGGCAAGTTTACTATACTTGGATGAAAGTTTTTCTAATTTGTAGACATACATTATCAAGTTGTTGGCCTATCTAAGGGTTGGATTTGGTGTTCCTAGAATACATATTTTTCTAAAATTACCAATGTGTAAGTATGCCAAGTGGTCAAATTGCATTGACTCTAGTTCAAAATTGGATTTGCCAAAATGAGGTCATAGATAGGAAGAACACAAAAATTTCAAAAAATCACCATGTGGAAAAAACCTCATTTCAAATCCATTCCAACAAAATTTACTCAAAAAATGATAATATTTTACTTGTAACCAAATTTTGAAGGAATTTTGGAATTTCTCTTTCAAATTTTATAGAAAAAAATTGGTGATAGCATTGGTGAATCTAACCTTATAGATGGAATCTACAAATCAAAATCTACAACTTTTATTTCTATACCAATTCCAAAATATGCTTCCAAATAGCAATTTATAATGATTTTTCTCAAATTGTCAATTTTGGAGATGAATCTGGACGTTTAGGGGTTAATTTATGCCCTGTCTGACCTTCACATACTGATTCGAGAAGGGTCAGTAGCTAGGGTAGGCAAGTTCACCTTGTGGAAAATTAATAATGGCTGAGATAGACTATTGATATTTCTCAACTCCAACATATATGCCATGTCATTCCTCCCAATGGGGGAAATGGTAATGGACTATCCACTCAAAAGACAACCTTCACTTCCTACTCAATTAATTAGCCCCCCCCCCCCCCTCCCCCCTCCCCCCAAAAATAGTAGCTATTGATCGTTTTTGAAAAAAAATAAAAACCCCTCTTTCCCTCATGTTGATCCTGATACGAATATTATGATATCATACATATACCATATGTATATGTATATGAAAAATGGGTACGAAAAACAAATACGGATTATCCCATATCAATTGTCAAACAACTTGGTTTTCAAAAATACAAAAGTGAGGGGGGTACTGGGTTTTGAAAAATAATTTGATTGCCTCAACATTTCCTCACTATCCACTCAAAAGACAGCCTTACTAACTAGAGTCTAGACACCAACAATAACTTAGAATTTGAATATGTTAAGAGGCATCAAAATTGGATTTTCAATGAAGGGGAGTTCAGCCAAAACCCAATTTGGGCTCTTCAGTTCTTGAGGTGAAGGATGTACAGGAACTAAGTTATATCTCTTAATTTTCAAAAGATTATCAATTATGAGTTTGAAATAAAATGAAGTAACACTCTGGAAATTTGAACTCCGTAGCATTTAGTTGGATTTTGTGCAATTTGGAAGTTGAAGCTTCAAAATTTAACATATCTTTACAAAAGTCATCTTAAATTTGTAATTTTTTGGCGTCAGATTATGAAGAGGGTTTTCATTCTTTTTTCTATTATAGGAAAAATCAATCAAGAAAAAACAAGAATATATTGAAATTTATTGAAAACTCGTAATATTCAATTTGGAAATTATTACTCTATTTCTCTCCATTCTCTGAAACAATATCATTTATAGTTTCATTCAGAATTTTACTTTACAATTTTTTTTAATTGTGAATTTATAATTTTGATTTAAAAAAATTAAGATAAATTTGAATTTGTTCCATTTTGCAATACACAATTTATCATATAATGTATCCTAGATAAAGTAACAAAATTCAAAGGGCATGAAACCTTATGCATTCCAAAAGAAATAAAACTCAATGTAGTTGCAACTTCAAAACAATGGAGTTTCACATGTGGAAGTTTCAAGATTCAAAGCCTTATTTTTATGTAGACTCACAAGTAGAGTTTTTTTTTTGTCATACAACATTGTAATTATGGCAAAAGTCCAGCAATTCCTCTAAAGTTTGTTGTCATGCATTGGCTATGGTTATAGTTGATATGGGTGATTGTAAGAAACATTTGTCCTATTTTTGTTCCCTTGGCCTCAGACATGTAGTTTTTTGCTCATAACTTTTGTGTTGTATGTCCATTTTCTATTAAATTTGAAATAGAGGTACATGTGGTAGTTGTAGAAGTCTAGGATTTTTTTAGATTTAACTTTTTATTTATTTTACTATTATTAAATAGTCCCCAATTGCATATCTACCTTGGCCATTTTAGGATGGTAGTAGTATTTTTGACTAGGAATGCAAATCTAAAGCTCAAAATTGGTCAACCCTCGGGGGGGGGGGTCAATGTGTTAAAAAAATAAGGATATAGGTGCGAACAACCACTATTTTATAGGGGGGTATGAATTATTATTTTTTTTTTTTTCACATGCTATCATTATGTAATTTTCTAATGGGATCAATTATTCCATACCCTATAGTACTTTAAAGACATTCAATGCCCTTGGGGAGGTATTGAGTTGTTGGAGTAGCAACATACGTGCAAACAAATGATTGGATATTTTTAAAATATGGGGGCTAAAAATTATAAATGGATTTAGAGTAATATAAGGTATCAAAAATGGCATTGGACGTCTTTAAAGTACTATAGGGTATGGAATAATAGGTCTCATTAGAAAATTACATAATGATAGCATGTGAAAAAAAATTCATACCCCCCTATAAAATAGTGGTTGTTCGCACCTATATCCTTATTTTTTTAACACACTGACTCCCTGAGCCAATGCCATGTTCAATACCCTATATTACTCTAACCCATATATAATTTTTAGCCCCCATGTTTTTAAAATACCCTATCATTTGTTCACACGTATGTTGCAACTCCAACCTCTCACTACCCCTCTCCTTTGAGGTTCAACAAGGATTTCTACTAAAGTTACACAAGTCCATGTAGAGATTTTCTAAAAATAATAAACTTTGTACCTTCCACATGTACTCAAAGTGCATTGCTTTGTGCAAGTGTAGTGAACACAATTTTTCTCGCAAAGTTGAAAATGGTTGAGAGAGAACACATTCCAATTAGTAAAATTCAATTTTTTGAATATTTTTACTATTTAAAAAAATTCAAACATCAAATTGTTCATTTTCTTGGTATTTTCCATTGTATCTTTTTGGTGCATAACTTTTAGAGATAATGTTTACTAGATCTGAATTTTTAGAGAGATACTATTTTCAGTGCTTTACAAAATATTCATAAATTTTCTTTCATTCAAAAAAAATTATTCCAAAAGTTGTAGTACTCACTGAAATAGGCCTTTTTGAGCCCCAAACTGCAAGCATTTCTTACAATAATTTGTACTGCCAAAACAAAAAGGTGCTTACAAGAATGTCATGGATGTCCACCTAAAAAAGACCCGTGGTCATTCAAAAATGGACAAATAGATCTATATACTGCAACATATAAATCAATACGGATTCAAAAGTCATCCATTGACTTTAGTTTTTATTTTATATATTTAATAAATTTACAAAAATAAAGTATGCAAATTAAGATTCCCATATTCTTTACGTCGTCCATAACAACCAATTGAAGATTTCATGATTTTGAAATGCTGATATTTCAAAATATTAAATATTGAAGGCTATGAATATGAAAATTATAAATTGAGAAACTTGTGACTTGTTAATCTTTAAATTATAAATTTAGAACATATAGTTTATAAATTTGTGGTCTAAAAATAGGTGAAATTAAAATCAACCCTCCATTCTCATGTTCATTTGGCTTATATTTTAGCCCAAATTTTAGATGTGACACTTTTGCAAGCACATCACAATTAGGTACAATTACCTTAGTTGGGTAGGATGACTCATTGAAGTTAGCTTATGTGTTGTACATACTTACATTTTGGTTGAATTCACAATAATTTTTGAAATAGAATGACAAATCAAAGGATTTTTTACATACTTGTTATTCAACTCATCATTGAAAATGAAAAAAAAGAAGATACATTGTAGGTGGTCAAAGCAAAAACACCCTTGAGCTTTCCATTGCTCTTCCTAGAGGACATTCTTCTTGTCTATTTGGATTCTAATGTGCCCCTCTTAATTTCCTATATGGTTGTAATGGTAATTTGAAATAGTTGTAGAAAAATGAATAAGTTTTTTTCATGTATAGAAATTGTATGGTGGATTTCATTGAAGTTATAAAATAGTTACTTTTCAACCCAATTCCAACCTCTTTAAGTTCAATTCCATAGTGAGTTGTTTAATACAAATCTTTGTACAATTTTCACCAAGGTGTCTGCATCTATAATTGTCACTAGTTACAACTTAGCACACTTACTATTAGTAAATAAATATTTTTTTAAATAATAATTTTATTGGCAATTGAAAGAAGATTCCATTGAACTTTAGCATTCATTATTTTGACACCATACAAATAATTTATGAATTTTCAAAGTATTCAGTTGTTTCTAGGTGTACCAGATACCAATAGTAGGCTCTCATTGCCTTTCCTCGTTTGATTGTGTCCATCTTGTGTAATCATCATCTAGCAAAAAGTAGCAAAAAGTGATGTTTCTTGGTCGAAATGGAGGTGACTCATCATTTGAGGGAGTGCTGATAATAGTTGTACAGTGTACAGACCTTACCTTCCTTTCCATTAGGATGCAGGGCCTGGATTGGATTTGGAATCTGGGGTTGCAATTGGGCTGGGGTAAGGTAAGTAATTTGGGGAATGCCCGAATCTGCCTTCTTTTGTTTGTTTTTTCCCTTTTTCTTTTTGCGCTTGCTCAATCATACCACACAGGCAGGCAGTTGTTTTAGCTGTTGGCATCGGCCTTTTCACTCAAAGTCCCTTTTTCACAATACTATTGTATGTATGTATGCATACAGGAACGTTGAAACTCCATGATGAGGGCTGGAGGCTTGGACCTTCCTCCCTACATGATCTGTACAGTACAGTATAGTACAGTTGAGTACAGTTGAATAGTTTCAGTTCATTGACTGCCCTTTCCCTTCAATCAAACACTCCTTTCCAATAAGACACTCCACATGTCCCCACCTGGCTCCTCAATACTCAACTTCCACTTAAACTTTAGGAAACAAGGCCTTCTTTTGGACTCCGAAGCTATCATACTGGAGGTGTAACTTATCATCCACACGAAGCCAGCAGAACCCTCCAGAAATGTTTCTTCCAATTCAAACAAAATGCACTCAAACAAAAGTTAGTACTATGATACCCCCGATCCTGTAAATCTTGAAAGGCAGTGGACTTCCTTCCATCTGTCTGTCCAGAGTCTCAAGAAAATCATGGGCACAGGCAATGCATCCTTCCTTCCTTCCTTCCTGAACCCAACTTACGATGACCAACAACAATGATTCTCGTGCACAGGGGAACATGGTCATGGAGATGGGCATGGACTGTTCTGTCTGTCCACTTCTTGCAATGCCCGTGAGGGCCATATGCACATTTCATCGAAATGTGATAATAGGGAAGGGCCACAGGGAGTCCACAAAGCAGCCTGGTACGGGAATTCCACTCACAAATCCTCCTCCTATGATATCGGAAAGGAATAAAACTTCTTCATGAGCTTACAGCTGCCAGCCTTCAGTTGATGTGGGATCTCAGACGAGGAAGATTATTATATACACTCTAAGATACTCCATATAAGTTAAGTTAGTCATGCAACCTCACCAAAAGCCAGTTGGAGCTCTTTCTCTCCTGCAGAGATGCTCAACAATACTTGTGTGTGCCCAATAGGGCAATCAATCATGCAGACTTCACAAATTGACATGATGTGATTAATTTGGAGGAGAGGACAATCAGTCTTGGGGAAATGGGTACAATACCAAAAAAATCTATTTATCAAACATGCAGGAATTCAAAATGGTGTGACTTTGGGTTGGGAGTGTCACACACACTAGTAGAACAAATCTACGGACTAAGAAAACCAGGTATAGTTGTGTTCTTCATTCATCAAGAAACTGCATGAGTTACATATGATCCTATTGAATTGATATAATAGGGTAGCATTCTTTTTATCATTAAAAACACAAGTAATGCTCCATACTTACTAGATTAGTTTCAACATTTGTATGTTGAAATGGTCTAATTTTGGAATTTAGATTGCACAAAATTTCATTTTTTCAATTTCAATTCCTTTTCGATTTTTTCAATTTTGGCATTTTAAATTTCAAGATGAATGAAAGACATGGAAATTAAAATGTATTCTATTTTTTTAGATTTAGGCCTGAAACTTTTTAAAATTTTGCATGTGATTTAAATTTTGGTTAATTCATATACAAAATTGGATCGGAGTTATAGTAAACTTGTCAATCACCGCACATATAAATATAGAGACTTGCATGTTTTGAAATTGGCATGATTATTAAATGTCATGTTAAGATTCACCTTCAAAAAATAGAATGCAAAAATTTTCTTCTTGTAAGTTTAATTGCAATCTAAAGGCGATGAAGCTAAAATCTAGTTAAAAATTCCTTGCAACCCTTCAGTGCACAGTGTGCAATCATTGGGTGGTGATGCAAAATTTTCTTCCGATCACAATTGAATTGGTAGTTACATCATGTACTATTTGGTAAATGGCAACAATTGTTGTGTGTTTTTTAAATTTGTGCGGTAAATGGCAAGTTTACTCTAGGATAGATCTCTAAAACTACTTAGTGGAGTTTATTTCTTGAGTAAATTAGATAGAATGGTACACAAGGTTACATACTTATATTATTATTGGTCTTTACTAAGTAGAGATTATTTTTTGCCCAATTTTTAGCCCAAAGACAACAAGGTTCAAAGGTTGGTGATTTAATACAAAATAATTATTTTTCTAAAAGACATAGTCATCATCACATTGTCTCCACATTCACATGGCAAATGGCAACTTTGCAATTGTGTTGTTGAACAAGAGGCCATAAAGGTTTTCTAGTAGCTGCCACCTCCCTTCTTGCACTTCCATTTCTATAGTGTGACTTTCAAATCTAAAATCTTGTCTGCCAAAAGCTATTGCAAATGTTGAGTTTAGCATTTGCAAAGGCATTATACTAGGGAGTTGCGCCTGCCTTACAACAACAATGAAGATAAGATTATTAAAAAACACTAAATTGTCCTCTATATTTGCGATCTTGATTACAACATTGGCATTGATGCAATTCTCTCTTTGATTTCTAATTTGTTCCCTTGATTTCATTGAATAATTGTTTGGGAGTGGTTTGCAAGTGACTTGCAAGTCTAACACCCTAGGGGGTGAGCTTATGCATGTCTACAACTAGCTTGCTCATATGATTTGGGGTCCCATTGCTAGCTAGAGAAATTAATGTGCATTTGTGAATTGCATATTCAATGGTGAGAAATCTTAGTATCTTGCTTCATATGTGAAATCAAAGACCTTTTTGAAATTTATTTAGTACAAGATGTCTATTTAGTAACCAATGACCAAAAAGAAAAGAAAAATCAGTAATGTAATGATTAATTAGTATTGTGAACTTCACATATAGTTATTATACTTGACCAAATTGACCTTGAAGTAACTAATGATCAAAAAAGACAAATTTTTAGTAAAGAATATAATGATTGATTAGCATTGAGGATTGTAGCATACTTAGCCTATATGCAACCAACTCAACCATTTAGCATTAGAAACAACATTTTAGTAATAAGATAGCATAGGCCCAAGCATAGGCCTTAGAATCCAATGCATTTTGAAGAATTACTAAAATGTTGTTTGGATTCTAAGGCCAATGAGTCTTCGATGACCTCATATTGTTATTTGAATGATTTAGAATGCCTCCATGGTTTGTCTTCCATTGTGCTACTCACGGAGGCAACCCAATGCCTTTTGAAGTTTGCCTAGGCTAGCAATGTATTCTTGGAGATTTTGTTGTTTTGGTCTTGTCATGAGGAGACTTAAACTATGTACTTAGACCCACACACTCGCTTCTACTTTGATGCTTTCCATTTATTTAGAGATTTGTGTAACCAAACTTTATAGACTATTAAGAGGCAATAGATCATTGATCTCTATATGGAGGTGGAGTATTTGTGCTTCAAGAGTTCATCAATGCCTTCCAATGTTATGTTTATACACTAGAAGAAATTCTTGTTCATCAAGTTGATGTATTTTAGATAGAAAACACTAAATTGCATTGGAAAAATCGCAATTTTGCATTTTTTTGACTAAAAAATTGCAAAACTATGTTTTTTCTAATGCAATTTTGTGTTTTCTAACAAAAACACATAAACTCAATGAACAAGAACTTCTTCTAGTGATGACATATGAAATCTTTGATCCTTTTGTACTACAAGTTCCAATCACCCAAGACTTGATGGGGTAGATTGAGTTTTTTGTCAAGAGGACTGTGAAAGGTTTGTCTTCTCATTTCCCTTGTTTCCTTTTTTTACTATTCTCAATTTTATTGCAACTTTGCCTGTACCATTATTGCTTTCTTATTTGCATGTCAAGTCTATAGCTCCCTTTAAAGATTTTGTAAATTTTTTTGGTTACTTATGATTTTATATTTATGAAGTAGGTATGGATTTTGTTATTTTTTTTATGTGATTGTTGAATCAACTATTGATGGTCATTGCATTTAAGGGATGTTTTGGTGTGGGAATTATGTGTTCAATTTCTTATAGTTGTTTGGTCATTCTTGCTTGAATAGTTTTCTCTTATTAAATAAAAAATTAGATTGTTACAAGATTTTTGAATGTGATCTTGAAAAGCTTTCACTTGAAGCCATATTTTAATAAGCCCTCTTTTACACCTCATAGATGCAATGCAAGAGCTACATGATGAGTTAACAAGGTGGTTTTGTACTAGGTATAATGCATTCACAATATTGGTTGGCAAAAAGGTAGAAAAAAGCTTTGAAGGTCATCTCAACATCATCAAAGTAGAGTATTGCCACCAAATATATACAAGGATTCCAATAATTAAAGTTGAGCATTGGGTGCTACCAATGCTCAATGGAAGTGAATTAGATTCACAATCAATCTTCTCTAAGCATGTCATGATCCACAATTTGAAGGAGGCCATGAAACCATCATATATTGTAGACCCCTTCATTCATTTGTAGCAACCTTGTGGTGCAAATTTGGTGCTGAGAAATCCATCTCAATTTCAAATTGTCCCTCACCATGGTGGTGGGATTCATGGACAATGAACAAATATTCTCAACAATGAATTTTGTAAAGGGCAAAGTCCAAAATATACTCTCATAGCACTTAGATGTGGGGGGATGTTTGTCCAAAGTTATTTTATACTTAAAAAAATTTTCTCTTTGAGGAAAGTATCCTTCATTGGAAGGAAATGCAATGGAGTGTTGGTATAGTTGTTGTATAAGGGTATTATCTCTAGTATTTAAGGAGGCATATCTAAATGCCTCATTATCTCTATGAATTCAATTATTGTCATGGGCTTCAAAATTCATGGGCTTGTAGATGACAACAATAGTTATTCCACTCTCATGTTTTGATTTGTTTGATTGAATAGAGAAACCACTTTCCATTGCTTTTGTTTTTATCACTTGAAATGTGTATTGATTTTTTTGGATTTTGTTGCCATATTGGCTTCTAAATCACAAATTTAAGTAGTTATTCAATGAACTTGGACTAATCCCTTGCCCAAAATGCTTTTGTGAGAAACTCGGAATGACACACATGTTTGATGGGTGCTAGGTCATAATGGCAATTATAGCCCCTTTTTACCTTTTTCTATCATCTTTGATATTTTTTATCTCTTAAATGCATTAGACTATGTTTTCACCAAAAACTCTTCAAAACTGTCATTTCTAGTATAAGTACCAAATTTTAGAAAAAACCCATTTTTGGACATATGGAACTATAGGATCTTGTAGGAAGATGGTTTGAGAAGATGTGAAAAAAATTCAGAAATTTCCACTAGGCAAATTGCAAAATACTAGCATTTTTTTGGCCGTGCAAAAACATGAGAAGTTGCATTTCACAAGGTCACATTTCTATGAAAAAATGTCCAAAATGGTGGTGCTTCTTTGGATTCATTCTTCAAGGCAAGTTGGCTACATGCTTGAAAAAGATCATTTGGAATTGTATGACACATAGAAAAAAATAGTAGGTAGAAAGAAGTAAAGAATGATTCAAAATCATGAATTGTTAACAATTTATTTATGGAATTGAAAAATGCCGATCCCAATGGTTGCACTGTTGTAATAAAAAATCTACACCTAAATTTTTTATTTTTTTTCCAAAATATTGAAAATTGAGTAAAATAAAGGACTTCACAATTTGTTTTAGAGTAGAGATTCCATAACTACTTGCAGCTACTTGCAAATACCCACAAACTAAAACTCTTCATAACTTTCATCTCATCAATCAAAATGGAATGATTCAAAGCTTACCATGTATATGTAAATCTAGAAAATTTATTTTAAATTTTATATCTGAAAAATATAATTTTCAAAGAATTTTTTTGAGTTGTCCGGGCTACCTACCAAGCAATGAAAATGATATATTTTGCAATAATTTTTTAACCATGTAGTAAAAAATTATGAAAATTATCAAGCCTTAAAGCTACTCCCCAGACACATGTTGTGTGAAAATTTCAAAAAAACAAAATTGAAACTCCATTTGTAGTGAGCTGCCCCAAATCGCAATATTGCCAAAAAACATGGTTTGGGCATTTAGGGGTTAAATAAGGATTTGTAGAGTGAGTGAAGACTGAAGACCCTTCACTCATCCCCTCACTTAAGAAGTGAATGAATTGTAATACCTTTTCAATATCCACACAAAATTGAGAGCATCTCCTCTGGCAAATGGGTGGAATGGTGCCACCAAACTAGACTTGGCATGTCAAGAAAAACATGGCCAATCCACTGGCCAACCAACCCTTCACCAATGGACTACAAGAACCCCCCAAACGAGGTTGAACCCCAAATTCCATTCCCATGCACTAGGACTGCAACTCATGAGTGCAATTAGTGATGTGGAATGGTGAAGACTCAATGAGAGTCAATTGATAGGCTCCAGAGCAACAAGCTCTCTCTGAGTTATTCCCTATTGTATTGTACAGTACAGAGCAGTCCAACCCTGACCACACTGCCCTAAGTGATTGGCAACAACCCCCCCAACCCTGATTTTCATGTTGTTAGATTGTGGCACATGTCAAATGTATGGGCCTGCCCACGGCAAGTTGAAGTGTGTGGGGCAAAACTTGGAGCATGCAGTTGGCATAAAAAATAAGTGGTGTCTGTCCCTACTGTATCTAGCTTAGTGGGAACTATATTGGACATCCGCCACCCTAAAACTCCCTGTTGGGCCTACATTGTGTGGCTCGGTGGAGATGCTGTCTCTGAGTGAATGAGGCCCCATTCTAACTTCATTAACCCTTAAACGACAGACTGGTAACCGTGGAAGAAAGTGGGCAGTGAACAATGTGCCTGTTGTCAATGACCACACTTGAATACCTTATTCCTACGTTGAACAATGATTGGGAAAGCATGCATCACTTGTTGCCCTCATGGAAATTGAAAGAAGGGCAGCAATGACTCTATGACTATCCATATGAATTTTCGTGACATTTTCTTGTAATTTGCACCACCTAATAATGAGAATGCATTCAATGACCCTAGTCCTGGACTTTCTTGATGCACCTAAATTACACTACCACTTTCAGACCAAAAAAATGGATGAAAAAAGCTTTACTACATCCAACAAAGAGGTTTTTGTCATCCATCGGACACAAAACGTCCATGTCGACATTTAACCCTTGAATGCCGGGCTGGTGACCGTGGAAATCAAGCATTTTGGAACCGTGTGACATCATCTACTTTAAAAAAAATCAAAAATACTCATTGGAAGTCAAACTATTGTTGAAGATCTTCCCTTTTCACCCCTAATTCTGAGGATGAATAGTTTCACTTCTGTCCTATGCCCGAGAATTCCTTGTCATTCACCAGACGAAAAATGTCCGCCTCGGTGTTTAAGGGTTAGTTTAGAGCCCATTGCCATTGGAGGAGTCCAGGCCTGGACTTCCAGCCTCCAGCTCTGCCCAAGTTGGAAACCAAATTGGACCTTCTGGACTGGACCCTTGACCGACCAGGGCTGAAGTCCTTTCTTGCATGTTTGTGACTTGGAGATTTCAGAGATCATTTCAGAGAAGAGATTGTTTTTCCTCTCTGCCCGTCGGTCAACCTGGATGGGCCTCCAGTTCCAGTTTCCAACGGCAAGGGCAAGGGGGCCTTTACCCCAACCGAATTTTTCAAACTCCCACTAAGTTAAGTTAACTTATACTCCATAGGAGCTTCAGTTCCGCTTCTTCCATAGTCCATAGTCCATAAGATAAGTTACTGTAAGATAAGATATGTTCCATCATCACTTGGTAATAAGATTGCAGCTGTGGTGAGTCATCTTCATCAGTCCCCTCTCCTCCCCCCTCCCCTGCTGCTGCAGCAGCAGCAGCTCAGTGAGCTGTTCATACAGGTCATTGATCTGTTCCATTGAAGAAGAAGAAGAAGAAGAGAAGAATTCCGTCCAATCTGCAGCTGAGCAAATTTCACAGAACTTGTGGAGCCAACGGAAGCTCCCACCTGGCAGTTCAGTGGCCTGCTGGTTTCTTCACTTAAGCTTAACTTAACTTGACTTGACTTGACTTAACTTAACTTGGCTTCAGTTAATTACCTTAACTGAAGTTAAGGACTTGCCTGCATGCGGAAATCTCCGAAATGGAATGGGGGCAAGGGGGACCTGAGCAGGGACTCAGCAACTCAGCATTGCTGTCATCGAAGGTCCGTCAGAAGTCCTAATGCCGTTCACTTATTTTAACCCCTAAACAATGAGGCAGACGTTTTAGGACGGATGAATGACAAGGAACTCTCCTGTGTAGGACAAAAGTGTAACTATTCATCCTCGGAATTAGGGGTGGAAAGGGGAGATCGTCTACAGGAGTTTGACCTTCAATGGATAATTTTGTTTTTTTTAAAGTACATGATGTCACACACTTCCAAAAGAGATGATTTTCACAGTCACTAGCCTGGCGTTCAAGGATTAAGCTGATTTGATTTGCACAGATAGAGTCAAAATTAAAATTAGGGGTGATATTCTAAACTGCAGACAAATGGAATTTATAAACATTCTAGAAGAGAATTGTATTTCTTGGAGAAATTTTGTACCTTTGCGAATTTTGCTTGGAACTAAAAGAATACTTGAAATTACCAAGTCCACTAGTGATCATGTTGTAGTAAGAATCAAAACCCTATGCCATTGATATTTTTGAAAAATATAAAAATTTAGGTTAACTAATGAAGGTCCAAGGTCATTTTTGAGCTTCTAGGAATTTGCTCTAAATTGAACAAAAATCCATCATTTTGATAAGTTGTATCAATTTTAATTTTATTTATAACCATATAAATTCAAACTAGACATGTTAGAGATCACATAGGAAAAGAAAACACAACAATATTACTTGCAGATTGAAAGATTGTAATGTTTGATTAGGCTATGTAGCTATGCTAAAGGTGCAATAGGATCAAGGAGACACCTTGGGCAAGCGTCTAGGATCTGGGCTAGTTTTGATGCACTTGGGATGCAGTCCCCTGGTGATTGCTTCTAAGTTAGGGAGGATGTTAAATCCTCCATTTGAAGTGGGTTCCGCAGGGGTAGATTTACCTTGGGGAAAATGCAGGAATTTCTTTTTTTTTGCACATTATTTTTTTTGCAAATTTAGAATTCATATTTGAAATCAGAGACCAATAATTAACTAGGAGAGGTCTAAACCATCCCCTAGACACGGCTCAAAATAGGGGGCAGTTTTTACTTTTACCCCTAAATAAAACACAAAATGCCCCTGCAGTGGGGCCACTTCAAATGGAGGATTGAACGTCCTGCCTAAGTTAGAGCTAGTGATATGATTATTTTGAACAGGCAAGGGCCTGTTCCTTGTAATTTTACTTAGGCTCTTCTTCTGTTTCCCCTTTTGTCTAGCCTGTGGGCTTGGCTGCTTTGTACTTTGATGCTTTGCAATGGAATTTCCATTTGTTTCAAGAAAAATTTTAAAAGATTATAATGTTTGACCATAAGTGTGTTAAAACTATAAAAGTGACTGGAAGCCTTTCAATCACCTTTTTTCACATGTCAAATCTAAAAAGTTGGTCACAAAAAAATATGAGGTTAAAGGGTCTAACATGCATAACCCCAATCAAAATATGGATTCTCAAAATCTACAATTTAAAAAAAATGAATTTCGATTGTGATTTTCTCTCCATGATCTGGTGTATTTGAGGCTCATTTTCAAGAGCCCAACACTACGGAAAGTCAAGATTGCAATGGACCCCTTGCACAAAATCTTGAGTAGAAAAATCAAGTCAATCATTTCCAAAATCAGATTTTCAATCCTAAAACTAGACTTCAAAAAAAAATGAAAAAATATAGACCACTAAAAAGAGCAACTTGGTTAGGTTTCATCTAACTTGAAAGTAGTGGTTTTTTTTTGGTTTTCAAACAAATGGTTATGTGGCCTTTCTTTTAAGAAGGTTCTGCATTTCTTGGCTCCTTTCTTTTGGGGATTTGAATTGAATGAGGCCGATTAAGAATATACAATTTTGAATATGTAATTTTTGTATGCAAGATTTGTTTGTGTTAGCTCTGCATGATGGATAAAATGAAGTTTTGAGAACATTGTAGCAACAATGTGCAGGGCCATGATGATAGTTTGGCATTTTTTAACACATTTACCCCCTTTTTTTTCTACAAGTTTGAAGTTGCCTGTTTTTTTGGAGGCAATTGAGCATTTAATTGCCTAAAAAAACACCCTGCTTGAAGGTATTGTTGACACCAAAATTTGGTGCCTCAAGCATTTAGGGGTTAAAAAAGAACTTCAAATTTTAGTTTATATTATTATAAATATGCCATGATTGCCTACAATGTATATAGGATTTATTTTTCTTAAATTAAGTTTAGAATGCAAAATATTATTTTTGTAATTCAAACATTAAAATGATAATTTCTAAAGAAAAAAGGGAAATGATAAATGACTCAATATTGTATAATTTGGATTCTAATACGTAGAGCTTGCAATTGCAATAATTCATTTTATTTTTTTATTTTTCAAAATTTCAGAATGGAACAAATTTTTTTGTCATACTTTATCTTATCAAATCAAACATCAAAAATGATCATTTTGAAAGTTGAAATTATGTTTGACCAAAGTATATGTAATTTTTTAATGTAAAGACTTTTAGGTTTGTTGGCCTCTTTAATATCAATCATCCTTCAAAGGGACAATCCAAAATTTGTGAAGGTTCCTTTGAAGTTAGTTTTGAGAGAATGTCTTCAAAATTTTGACATGAAGTGCAATAATTGCACTTTTTTTGCAAGAATATAAATTTTCCACAATAAGATGCTTAAATGGAAAGTTATGCCCCATGATTTTTTTTGAGGGGGGATATAACATGTAGCTTCCAATTTTTTATTATAAAATTTTGCTTTCATGTTTATAATGATCTAACAAACATATACCTAAATGATTTGGTAGCTATGGTCAATAAAAATTGTGAACAATGCAAACATCTCAAGCAATGAAAGTTTGCTAATGCTCTTTAATTCCTAAAATACTATAATATTTTGAGGTTCAAAATTGCTTCAAAATGCTTGTACTCAAAGCAAGGCTAAAATCCTCATCTATATTTACTTTTAGCAAATCCAACTATATAAGCCTTTAGTCAACTTGTTCTAGTTAGTGTTTTTTTTTGGACTAATGTCCCTTGTGTTGGCTTCATTGCACAGGCCAGATTTACAGTGGTTAGATTTTGACAAATCTAGCAATATGTCGCCAAAAAACCCCACTGGTTATAGTACATCAATCCCAAAATTTTAGAGTAAAAATCCCCACTAATAATCAAATCATTGATTGCTTTTTAGTACTATTCACCATTCTTATACCTCATGCCATGTGCCCCTATAGCCAATGATGGGATGTAGAATATTCCACACTATTCGGTTGAGGGAAGATCAATACAACTATTGACTATTGAATGTTATATAAGTAACATATATCCTTTATTTTTATTTTCATTTGAAACTTTTTAAAATTGAGTTTAAAAAATGACCAAATAAAACTCTTCATAACTTTCACCTCATTATTGAAAATTGAATAGTTAAAATGTTTTTGAGTAAGTACTACACTAAAAAATATAATAAAATAATCTATCTATTTCTGGAATATTTCTAGCTAATTGATTTGACATTAAAATTTTTAAAAACTTGTAACTTTTTCAATATTTATCAAAATGACATTAAACAAACCTTCACATGTTGATTACAATGAATAGCATCTATCCTTAACATCTCATGCAAAAAATTCCAAATTATGAAATCAATAGAGCCTCCCTAAGTTCTCATAAAATAAAAAGTGGTCCCTTTTGCCTCGTTAGGGGTTAAGAAAGTTAAAAAAAACAATTATTTAAGAACTTCAAGTTTCAAATCTTGCTATCTATGTAGTCAAACTTTTCGAAGCTTTACCAATACATTTCCATACTCAAGTGCTGAAATTGAATTTCCACGTCATATTCTTAGGGTTCCATGTCACCTCACACCATTCACAAAATGAAATGTGGCACTTATTTTTCAAAAATGATTTAATTAATGCCAAATCTAACCTTCACGTTCCTTAGTTTTGAATGATTTGGCAAGGTCGAGATTCAAAAAATAACTTTTTTTCATTTGTGCTTATTTTCATTAGAAAGTGACAAATTTGTGTCAATTTCTGCCCGAAATCTACAATGGTCCCTCAGGAATTAGATTTCCATTTCTTGACCTCCATGGACCAATTTGAGGTTTCTCATCCCAAATATAAACTCCAATTTTTCAAATTTGATTATCAGTGATAAATAAAGACTGCCATTATTTTGCCCAGGATGAACAAGAGCCAAACTTTTCATGTCCACGCAACGCTCGTGACGCTCGTCGGACTACTTCAGAGGGATGGATAGAGCTGAAAACTGAAGATGCTGAAGGTCGGACTATACTGGACTGCCAGGAAACCTCCCAAAAATACAGTCGTCGTAGTCCGCGTAAGATCTTGAAGAGCAATTCACATCGAAGTCCTCTACCGGATAATCTAAAATTAGAGCTAGATTGAATTGTTGCAACATTGCTAACGGAGGGGCAGGCCGTACCGAGTACCAGTAAGCACCACCGAATCTCACGCTCCCGGAAAATCCCTCAATTGGTGTCCAAATGGGACTCGGAAATCCATTAGAAACTGCAACCGACAGATTGACCATCAGCCAGGACATTGAAGCACTCCGCAGGCCCCGCCGGGTATCCCCTGCCGTTTAATATGAGGAGTGCTTGGATATGCAACTAGTCCACAGCAGACAGATCCCCAAGTGGAACACAGAAGAACGTAGTGAGATTAGTCCAAAAGGTCGCACTCCCGACCAAGACTATTCCGAATTAAGCCTAGGTTTCCAACAGGCAGGCGAGGAAGAGACTCCAGAAGGTAGAACAGCGGCTTACAGGCTCCAGAAGAGGGCGCAGATACGAAATAGAATGGAAACGGATAGCCGAAATGCTTGTCATTAGTATCATCATAAATTTATACATCTTTGCCAGAAGGGACATGAAGCTCTTCAAAGTAAGAGCCAGAGTTTCGTGCTACAAGCACTCAGCAAACACCACCAAGGGCCACAGCACGCAGGCTTGCACTTCACAAACCCCACGCACATGTCACCGCTTGCTATGGTGTCCAAAACTTAGGCACGAGATACAAAACCCACTCATGTGATTATACATCTTCCAACTATCCTTCCCAGGTTCTGCTCTCGAGAAAGCATTTTCACTTACGTGAACGATGCCCTACAGTTAGTGAGTATGCGCGTTCACACACTTATTTGTTAAATATCTGTTAGAAAAGAATTGTGAGAACCCGACCAATCAGTCGGGACACAAAGCCCTAATTCTGCAATATTGTACAACTACAACCTCAAAATCTATGCTGCTACTACTGAAGTCAGTCTCTCCTTCGCTTCTTAACACCCCTAGACAGTCTTATTGGTACGACAATGCGGAGGGACGAAGAAGGTCATAAGGGGCCCAGAGGCTATCCACAGGACATGTTTTCCTCTGATCAATTCGGATCCATGGCTTGCCCTTGCCACTCCAATGCAACAAACTCACGGGACCTGGATGCAGTGGTCTGCACTTACCCTCCAGATTATCTCCGCCAAGGCCATGCTGATTCCATCTGTGGTCAATTGGCTCAACCGATCCTCCAAAGACGAGCAAAAATGGGGGCAGCGAGCCTAGATCATATATTCTCGTCCTATTCTGCACTCCCATCCACTGCTCGATAACCGCACGATAATTCTCGGTTCTCCACTTCATCATGTCCATCACCATAACTCCAGTGTTGAAATAACAAGGCTTCTTGCCGTCGAAGGTGCGAGACAAGGTTCTGTTGCTCCAGAACGCATCAGTGAAATATTTCGTCACATTTGTATGACAGTACTCCGGAGCGCCGATGGCATGAGGGCCTAACTTCGTCCCCCACAGCTTCACAATGTCGTCTACCACGATAAGATCGGAGTCCAAGTATATAACTCGCTGAATACACGACTCCAGGATATCCGACAAATAACTGCGTGCATAGTTCAATGGGTGTTCCAACGCAGGCCGCACAGACGGCGAGATCCTCGAGTTCACCAGTGCCTCATTGAAGTGATACACCTTAAATCTCAAGAAAGGGAACGTGGAAAATATGAGAGATCGCAATTTCTCATCGCGGTTAGCAGCAAAGAAGTGAAAGATAACATTCTCCGGGCATGCCGTATGCTTCAAGATGGAGAAAACGGCAGCCATGGAGCCTCGAAGATATTTCACATCGAGGGTCATCGCAATGTGAACAGAGTTTCGGTCGCATATGTGGTCTAATTCGTTTTCGGTTCTGTTGACAAAAGCGCATTGTCTTCCGTTTCGAAATGCCGGTGCTTCTCTAAATAGGGGCCATGCTGGCTCTGACACAACTTGAGGTCCCGGTCCTCGAGATTCGGAGAAAGGCTCTGAGTGCAGCTCGGCCCTTGCCGGAAAGTCGAATGGGGAGGACCTTATTGCAGAAACTAAGGAGGAAAAAGTGAGGACCAGCACTGACCAAGCTAGAATCCTATTGTCCGATCTGCTGTGCACCATAGCTGCAATTCTAAGAATATTAGGGACCTTTGCGATGGTGGATGAGTCAACCCCCCCGAAAGCGGCACTGAAGAAGATGATCCAGCGAACTGGAGAAACACTACGAGCGTGCAGTGCTCCGCAATGCCCAAAGTCAATCACAATGCCAACTGCCACCTGAATCTCAAATCCATCGGACAAGGTTCTTGCCTTCTCGATTCTGTCCGATGCCCCACTTCGTCCACTTCACAAGCTCGGCAATCCCTCGCAATCAACAGCTCCCCCACTACTCCTCCCGGAATCCTGTGAAACTTGAAGATGATGCTCCAGATTATTCCATCAACACCTGGTGCTCCCTAGTTCGGTGCAGCTCATCTCTAGCAAATCAACTCTCCTGACTCCCATTCATAACACCGTAGAACAATGCGTCCCTTCGAAGATTCGCAGGACCCCTTCAGCTTGCTCTCATGAAAGAAGAATCAGCTCCGTCCACAACCCGACTAAGGACCCACAATGGCGGGCGCACATCCACCGCACCGTGTGGATCAAGGAACTAAAAAACAAAATCTCTGTACAGTACAAGGAGAAACAAGAACAGTGACACGCGCAGTCAAACTCCCCCATCCATCATCCACCCACCCACCCACTTCCCCGTTCCTGATCTCACGGCTAACCGTTAGGTAATCCGAGCGCACTAGGATTCAATCACGGTAGCTCCGACTCCGAGTGATAAATATGACGCACAAGGTCGTGGGAGATGGAACGCGTCTGCGTCTGGACGTGGGATGCAGACCAGATGGAAGAAACCGTGAAGGTGGCGCACACGGAACGTGACCTCAACTACAGCAGCACGCGGAAAGGGAAGAAAATGGCAGAGGTGCGCGCGGGAGATGCGCAGGGTGGCGACGACGACGCCGACGCCGACGGTGGAGAAGAAGAGGACGCGCAGGGGGAGGGAAGCAGGGAGCGAGAAGAGGAGAGGAGAGGAGAGCAAGGGGAACGCGGCTCGGCGATGGCGAGGAAGAGGTAGCCCCGGAGGCCAGCGGAGAAAGTTGGAGGGGGCTGCAGGCAGCTGGGTGGAAATGGAGGCCTGGACGACGCGGTACTGGGAGACGTCTGACAGTCGGGAGAGGGGGGGGGGGGAAGAGGGAGAGCGTGTGGGCCAGCTGGAGGGAAGCTGAGCCTGCCCGCGGGCCCGCGGGCCCGCCCGCCCGTCCGCCCGCGGGAACTGACGGAAGCCTGGCCTAACCCCGCCTAGCCTAGCCCCCTCGACCCGCGCCCCTGGCTCGGCCAAGTCCGCTCCTCTTGCCAGCTTTCCCCGGCCGGGGTGGATTTGACCCCCTCGCTCGTCCCCCCAAGTCATTCCAGGCGTGCATGTGAGAAAAAGGATCCCCTATTTTGTGCTTCATTAATTTATCTTCTCTACCTCTCCTAGCTACTCAACTACTCCTAGATAGTTTGGGGCCTCTGATTGCAAATATAAATTCACAATTTGTAAATTTTATCATGTTTGAAAAATAAACAATTTCAGGGTTTTTACTTGGGGACGAGCGAGGGGGTCAATCCACCCCGGCCCTTTCCCCAGCCAATTCGTCCGTCGCCCGCGCCCTTTATTAAGCTTCTCTTCGCGTCTCCCCGTCTCCCCGTTTCCCCACCGAGGTAATTCCGTGGCGCCTTTTCGCTCTTTGGCCTGCCCCTCCTGTCACTTTGCTTCCGCCCTGCCCCACTGCGAATGATTGCCTCCCCTTCGGCACGTACGTGTCTGTCTGTCCAGGTCTCTCCTCCTGGCCTGGCTTTGATTAAGCTTCCTCGCCTTCGCCTACGCCTTCGTCAGTTCGCCTTCTCCTTCTCATGGAGCTTGTCCTCGCCCTCGCCTTTCCTAGATCCTACTGGAAGTTATAATAATAAGTTACCTTCGCTGCCGAGCTGCTGGTGACGCCCGTTCCGGACGGAGCCCAGGCAGCAGCTTCGGTCATTTTTTTTTACAAATTTAAATTTTTTTGAAACACATGGATAATTTCCATTGATAGAGGAAACAGAACAAAGAACAAAGAACCGAGGGAGCAAGTCGCGGCGGCAATTTTTAAAGTTTTCAGACCACCTAAGGGAAGGACCAACCAAACCAGAAAGAGCCAGAAGCTCACAGGGAGGCCGTCACCAAACAGAACCCTTCGATCAGTTGGATTCATCACTTTCGGCGTCTTGCATTCCTCATCGAAGGGAAGGAATTCATTGGCTGGAATCCATTCATTGGTTGTCAAAAACAACATGCACTGTCAAGCAGGCATTTGGTGAAGAAGCTGGAATGCCCCCCCATTGCTGGGCCACCTTCAATTTCAATTACAATCACAAACCGAACCTCCAAGACAGTCGGATAACTGACATAGATCGGGAGCTACAGTACTGAGGGCAATGAACTTTGGGCTTAAGTAGAATCCAAACAGGAATCTTCATTTACTGTGAAGTGGTTTCCTTTCCTTCCTGCCTTGCCATGAACAAGTTCTAAACTTTGTGTGAGAAAGAATCATGAAGCAACACCTGATCAGCCTACTCATGTCCTTGTAGAGACAAAAATTGCTTCTTCCTAGGACTCAAAATGCACTCCACCTGCTTTGAAAAATTGGATGCATGCTTTCTTAGAATGACGCACCATTATCACCAAAGCAGTGAGCTAAAAATTATGAGATTCCATGATTAAATAGGTGCATTCTTCATATCTATGTTTTCTTTGAAAGTCATGCATCAAACACTTTTAGTCTGAGACCCCCTTGTTCAATTAATGCTTCACCTCTAAAAGATCACATTGTCCCTTCATTGGACTACCTTGAGAGAAGGCTAGGATTGGCACATCTTTGCCAAAATATTTAATTATTTTCGAAAAATGATATTCTGGTGATACTAGAAATAGAAATATAGATCTATTTTTTTAATTCTGAAAAAATTCACACAACTTGTAGCATCTATTGCTAAAATTACTTTTTGTTGAGCTTATCCTATGAGTACAATACTAAAATCAAGGGAAGTATCAATATTCACAATTTTTATTTTAATTAAAAAAATGAGTGGAGCATAATAGTTGTTTTAGTACTATATAAATAGGTTGCAAGAGAGAGTTTTTTTTTATTCAAGACCAATGGAAAAAATCATGTTTTTTGAGTTACAAATCAAAAATATTTAACCCCTAAAGGATGGACCTTTTTTTTTTGTCAAAATTGTTCAAAATTGCCTTTCTAATACGAAGAGAAATTTTTTTGAAATTGGTATTCTTTTTGCATATAGATCATGCAGTAGACTAGTGTGAAAGCATGTGATAAAAATATGAGACATTTTGCCCACATAGATGAATGCATTCATAGTCAAGAAATCATGTTTTTTAGCACTATAGCAAACTAGTTTATGAGACTTTGAATCTTTTTAACTTAAAAATTTTGTACAAAAGCTTTTGAATTAAAAAAATTTTATGATCAAACATTGAGTTCAAAATGTAGGAAAAATAAAATTTAGAAAAATAATGTGATTTTTGTTCTTTAAAAACTACTAAATAAAAGAAGGTACATTATAGAGAAAAAACAACTAAATCATTAGTAGCTCTAAGATGGAATAAAAATGCATTGTCTATTCCCAACATAGAGATTGTCCTGACAATCAAAATTAAGCTTGTGGAATTTTTTTTGAAAAAATATGAAAATTCAAAATTGAACTCAAAAACTATTCCTACGCATTGCTTTTTGAAAAAGTTGCTTTTGATTGCTTGCGAAACAAGATGCTCCATAACTTTCACATCACAAATCCAAATGGAATAAAGAAAAGCTTTCTACGTAGAAAAAAATACATTATATGAGAAAAAAATTTAATTGAAATTTCCAATTTTAGTGGATTTTTTTCTACGTGCTAATTTTGGTATAACTTTTGTTCCTAGGCATCAATTGAAATAAAAATTGTATTCCAAAAAGCTAATCGATTTTTTATACCATGGTAAAGTTTAAAATACTTTCACCAAAAATTGAGCACATAAGAATTTGCTTGAAATCCAATGTGTTCCTTGAGGGGACAACGAGTCTTTAGGGTTTAAGCATGGGAGCCATAAAAAAGCATAAAACTATATAAATGTCATAAATAAAAGAAAATATGTGGTGTCTAAAAAGATTCTAGCAACAATAGTGATTCTTTTTTTTAATGAGTATTAATTGTAACCTTTGTGAGTAAAATAGAATTTGAAAATTGAAAATTTGAAATAAAATTTGAAAATTGTTTGTAAATTTTCTTTCTTTAAAGTTTATATATAGCGGGGGATTAGTATACAGAGCATTACTCCAATGTTATCATTATATTATAAACTAGGCACCACTACTTTGTGTACTTCTAATACTTATTTAATTCATTTTAAAATTCATTAAAAAAAATTTTAAAAATTGAAATGAATTTTTAAAATTTTAATGATTTTTTCACAATTCTTCAATTTTTTCAATTCTAGTCAGTAGTAGCTAGTTTACAACATTGGGAACAAGCTTGAAATAGTCTCTTAATGCCCTCAAATCTCCCCTAATGTAGGCTTGAATGTATGCATGGAAGAATTCTCTTGTTAATCTCAACTCTAATTTTTCTTTGCTTTTTCTCTTTTGCATTATAGATTTCAATGTATTTGATGAAGAAAATTACTCCCATCCAAACATTATCCCCTTGTGCAAATTCAAAATTTAAATCAAATCAAGCATTAGAAGTGCTTGTTAAGAGATTGGCAATTAGAAACTAAAATAATAGTCAAAAATAATTGTTTGATTATAATATAGTATTTATCATTTTACAACATTTGAAAATTGGAAAGACATTGATGGGTAGGAGCCATAGCTTGTATGACATCACTATGAAGAAAGTAGTTTGGTGCACTACAACATTAAATAATATTAAACAACATTAAATCCAAAAATAACCTCAATCATGAATCCTAGAATGTTAGCCAAAATTTTGCAAGTATTCTTCCATATTCATTATTCTATATATCAATTGGTTACTATAAATAATATGACATAATAATTGATTGTAGTATGATAACCACATGAGCCCTTCAACCTCTCCATTTAATGAAATTTACTCTATTTGTCAATTCTACTAAAAACAAGTACATATTGGTTGAATTTGACAATTTTTTAGTGTTATCATTCATTAAATTTTTTTGAATTGTATATAAATTTGTCTAGGACATACTCAATATTTTCATGTTTTGTTTAATAAATAATATACCAAGTTGAATGAACAACCTCAAAAACATATTTGGAAGTTATATTGAATTGAAGATCACATTGTGCAAAATTCATCAATTATCATTTTATTGAATTTTTAAAATGTTTATAATATTGTAGTGAAAAATTCCTAAATTATTTTTACATAAATAATCTGAAAAAAATGTACAATGGAATTTCATTCAACAAATGATCAATTTCAATAGTGTAAATATATCAAAGTCTTCATTCAACCCCTTAACCCCTTAAGTTCGTTGACTGTGTTTTCACCAAAAACACTCCAAAACTACCATTTCTAGTACAAGTACCAAATTTTTGAAATAAATTTTTTTTGAAATATGTAATTGTAGGATCTTATATCATGCTGAATTGAGAACATGTGGTAAAAATTTCAGAAATTTCCACTATGTGGATTGCAAGATATAAATATTCAAATTCACTAAAATCATGTTCTTGGCCCTACTAAAAACAAGGTAGTTGCACTTCACAAGCTCACTTTTCTAAGAAAAAATGTCCAAAATGGTAGTGCTTAGATTCTTTTCCCTAGACAAGTTACCTATATGCTTAAAAAATTTCACATCATTTGGAATTGTACAACATATAGAAAAAAACAGTAAGTAGAAAGAAGTAGAGAATGATTCAAAATACAAAATTGTTAAGAATTTTGTTATGGAATTGAAAAATGTCAATCCCAATGGTTGCAATGTTATAATAAACAATCTACATCCTATGATTTACTTTTTTCCAAAAATATTGAAAATTGAGTAAGATAAAGGACATCAAAGTTTATTTTAGAGCAAAGAATCCATAACTGTAATTGCCCGCAAACTAAAACTCGTAATTTTTGACTCCTTGATCAAAATGGAATGATTTAAAGCTTTCTACATATAAATAGCTCTAGATAACCAATTTCAAGTTTTTGTTTCTGAAAAAAATGATTTTTTCTAATCTGCCTAGATTGCCCACCTAGAGAAAAAAAGGAACATATTATTAGGCCATAACTTTTGACTCATATTTTCAAATGTCATGAAATTTCGTGCATATGAAAGATATTCCTCGTTCCCACCTTCTATTTAAATTCTAGCCTAAAATATGCAAATCTCTAGTCACATGTACTTGCTGGAAATTTCTATGTTGCTAAAAAATGGTATGATTAGCCTTTAGGAGATAAGGAAGAGCAAGGGATAGTCTAGATTTCCAAAATTGTGAAAATATATTATAAGATGCAACTTAAAAGAATAATTGAGTCATAAACCTCAATCAAGATTTGTAAAATATTATTCATAGATCATATCCATATGGTTAGATCAATGTATATACAAACCAATATCTCTCAATAAAATTTGAAGCCAAAAATTGAAAATTCCTTTTGAAATTGCAATTGATTGTAGATTTAATAGTTGTAGTTCATAAGATTTTTTTCCTTAAGTTCAAAAGGTTAAGTTTTAATCATATTGATTTTTTTTAGCTACTAGGGCAGGGGATACAGTGGTGTGGAATAGGCTTGCACCTGTCCCATGTCAATTCTCTTGATGCTATTGTCTCTCTCTCCCCTGTTTGTCTAGCCTTTGGCTTGGCTATTTTTTTTGTGGTGTTTTTGCAATAGAAAATTGTCCGCTCGCTTCAACAACAACAAAAAAAAAAGACTTTGCTTCTTTATTGAAGTTATTAGTGGAGGGTCGTTTTTAGAATTGAAAAAGTTGCTTTTGGAGGCCAAACCGGCAAACCTACTAGTACCTTTTGAATCATAGAATATTTGCTAATCAAATTCTTCAAAATTTTTACCATACAAATGTGAAAGAACTAATATAAAAATCTTAGAAAGAATTGATAAATGAAAAAAAAACATTTTTGTATGCTTGCGACATTTTGCATTCATCCTTGACCAAAATTCAAATGTTTGGTTCTTAAGGGGTTAAGAAACTAAAATTTGAAACTAAAAAATGATTTTATAATTTTACTTGAATTTCTCATTTTATTTTAAGGGTAATGTGCATAATAAATGAAAAGTAAAATAAGAAATGGTATTTAAATAGGGGAAATACATATAGCAAAGGTTAGTGGATGATGTACACTCTTAGTTTGTCACTTAATTTGTAACAATAGTATGAGGGATTGCTAACATTAGTGAAGCAATTTCCTAGAAAATAAAAGCTTTTTACCAAAAGTTTCATCACTTGATGAGCTCTATAAGCTTAGCTTGAAGGTTCATTTACACATACTTATAAGCAAGTTAAGTGATTTGTCCATCATCCCTTGTCAATTGCTTTTCTTAATCATGAGTTAACCTATTCTATACAAGTATCTTTAGACTTCATTTTTTCTAGTATGGCTTTGTGGAATGGTAATATCCCATACAATAGAATATTTTTCAAAAATTACATTTGTATAGACACCTAGAAGGCATTTTCTTGTGCTTACTAATGTAGCCATGCTTGTGATTTGTTTGAATTCTTCACTATGAAATCCATCTCCCTTACATGACTAGTCGCTACAAAATCACAATACTAAATTATATCAATTGTCCTACAATGGTGCATTTACGAATAAGTGTAATATGGGCACCTCCAAATGCAACACTAGTCCAAAATTATTGTCATGACTTTGAGTACATTTCCAAAATCAATATGTACTTATGTAGAAAAAATGATTATCAAACCTCGACCAAGAAAACTTTGACCTTTTATAACTTTTGCATACAATATTCAAATGGGTTTTTTTGGCGCATTGGACTCTCACTTCACTTATCAATAAGAAAGTATGAAAATTCATTCAACAAGTCTAATATTAGTAACTAGGCATAGCAATAAAAAGTGGCATTGGGGGAAGTGCCCACCTTAAAGGGCCTTTTGGTATGCTATGATTACACTAGTGATGCTTAGTCTTTGTAGACATGACAAAGCCAATAACATATGTACACACACAATCAATGTTGCCTAAAATTTGTCACCTACATGTGGACCAAAAATTGGCATTTTTTCCTACATATTTATGACACAAGATGTATACAATCAAAATACAAGTCTAGATACAAAAGTTGTCTATTGATTTTTTGATCAACTCAAGACAATACTTGGAAATTCATAAATTATTCTTATGGTATCTAGATAATTTATGCTAAAGTGCATTGAAATTTTCTTATAGTTGCCAATAAGGTTTAATGAAAATAGTTTATGTTGAATAATCACAAGTATGTGTAGTTGTAATTAGTGACTATTATAAGTACACATCCTTTGAATATTTTCCTAGTTAGATATTCAAACATGGAACCAAAAAATACTGCTAAGGAGGAGGCAACCAATGTTGATGCCTTTCATTTAGCGCCACTTGTGAAATGGCATAGAAGGGAGATAAAAGAACCACTATATCCCCCCTAAACTAATACAATTCTCTAAAGCAACCAATAGGAGTTGAAGCATCTTTTACTTTGAGAATGGTTGTTTATGGGTGAGTCTAGTGGCATAAGTAGGTACCCTATGCTTTCAAATTTGAAAATTCACAAAATATTAGTTGAATGTAAAAAATTTACAAAATATCTCAACTTGTTTTTTTCTTGAGGGTGCTAACAAACACATCAAAAAGAAGTTAGAGTTTGACATTAGGAGGTGGTAGAACCAGAAAAAAGTGTTGGTCTTGGGTGTGCCTACCTTATTGACTGCTAAACAATGAAATGCTAGTTACAACTAGTGTGCCATGTGCCGTTGCCATAGTCAAAATGAAGGCAAAAGAAATTTTTTAATTCCTAAAAACTTCGAAATTCAAAAACTTTGACACCATAGGTCCAAATGTCACAAAACAAAGCCCATGCACCCCTCCTTGCCAAAGGCTTTTTGACAATACTAAGAACGTGACTAGGGGACGCATGTTTCCAAAGGTCTCAACATAACAAACAAAACTAATAGCCTAACTTAAAGTATAGGTTAGTGTGCCTTGTGATATCGCCACAACCAAAAGCATAGCCAAAAGTACATTAAAAGTGATTTTCTAATTTTTTGATTAAAAAAAAGTTGAAATTTTGTAACTTTCACACTGGAAGTCCAAATGCCACGAAACAAAGCCTATGCACCCCTCTTAGCCAAGGGCTTTCCAATGATACCATGAATGTGACTAAGGGATGCACAATTCAAAAGATACATAATTTAGGATAATTTAAGATCTATAAATAACTCAAAATCCATAACTTTCACACTAAAGGTCCAAATGCCACAAAACAAAGCCCATGCACCCATCTTTGCCGAGAGTTTTCCAATGGTACCAAAATGGGACTAGGGGACACACGGTTCAGGAGATCTCAACATAGCAAACAAAACAAAAGAAACAACCTAATTTAAGGTATGGCTACCATTGATCATTTGTAACTTAATTCTATACTGAAGATTTTGCTATAAAATAAGTTTTGATTTCCCCCCTCCAACAGCCTCTAACTTAACCCCTAAATGTCTAGATTCATCTCCAAAATTGATGATTTTAGAAAAATCATTGTAAAGTGCTATTTGGAAGCATATTTTGGAATTGATATACAAAGAAAAGTTTTAGACTTTGATTTGTAGATTCCATCTATACGGTTAAATTCACCAATGCTATCACCAATCTTTTTTTTAATAAATTTTAAAAGAGAAATTCCAAGATTCCTTCAAAATTCAATTACAAATAAAATATTATCATTTTTCAGTAAAATTTGTTGGAATGGATTTGAAATAAGGTTCTCTTCACATGGTGATTTTTTGAAATTTTTGTGTTCCTTAAATCTACGACCCCATTTTGGCAAATCCAGTTTTGAACTAAAGTCAATGCAGTTTGACCACTTGACATACTTGCACATTCGTAATTTTAGAAAGATATGTGCTCTAGTAACATCAAATCCAACCCTTAGATAGAACAACAACTTTGTAACGTATCTCCACAAATTAAAATAACTTTCATCCAAGTAGTTACGAGGATGAAACTCTAGTTTCAATCTGTTCATCGTCTAGAAAATGGGCCGCGGTGGATTGACCCCCTCGCTCATCCCCAAGTAAAAACCCTGAAATTTTTTATTTTTCACACATGATAAAATTTCCAAATTTTGAATTCATATTTGTAATCAGAGGCCCCAAATTCGTTCGGAGAGATAGAGAAGACAAATTAACGAAGCACAAAATAGGGGGTCTTTTTTTTACATGCACCCCTGGAATGACTTGGGGGGGATGTCGGAGCGCTTAGGGGTTAAGTTACCAGTCCTCTGCGCCTCTTTACTTCCCCCCAATTCGTGAAGACGGTCAAGTATTCTTAGCCCGGCCTGGTCCTAAGTTATTTGAAGAGAGCGAGTAACTTAACTTAACTTCAAAGTCGACCGTTAGAAGTCGTTCCCCTCCGGTTGTTTCCAAGCTTCGTTAAGTTAATAGGCTTCATTGTCATTGTCACTGCCCCTCCACAAAATTATTGTTGAGTTCCTATTTGGGGAAAAAGCAAGTCTGGTTTTTTTTCTTAAGTTAGAAAGTGTGACGGAGTCTGGAGTCTGGAGCACACCGTGTCATGCGGAGTGCAGCTGGCAAAATCCAAACCAACATGTTCTCTGCATGACTAACTTAACTTGATTTAAGTATGTTCGTTAAGTTCTCCGGGCTTCCTTCGTTCGTTCTTTTCGTTCCCCTCACTACAGTAGTGGAGCTTAACTTAGAATTACCTTCCCAGCTCCCCCATCCGTCCGTCCGTCCGTCCGTCTTCCAAGAAGTGAAGTGAAGGTACTGTAGCTTATTTGTACTCCGTAATTTAATTTAAGTTATTACCAACAATTAAGTTATTCCGTCTCACTCACTCACTCACTAAACTTAACTTACAGGAAGTTAAGATAATATCCCTGAAATCGTCACTGAGAAAGCCGAATGCCAGCCAGTGGGAAATCGGAAGGCGACTCCGTCATTGGGCAACTGAAGCCCCCTCCAATTTCAAGGGCGTTGACTTGGACGATCAATTTCCCGGGCTGGGAAAGGGAAGGGAAGCCGGAAGGGGAAGGGAAGGGAAGCCGGAAGGGAAGGCGGAGCTGCTTCCGCAAACCGACACAAAAAGAACCTGAACTGGGAACTCGGGGAACTGATGGGCGGGCGGGCGGGTTGGCGGGCTTCGTTTGGCTTCGCTTGGCTTGGCTTTTCAAGTGAAGAGAGACTGATTAAAGTTAAGTTAGAAACCTTCAGTTCAGTTGCAGTTGCACTTTCGGACTTTCGGTAAGCCCAATAATTGAGTTCAAACTCCGAAGTGGACAGTGACCTACTGGTCATACCACCCACACTATTTAGCACATGCCCTGGATCAAGTTAAAGCTTCTTCACTGGGTGCTAAGGTGCTGGGACCTGCTCACTGTGCTCAGGTAGAAACACCGAGAAGGTAAGCAAGACTTTGGGGGGCCCACCATTTCAAAGGTGGACTGAACCCCCAAAACCGTAATGAAATGAGGAGATGGGTAGGGAACTCAAGAGAAATGCAACCAAAGTGGATTCATAAGTTTATGACATTCTAGTAATGTTTTGCAATTTTTTTGATTGAAAGCATAGGATATATAGCCTATATTTAACACTAGACTCACGTTGAATGAATACCTTTGAAGAATGAAATGTCTCAACTTTTCATTGGTTGCTTCCAAAAAACTCCTTATTTCTCATTGGTTAACCCCTAAAGGTATTTGACTATATTTTCACCAAAAACGCTCCAAAACTATCATCTCTAGTACAAGTACCAAATTTTAGAAAAAATACATTTTTGGACAAATGTAACTAATGTACTACAAATGATCTTGTAGTAATCTGGTTTGGGAAGATGTGGAAAAAATTTCAGAAATTTTCACCGTTTGGATTGCAAGATATTAGCATTTGAAGTGACAAAAAGCCATTTTTTGGCCCTGCAAAAATCTGGGCAGATGCTCTTCACAAGGTCAGATCATTATGAAAAAACGTCCAAAATGGTTGTAACTCTTTGGATTCATTCTTCAAGTCATGTTGTGTACATCCTTGAAAAATTTTAGATCATTTGGAATTGTACAACATATAGGAAAAAAATAGTAAGTTGAAAGAAGTAGAAAATGATTCAAAATACTAAATTGTTAATAATTTATTTATGGAATTGAAAAATGCCAATCCCAATGGTGAAATTGTTTTAATAAGAAATCTACACCTCAAATTTTTATTTTTTTCCCAAAATATGAAAAATTGAGTGAAATGAAGGTCTTCAAAGTTTATTTTAGAGTAGAGATTCCATTACTACCCACAAACTACCCACAACTAAAACTCTTCATAATTTTCATCTCATAAATCAAAATTGAATGATTAAAAAATTTCCAAATATATACAAATCAAGAAAAAAAAATTCGATTTTTTTTTTTTTAAAAAGTGATTTTTAAAGAAGTTTTTTTTGCTGCCCAGTCTGCATGCTAAGCAATGAAAACAACATATCATACAATAACTTTTTAACCATGTATTCAAAAGTTATGAAAATTGTTGTGTCTTAAAGCTAATCTTTGGGCACATGTTGTATAAAAATTTCAAAGAAAAAAAAATTCCATTTGTAGTGAGTTGCCCGAAATCACTATGTTGCCAAAAAACACCATTTGGTTCTTTAGGGGTTAATTGCATCAAAAAAGTTATGATGGCTTTGAGTCTTTGAGTATTCATTCAAGGCCATTTTTTAGGTGTTGGAGAAGAGAAAATCTTCTTGTAGGTGTTTCAACCTTAGTTGCGGATCTACTTGTGCTTCGATTCTAATATCATCTGCATCGTTGCATGCTAAAATTCACAAGCCAAAAATCTCATATGTAAGGTAGTTGAATCCAAAATAATCATTTTCTTTTTGTTATAAATAGCTCAATGGTCAATTAGTCTCCTCCAAAGAAACCCAACTCAAGTCATTTCATATTTTTTTAGGCATTCGAAGGGGCATATGAAGGTTTCAAGCGACCACTTAAATTATTATGAGAGTCCCCTAAGATAATTGGTGGATATACCATTCTTTGAAAAAAGGTTTGACTTCTACAAAATCCAACTAAGTTAGGATGAGATAGCCAAGTTGATGGAGGGTGAATGTTTGCTATGCAAATAGAAATGAAGAATAATAAGGTGAAAGTTTAAATATATTTTTTTACACTCTCAATGTATACTCTTTGGTAATGACTTTTGAGTCAAACTAACACTATCAAAGATAAATCTAACTTTCATATAATTGATTGATAAGATTTTGATATTTTGTATGTGAATAAATTATGCTCTTCCCATTAAGATGGGATAAGAGAAAATAGATTTTGTAAGTTTAAAAACCACATAATCAACTTTATAGTCTATTCCCCAATGGTTGTTACAATTTCAGCCTAAATCCTAAAGGCTTGATCCTATTCTAATCAACCATTCTTAAAATAATAGGAGTAGAGGTCATATTTAGTCCTTAATCTTATTATTATGTGAGGTACTTTTTCACTAACTTTTACTTTTTGTCAAGTACCAATAATATAGGGATTCATCCGTGGATAAACCAAAGTAGTCTATTGTTAGTGCGTCTAATGTCACTTTTAAAGTAGATTTAGTTTATGTGTAAACTAATTTTGTGAAACATACTTGGAAACTTTATTCTTATACTTCTATTCTTTTTCTTTCTTTCCTTCTTTCCCTTCCTTTATTCCCAGGTTCTCTCAATTCAGTGAACAGTCCATTACCACTGATGTAGACATAATGTTCTAAGAGTCTCGGTCCTATATAGTATTCTAAGGTGGGCAACACATCGTGGGCAACACGTCTTATATATGGATGCAACCTATGACCTAATCATATATATACAAGATAATACTTTTAAAGTATACAAATAATTCGTTAATTAACACCTTTTTATGTGTTTGGGCAACAAGGCTAGTAATTGCTCTTTATGAGCTTTTCGAATCTATATGCTAAATGACTACACGTGGCAGTCTTAGTAGGCAACATGTCCAGTATGCAAAGTATGAAATGTTTAGGACAGAGTACCAGATTCTTGGTCTTTGAGCTTTCTCCTTTCTTCTAAGATTGGGCAACAAGTCCAAAACCACGAGGTAAGACGTTCCTAAAATATACAAAAATATTTATCATCCACAAGGAATACTAATTCTACAAATCTCGTCTCCCCAATTCTATGACCTAGGCCCAAACTAGGGGCACGGCCCAAAGAGCCGTTTGAAAAATTTGAACCTTTATGTTAGTTTGTTCTATTTTTGGTCAAATAATTAGGTCAAATCAAGCAAATTTTGAAGTCAAAATTTCAATTTTATTAATATAACTTATTTTATGGCCTATAGGACCTATTGCCGCACAGAAGACCCTAAGACCGTGCAAGATAACCCCCAAACCATGCAAACAAACTTAAAATCTGAAAATAATCCCTGAAAATGCTGAAATTTACAAATTAACAGTCAAAAGACCTATACCCGTGGGCTGCAGCCCTATGACCGCGCAATCTGACCTGTAGCCATGCGTCCAGACCTAAGACCGTGTGGCGCACCCTATAACCGTGCAAAATCCTTATTTCACCGCAGGGAAGCTTGTTGCCTCTAATGCTACAATTTCAACAGCAATTCTTCACCGATTTCAATCAAATTTGAGGTTTTTACTTCCAATTTCTTGTTGCACACACTCTCGCTTCACGATCCTAAGCACGCCTGACCACCGGTGTCGAGAAATTTGACAAGAATTTTGAAATTGGATGATGCATAGTTGAGCTTTGAGACACCACAAAATACCTCAATTTCTTTGATTTATTCTCAAGTTCATCAAATTTCTCAAAACTGATTGTTGATATCTTCTCGCTCAATCTCTGCAGTCCTTTCCCAGACTCTCAGTTATCCAAATTTTGATAAATTTTTTAAAATTGAGTAGAAATTGAATTAGGTGCTTGCTGCAACGCTCTACTTGTTCAATCCTCAAATTTCTTGGAGTTTGTCACCAATTCTTGCTCATTTGATCCACGCTTTTGTCTCCAAGTCTCCAGCCGTTCAAGTTTTTGATCAAATTCTCAAAAAGAAGTTTCTTGAAATCCCAACAAAGGATGGCGCCTGTCTGCTTCGGCTCCAATCTTTGGAATTTCGAATTGAAGTTAGAATTAGTCGATTCAAGTACACCAATCCATATCACAATGTTTCGCAATTCTCCTCGTTCTCAATTTGATGTCAATGCCTTGCTTTGAATTGAGCAATCAGTCACACAACATTCAATTCTCTCACACTAATCCCAATTCTTAATTCAAACAACTTTGTTGTTTGCATAATGGCTTCAAAAATTAATAGTAATAATTTATTTTTTAAAATTTATTTACAAAATAATCCTTGCAATTTTCAGTCCCAAGAATTACACAATACACTAAAAAACTCACACAAGCAAAAAATTGCAAACTCTAACAATAGTATTCGAAAAATACTTATAAAACGAATTGCACAAAATAATAGTATATATATTTTAAGAAAATGATGGGTCTTACAATGCCGTGAATTTCTTCACATTTTAGTTTTTATGGGCCCTGTTAGGAGATGCTTATGCTCCCCTAACGGGGGAACTTCGTAGCTGCGCCTGGGAACGCACCCTCTTTGCACCCTCTTCACTAGGTTTTCTGGTAGGAGCATCTTTTTTAGTGTGGAAGAGCAGTAAATTCAGAGAAAAAGTTATTATGATTTGGACTACAGTTTTAATTTTGGTGTTTTAAGTTTTAGCGCTACCAAATTGGCAATGGTGGAAACCTAAGGATCGTGATTACTTGCCGCGACTAGTAAACTTATCCCCTTGTGAACATTTGAAATTGCATCTCAAGTTTCATTTTCTTAGGATTTGGACATCTTTTGTGCTTCGATGATTGCTAAGCATTCCCTTTTTTTTTGTTGGTTTCGTGGTTCTGAATTCTTGGTTTAGCCCTAATTAGTGGAGCACTGAGAATGCTACCTACTTGAGTTGTTTGGAATCTTGTGTGGATCAGTTGTGGAATGAAGGAAATTTGAATTGTATTTGAAGTTAAGATGACATTGATTGAAGGAATAGCTTTCACTGGGGAATGTTTCTTGAATTTGTAAACCAAACTACACCATGCGAGTGGTTTTGGATTCTCTTGAGATTCGTGAATTGAGAAGTAAAGTCTATTGCCATATTCCAGAAATTTAGGATTTTCTGTCTAATTTTTTGATGTCTAGGTCGCAGCTTAATATTTTTTGCTATGATAAGGATCCTCGAGAGGGGATTCTTTCCAAAATGAAGCATGCCATGATTTGAATTGACTAGAGAATTCAGGCGTGAAAAATTCTTAAACTCTGAACCATGGGTAGTTTAGATGTTAGTGTTTCTTGTAATGCCTCTTGAGCTATGTCATTTTCCAGATAGGATCTGTTGATTTCGGTGTTGATGGGACAATACTGCAAAACTTTGAACGGATTACCTTCATTTTGCATCCCTTCATTTTGGCTTGGTTTGTTTGAAAACTTACAAAGACTATGTCTAGAGAGGCGAGTTGGAACTTGGAAAGTTCGGGCAGGTGGGTCCTTTGTTTCGTGTTTTTCCCAAATTCATAGTTCTTTGCTGATTCTTGCTCGGGGATTGTTTTTTCAAAAATCTAAGGTTACTTGATTCTAGATAGCCACTCATCTTAAATGAACCCTATGATTCATGTCAATGCAAGTTCTTTGGTAGAGATTAATGATTTGCAATTGCAATTTTAGCTCTAGGATCATTTGCTACATAGCAATCTTGTTGAAGGAAAAAAAGAGGTAGAAGATGGTGTAGATTACTGAAGTGATAACTTCAGTGCGTATATTTATTTTGATGGTCCGTCTATGTGTTTCTTATTTTCAATGATACCTTCGAAGGCTATATAACCTTTCAAGTTCTTGTGAATCTTCTTTGTGTTGTCGTTCTCTCCTTGCATGGGGGTGAACTTGTTTGCATCCTTCTCTGTAATTGATTGCTTGGTGTTGTACTAGGTTTTTTTTTTGTGTTGCAAGTTGATTTCATGCCTTGTGCTTGTAAATTAAATGTTGTATGTGAATTCACTCCTTTACTTCGTTGATCTGAATCGTGGGAGTAACATGAGTCATTGTATTCTCCAAATAATTGTGATGGTTGATTCAGTTTTCTAATTCTTGTCTCATGTTAGATTTTGGCTGATTTTGTTGCAACAATAGAAGGATTGGAATCCAGACGAGCACTGGATGATTCTTTGGAAGAGCATTAGCTAGACGATGCAGGGAAATTGAGCATTGGACGATTCGCTTGCTATTCTCATTGCGTCTGCACCAACTTATCTTGTAGTTAGTTGTGTAGTTCTACGTGTGGCTTCTGCTTTTGTGAACATATTATTTGCATCAATGGGTTGCGGAGTGTCTTCTAGCAATCTCAAGGGCTATCTAAATTCGGTATTTGAGCCAAATGACGTGCAAAATGAGTGTTTTGCCCTGTTACAATTAGCAAAAAAATTCAGAGTTTATCCATACAAAGACAATTGTGAGAAAAGAAGAGAGCAATTGAAATTTTATTTTTCTGACAAAGTATGAATTTCTTATGAATTTTTGAAGTGTGCTTACTAATTGGCCCAAAAGAGCCTTTAGGCTATCCCAAAACCAACAAAAGTGTATGCATGATGGCCATCCTACTACCTAAAGTAGTCAGAATATTTCCTAACATGGGTACAATATTTCCTAACATGGCCAGAACATGAAGAATAAAATAAATCACTTGTTTTGATGAATCACTTTGACAATTTTGACACTGTACATGTTTAGTTTCATTTTCTTGTTGTATGCTCAAATGTATTTATGTTACAAAAAATTTATATTTTTCATTCATTTTGTTGATGAGAACTTAGTTGCTGGTATGTGTCATGGTTATAAGTGGAATGCATAAATCTTATTACTTAGATTTGTGTTAACAACAAGTTGATGGTGTTGTTCAATGTATAATGACTCTCATTTATGTCTTTCTTTCAATACTTCTTTTTGCAAATTGATCGTCACTTTTGTCGTGAGATTTGAAATTTGTTATAAAATATTTTTCATGTGCAAGTGTAATGTACCCATGGGTGAATTGTGTTATCATCACACAAGTTTGAGGAGCTACAGAGAATTACCCTATGTATCAAGAAACCTTCACAAAGTTGTCATTTATAGAGAGTCAAATGTTGGATAAGGCTTTCTACGAAGAAGAGGTAAATAGGTTGACCTATTGTTTGAGTAGCAAGTATGCTCTAGTTGACCTAGATTTGTTTTCTTTCTTATATAAGATCATTTGCACAATTGCCCGAACTTGGCTCCCATAGATGCTCTATACGTTATTTTTTTACAAGTTTGGCAACACTTTATTTCTATGTCCCTTTGCGCATTGTACTAAACATAGTGAATTTCACTCAAAGATCTTTTTGTGAGTGAATTTTGTATTGACAATGCCTTGACTATTTCTTGAGACTTTATTTTGCTCTTTCACTTTGTTGTGTTTTTCGCATACATGAGACTACAAGAGTAAGAAACTTGAAACTTGATGTAGATCCCATAATGTATAGCTCAGAACTAGAAGTTAGGAATCCATGATGGCATGGTGATGATTTTTTAGGGGAGTTTGACGATGTGGTGGTAGAGATTGATTAGCTCACAATGTAGTATGAACGATATATTTTCCTATTTTTGCAATTATAATAATAAACAAACAAATTGTCCTGTTAGAAATTGAGTTGTGTTGGTGAATTGGTAGACACCAAATGGGTCACCATATAGGGATTAAAGTTAGGTAGTAGCACCTCATTGTGACTAGTTTGTGTAAATTGTCCCATAAAGTCCATTTGTCAATTTTAGGTACACCTATGTTTAGCAATTTCAAAATTAAAAGTTTGTTCATTCATATTGTGTCCTAAAAAAGCATTTTAGATTCCACTTATCAACAAGACCCAGCAAAGTTCTTACAGTTCAATAATAGGAAACATATTCAAACCCTTATTTGGATGCATTTAGGTGGTGTTATTGTGGTTAGAAGAATGTGCATTATGAGATTTTTTCACTTCCATTATTTAATTCTATGTATTTGCACAACTCATTTTAAAAATCTCACTTCTTCTACTAAAAATGAAGCTTGACATAAACCACAATTTTAGTTATTTTTAAATATTCACAACAACATATTTTCAAGATCCATGTGGTACAAATGTAAGTCAAATGCCACAAGAACCTAGAAAACAATTGCATAGATAAAAAGTCTTTTTTTAATGTTTTTCTCATAAAGATTATTTACAACAAACAAAAGATTTCTTCAATTCCAAGTGTTCCACCTACTTCAATGCTAATGTTATGACTTCCTTTACAACTTAGGAGGAACTTTAGTTTAGGTAGAAAACCATGAGAATTAAAACATAGGGTCTTTTTTATTCATAAATGGTAACATTTCTAGCAAATTATAAAATTTTACATGTAATGAACTTTGCCTTAAACTCGTAAAAAGAATAAATTGAGAATTTAATTAGAATATGCCTAAAATATACCTTGTATATATCTCACATATTCAAGTATGTGAAGGCCCCTATTTAAATACCCTCTGAATGCATATGGTTACATAGATATATGTTAGTAATCCATGGCTTTTTTTTGGCTTTTTGGTGCCACATTGCACTAGAAAAAATAATTTAGCTAAAAAATGCCCAAAAAATGTCAAAAAACTAGGATGAAATCGCCAAACAACTTTGAATTAAAAAAAAATCTTAGATGAAATTGCCATATTATGGATGAAAAACATATTATACATCCAATATGTGGATGAATGTTGTAATTTGGAGCACCACTTTAACATTTCATATCGCCACTTTGGCACTTCATAAAAAATGAAAAAAAAAGCCCTCTAGTAATCCTATGGGCATTACAAAAAATAGTACTCATTTCCTAAGAATATCCCCATCTTTATGTTGCAAATAAAATTTTTTTGATGTAAAAGTATAATATTGTTTTTAGAGAAGATTCTCAAGGGCCCACACATCTTGGCATTCAAAAATTATATTTTGATAGAATCTAAAATTGTCTTTCAATTGCTAATAAGATCCAACAAAAACTAAGAGCATAACCTTGAAACCATGGGGAGGCTAATTTGTATCCATTAGATGACTTTTAGAATCCCCTATTGAAGGAAAAAATAAAAATTCATCCAATTTTCTTTTAAAATTTGCTTGAATGCATTGTAATAGACATTGTTGGAAATCCCCATGTAGAAATATTGTTGACTATCAAAATTATATAGGAAGACTCTTAATCCATGACTCACCTTATAGTGTATATTGGCCAATTAAATATCTCTTATTGTAATCTATAATTCATCCATCCATATGATTTTTTTGAATTTGAGTCCTACTATTGAAATGAAAATCAACAAGAATAATTTCTTATCTAATTTGGAATGATAAAAAAATATATACATTTGAATATTTTATTGCAATTTGACATTTGGGCAAGGAACCATAGTTTGATTATAGAAAAGTATAGAAATTTACTTCCACTATGATATTGTATACTATTATATACATTTGTGGAGAAAATTTCAAATTATTTTAACTAATTTTGTATTTGATACAAATTTAATTCATTTTTATTTAAAATTTCAATTCTAATAAATCCAAATTTTTTCAAGAACATCTAAATTTTTTTGTGACAAATAGAGGATTTCATCTTTGAAAAGTATACATAAAAAGTTATTATTCACAATATAGATTGAAGGATCTTAAAGGTCAAGTTCGTGGTTATGGGCTCGTTGTTTTTGAGTTAAGAATGGAATTTATTATTACATGCTTGTTTAGATGCTTCTAAATTCAAGATATTTGGATTATTTTAGAGTGCCCCATTGCAATTACAAGTTGAGTTGGATTCTAGTATGGTTATAGGTTCCTTCTAATATTATATTTATTATAATAAAATAATTTGTTGTCATGATTGACCTCTTGATGTTTTTAATGATAATATGCATATTTGGTAAATGTTCAAATTTCTTAGTAGTAAAAGATATAAAACTTTTGCCCTTAAACTTTGAAAAGGCCTAAAAATTATAGTGTCTCTTCTAATTTATTTTTTAAATATATGTTTTGCAATGCACATATATTTTCTTCTACTAGTAATATTCATTATTTTTATTTTAAGTGTAAATACATGCAAGTTTGAGTACGTGGTTCTAGACTCCATCCTTTAGGCATTTACTCCATGACATTCCTTGACATTTAGGAGACGCCCTTGTCTCTAAATTGAGGAGCCTTGACCTTGTACAACTTGTACTACAAGAATTATATACGTATTTAATGATTGAAGAAATTCCAAAAATTAGAATTTAGAACTCACTCACTCAAAATCCTAGGGTTCAAATAAAATAAGCTTATAGTTACTTAGAAATTGGATTTTTGCAAAAAACATAACCAATAGCAAAGAAAAATTTACAACAACAAATTGCCAAATCCAAAAAGAATCCTTACAAAGTGACAATGGTATCAAGGACTAAAATTTCACTCGAGGTCTCTATCAATATCTATGACAATGACATTGACTATAGTACGATAGAAAGCATGCTAACTAAGACACAAACACAATAGATGTTAAGGCCAATACTTTTGGGCAAACTATCATCATTTCCAGCTTACCAATTCAAAGTAACATTCAACTTACACAATGGTGATTGGAAGGATCTATCTTTTGAACATGCACAATTTATAATTCAAGAAATGAAAGATTCTACATGTGAACTTACACTAGAGATGATCAATACTTCAACTTCTAACTACCTTGCCCCAAGAAGACATTTTTGACATACTACTTGCCCCCCAAAGATCTAGACATTAAGCATTCATTACAAATTAATAGTCTAAAGATAGTCTACAATGTTGTACTTGTATAGTTGTTTTCAATGTTCTTGAGATAAAAGACTATTAATGAAAAAATTAATTTTATAATAGACCCCACTTTTTTCAATATATGATTTTTGAAGGAGATTCTCTAGGGCCCACATGTCTTGTTTATATTTTTTTTTGAGAAAACGAATCGGTGTGATGATGAAGGGGTGTGACTTAAGTCACATCTCATTCATCCAAGTGTTTTTTATTTTATTTTATTTTTATTTTTTTCATCCATCCTAACTAAATAGCCCTATTCACATTTATTGGTAAACTTTTACTTTAAAAGGTACTTTATTTCTAACTTTTTCTACTAAGGGGCCCCTAATAAGCTTAAGTAGTCTAAATTCACTATTTTTAAAGTTCTCTTTCTACATATTCCATAGTTTCAAATTTCATGAGATTGACACTAAACCCTCTATCAATTTGAACTCCATAAATTAAAGAACCAACTATCATTATATCTACAATAGGAATTCTTAGATGTACAAAAATTTCATGAATTTTTAAAGATTTAGCTCTTTTCTCACCAATGAAGTACTCAAATCACTTCTACACTTAGATGATATTGCTAATAGACAATTATTTCATACTATTTCACCGTTGAATGTCATCAATATTTGCAAAAACATCACCAGGTTCCATTCTAACTACTAATTTTTATTTGTGGAATTTTATGTTTTAGTGGACCTTGGGAATTTATTTCCAAATTAGTCCTTTTTGTAAGTATTGATAAAACCTTGGTAAGGTTTTATGGGTAAAACATTAGCAAAATGTTTGAAGGAATAATATTTTTTTGTGGTATAGTTGTGTGCTTTTGACTTAGAGGGATTGTTTAAGGGCCTTGTCTTACTTTTTTTTCCAAGGATTTTCTTTATTAGGATCAATTAATTTTGGTATTGGTCCTATTGGTTGCCCTACTTTTTCTTGAGAACTTTTTCTAAGACAACATGAACCTTTTTCCATTAGAGTTTTGTGTATCTCATTTTCAACAATATTTTGAATTTCACTTTTCTATTAAATCTTGTTTATGTTGAAGGAAGTGAGTAGGATGTCATAGGTTGTTTGAAGTAGGTCTTAAGTATGGGCTAACCTTAGTTATGTGTTGTTTGTAGTAAAAGCAATGAGATATTAGAGAGGGGAAGTCCTTTAAGTGGTGCCTATAGAGAGGGGCATACCTCTTAGACAATTATCCCATATGGTTAGTCATGGCACTAGGTAGTAGAGTAGTATAAGAAGGCAACCCCTAGCATGGGTTGAATATCCCTTTCTCACACTTGTTTGTGTTCCTCTTCATTGAAATACATTCTTTTGTTCTCTTTCTCAATAGGTTATGGGCCCACTCATGTGAGTTGCTAGTAGAGATTTGATCTCATTGCAAGGTGTGTTGGTGGAGGACTATTGGAGCAAGTGGAGTTTGGGGTCGTTTGGAGCATTTGTATTCAAGACTTTTACTTTTTAGTGAGGTATTTTCTTGGTTTGATATCATTTGTGCTCATTGAGGGTTGATTTAGCGTCTTAGAGCCTTAGTTGGAAGCTAGGATTTGACCTAGTCTGCTATAGGTGTTGATTTGTGCATCTGGGGCTTCATTTGAGAGATTTGGAGCATTTCAATGCGCAGTGGAGAGATTTGCATCACTTGAGGTCTGATTCGAAAGTATTAGTCCAATAGAGTGTGCATTGGAGTGATTCGAATCACTTGGGGTATGAATTGAGAGTATTAGTCCAATAGAGTGTGCATTGGAGAGATTTGCATCACTTGAGGTCTGATTTGGGAGTATTAGTCCAATAGAGTGTGCATTGCGAAGATTGGCATCACTTGAGGTCTGATTTGAGAGATTTGCATCACTTGAGGTTTGATTTGAGAGTATTAGTCCAATAGAGTGTGCATTGGAGAGATTTAGACTACTTGGGGTCTGAATTGAGAGATTAGGACCATAAAGGGTCTTATTAGTGTGATTTGGGGCCTTATTGGACATAGTGAAACCACAAGAGGGTTGCTTGGGCATTTGGAGATTAGATTGGAGTGATTAGAATCACTTGGGCTTATATTGGAGGAGGAGTCATCCAACATGGCCACTAGTGATGGAGACAACGTGAGGGTCATTGACAAGTTCAATGGAGAGAACTTTGGTCTATGGAAGTTCAAGATGGAGATGATCTTAGCGGAGAAGGACTTGTGGGAGATTGTGGAGGACACCGAGGAACCACCCCCAACTGATGCCGATGCCAAAGTCAAGAAATCCTATGAGAGGAGGGTCAAGAAGGCCTTTTCCATGATTGCTTGCAATCTTGTGGATAGGCAACTTGCACATGTTCGAGCATGCAAGGGACCGGCGGAAGCATGGAAGGTATTGTGCAACATCCATGAAACAAAGAGTTTATCCAACATGTTATTCATTCGACGCAAGTTCTTCACATGCAAGATGCAAGAGAACGAAGACATGCTGGACCACATCAACAAGGTGAAGGCTCTTGCGGACCAATTGGCTTGTTTGGAGGTGCCCGTCACGGATGGAGACATGGTTATGACTTTGCTTGAGAGCTTGCCACCTTCTTATGAGTATCTCATCACGGCATTGGAGACAAGACCCATGTCAGAGCTCACTCTTGACTTTATCACTGCAAGATTGATGCATGAGATGGCCAAGAGGAAGGAGAATGAGACCCAAGAAGGAGGGGCAGCACTCTACTTACGAAATGGCCAAGGGGGGAGCTCACAACCACGCAAGGAGACACGCACGTGCTACAATTGTGGTAAGCCCGGCCACCTTGCAAGGTTTTGTAAGCAACCCAAGAAGGAGAGTGCAAACAAGGCAAGTGTGGAGGAGGAGTTTGCGCTTGCTGCCAATGATGGGTATGACAACACCAACATGTTCAAGTGGATCATCGACTCGGGTGCAACACAACACATGACTCCACATAGGCAAGCATTTCTCACTTATCAATCTATTAGCAACCGCAAGGTGTATTTGGGGGACAATGGCGTGGTGGATGCAATTGGCATAGGTTGCATTGTAGTGGAGGTGGAGGTGAAGGGCCAATTGAGGACAATTCACATCCAAGATGTGTTGCATGTGCCCAAGTTGCATGCCAATTTGCTCTCGGTGAGCAAGTTGGTGTCACAAGATTTGAAGGTGCAATTCAACAACAAGGGTTGCATTTTAGGGGCACCCAATGGAGGGACAATTGTCACGGCATCAAGAGAGGGCAACTTGTACCAATTGAAGTTCAAAGTGGTGAACGGCACAAGCATGGCGTGTTTGGCCCAAGGACCACTCCATCAACACTCTTTGGAGTTATGGCACAAGAGATTGGGCCACCTTAATGAGAAGAGTGTCAAGCGCCTTCAAAGCATGGTGGGTGGCATGCAAGTGAAGAAGGGCTCTTGTGATCTCAATTGTGAGGCTTGCATTGAAGGCAAGCAAGCGAGGCAACCGTTTCCAAGCGATGGAGCAACGAGGGCAACCAAGGTGTTGGAGATTGTGCACTCCGATGTGTGTGGCCCAATGAAGACCCCTTCCATGGGTGGTGCAAGGTATTTCTTGACCTTCATTGATGATTTTTCAAGGAAGGTGTGGGTGTTCATGCTCAAGTGCAAGAGTGACGTGTTTGAGAGGTTCAAGGTATGGAAGGCACTTGTGGAGAATGAATCGGGGCAAAAGGTGAAGGTATTGAGGTCGGACAATGGAGGGGAATACATGTCCAAGGCCTTTGAGGCTTTTATGAGGCAGCATGGCATTCAACACCAAACTTCGACTCCTTATACTCCACAACAAAATGGTGTGGCGGAGCGTGCCAATCGCACACTTGTGGAGATGGCTCGTGCCATGTTGCATGCTCAAGACCTTAAGTATGATCTTTGGGCGGAGGCCGTATCCAATGCAGCCTATACACGCAATCGTTGCCCCACCAGTGCAGTTGCATCCATGACGCCACAAGAAGCATGGAGTGGAAGAAGGCCCAACATTGGTCACATGCGCATCTTTGGATGCATTGCATATGCCTTGGATTTGAGTCCCAAGCGCTCCAAGCTTGATGCCAAGGGCATCAAGTGCTTGTTGTTGGGCTATTGTGAGGACTCCAAGGCATATAGGTTGATGTGTTTGGAGACCAAGAAGATCATCAAGAGTCGAGATGTCACTTTCATGGAAAACAAGCAAGGAGTAAGCGATGCTGTGGAGATGAGTCCAAGTGGGAGCAACAAGGATGCCACGCATGAGGTGGACAAATCTCCAAGCATGGAGGTTTTGCTCAAGGATGAAGAGGATCTTGATGAGACACCACCAACACCCAAGGAAAAGACAAGTCCATCTACGAGCTCCTCCCCAAGTGAAGATGAGGAGGGAGATGCTTCCAAGGAGCCAAGATATCCTACAAGGGAGCGGAGGCCGCTTGGAGAATGGTGGAAAAATCACATCTTGCCACAAGAGCAAGTGGAGCATGCCAATTTGGCTCACGAAAATGATCCACGCAACATGGAGGAAGCCATGAAGAGCACGGATGCAAGCAAGTGGGAGAAAGCCATGCAAGAGGAGTATGCCTCACTAACGGCCAAAGGTACATGGGAACTCTCTCCCCTTCCTCATGATCGTACAAGTGTTGGATGCAAGTGGGTGTTTTGTACTAAGAGAGATGCATCGGGCAACATTGTGCGCTACAAGGCAAGATTGGTAGCCAAGGGGTATTCTCAAGTTGAAGGGGTGGACTTCAATGAGACCTTTGCTCCCGTCGCCAAATTTTGCACCATTCGATGCATGGCAGCGATTGGGGCAGCTATGGACTTGGAGATGCACCAAATGGATGTTATCACGGCGTTTCTCAATCCTTGGCTTGAGGAGGTGATCTATATGGACCAGCCCAAGGGTTTTGTTCAAAAGGGTCGTGAACATCTCAAGTGTAAGCTCAAGAAGGCCATCTATGGGTTGAGGCAATCAGGAAGAGCATGGTATATGGATGTGGATGCATTGTTTGCAAGGGAGGGCTACACGAGGAGTCATGCCGACCACTCTCTCTACATCAAGCAAACAAGTGCATATTTGGTGATTGTTGTCGTTTATGTGGATGACTTGATTATCATGACCAACACCATTGACAAGATGGTCGAAGTGAAGGCTATGTTGAAGAGTCAATATGATATGAGCGACCTTGGAGAGCTACACTATTGCCTTGGTGTGGAGTTTACAAGGCAAAGGGCGACACGCACCATCACCATGAGCCAAAGCAAGTACATCGAGGGAGTGTTGAAGCGCTTCAACATGGAGGGGTGCAAATCCGTTGGCACACCTCTTGATGTGAAGGAAAAGATGCCCAAGCTAACGGATGAAGAGTATGAAGGTGTGAAGGCGGAAATGCAAGATGTGCCATATAAAGCTGCAGTGGGGAGCTTGATGTATGTGATGGTGGCTACAAGGTCTGACCTTGCATTTGCAATGAGTGTAGTGAGCCAACACATGGCCAAATGTGGCCCAAAGCATTGGGCAGCGGTCAAGAGGGTCATGCGATACCTTCAAGGTTCTTTGGATGCCAAGTTGGTACTTGGAGGCAAGAGCCTTGCATTGGTGGGCTTTTGTGATGCAGATTGGGCTGGAGATGCAACCGATAGGAGGTCCACAACAGGCTACGTGTTTATGCTTGGAGGTGGTGCCATTTCATGGAATTCAAAGAAACAACCCACGATTGCATTGTCTACCACCGAGGCGGAGTACATGGCCATTAGCCAATGCACAAGGGAGACCATTTGGCTAAGACAACTTATGAGTGATGTTGGATTGGAGCAAAAGAAGGCAACACTCATCATGTGTGACAATCAAGGCGCCATTGCCTTGATGAAGAATCCAATCCATCATTCTCGGAGCAAACACATCGACATTCAACACCATTTCATTCGTGAGAAGGTTGAAGTGGAGGTGATTGAGATGAAGTACATTTCTACGGAGCACATGGTGGCGGATGTGCTTACAAAGGCCCTAGCCAAGCCACGACATGAAGTTCTACGCAAGGAGATGGGCTTGACATTGTTTAACAACAAACAAAGTGGGAGTGTTGAAGGAAGTGAGTAGGATGTCATAGGTTGTTTGAAGTAGGTCTTAAGTATGGGCTAACCTTAGTTATGTGTTGTTTGTAGTAAAAGCAATGAGATATTAGAGAGGGGAAGTCCTTTAAGTGGTGCCTATAGAGAGGGGCATACCTCTTAGACAATTATCCCATATGGTTAGTCATGGCACTAGGTAGTAGAGTAGTATAAGAAGGCAACCCCTAGCATGGGTTGAATATCCCTTTCTCACACTTGTTTGTGTTCCTCTTCATTGAAATACATTCTTTTGTTCTCTTTCTCAATAGTTTAGCCTTTGCCACTCTAGTAGCTACAAAGATGTTTTATAGATGAGAGTTTTCTTTAGGTATAGTATGTGAAATATGATTAGTTCTAGAGTTATCTCAATTTAGAACTAAATTACTTGGTTCTAAGATAATCTCTCTCAAGAGGTACAAATTTTCTACGTGGTGCACTACAATCTTTTGTTAAATGGCCTTTCTAGTGGCATCTAACACACCATAAAGTTGTATGATTTAATATTTTCTTGGATTAGGACAATCATTAGCACAATGATCTAATTTACGATATTTATAGCATACTACATGTTTCCCTCATTTAGGTAGTTCATCATGATGTGTTCTGGATTGATTGGGGGTCTATTCCAAGTTGGAGGTGCATTACAGGTATCATTCCAACAAAGACAATTATCATTAGATTTATTGGGTCTAGTGAGAAGTCTTATATTTACATTTGTTTTACTTATCCATGACTTACTAAAATCTACTTAAAGAACTTGTTTTACTACTTGTAAATCTTACTTGATTGAAGTTAGATTTTAAAATTTATTAGTAGGACAATTTCTACCTCACAAAGTACAACAAGTGTCACACCCCTTAGTGACACTTACCACCTTAAGTTCACCTTCTAATGCTTTCCAAGCACTTAACCTTTTAGTGATACCAAGGGTCACACTCTCCTAAAATTGCACATGCCACGCATCCACAATATTAGGTTCCAACTCAAGTCACGGGGTTCTCCATTCCTCCGTTGTCGAATAGAGAGGCCTTGCCTTGGGAAAATGCGAGGCTTCTAGCTACAACTAGATGTGGCCCAAATAATGAAAGATCCCATGGTCATATAAAATCACAAATATAATAATAAACCCCCGGATGATACCATATGAGCAAAAATACTATCACATCTCTATATACCCCTCAAAAGATGTCATGGACTCTCAATGTACATCATATGTGGTAAAAAATAGTAGAAAAAAAACCATATCCTCCATAAACTCCCATTGGAGAAGTATTTGATAGAAAAATGAGTGCCACGTCCGCTCTACAACTTCAAACTAAGAGTGTGATATGTCCTTGAAAAGCAAACACAAATTCATACAACCTCTTCAAAATTCACCCAAAACTAAGATACTGTCAAACTTTTATGGTCGGTTAAAGTTCACTCTTCCAAATTCAAAGGCAACTCACCTATACTTCACTCCTAAGCTTATAATTTTCACATAATAACTCCAAATCAAAAAAATTAACTCATTTTGAAAAGCGAAAAGAAGTATCTACAAACTCCTTAATTTTCATTCAAATCTAAAGTATTCTCTACCTTTTATAGACTACCGAAGTTCACTCTCTTTAAACCTGAAAGTAGCTCTTCACCTTTTCACTGTCAAGCCCACAATTTTCACATACTTGTTGAAGAACATGTACATCTTAGTGTAGATAGTGTACATACAACCCTAGGAGTAGTATTAGACTCTTAGTTAGACTTAGAGTCTATTGGGTGTTGCTTGTAGTCAAAGGCAGCCCAAGGTTGCTAGTTATCCCACATGATTTGTAGATAACTAGTGAAAGGCTTTTAGCTTATATTCAGCCCACACATGGGCCTTGGTATCTTCTACCATCTAAGTAAAGCCTTTCTCCATTCAAAACTCAATAGGTTATGGGCCCATGCACTTGGTGTTGTACATGAGGGAGAAATTCAAGTCATTTGGAGAAGTTCTTGGAGCTTAGAGGAGCATACTGAATTGGGGCTCTTGGTCACTTACAAACCATATGGTGTGAGTAAATTTTCCAAAAAAAGAAAAAAGGTTTTGAAGTGCATCTTTTTGTTCTGAGCTTTTGTTGGTTGGTTTGTGAGGTTTGGAGTCCATTTTTGAGTATGGGATTGCTCATGGTTGTAATCAGACCTAGTTAGGGCTGGTTGCATGCTCCTTGTTTGAGTTTGTGCTTGCAAGTGTACATTGGCAGTCCATTGGGGCTGATTGTGCACTTGGGTACATTGGTGATTGTCATTTTGGCAATTGCAATCTTGTGAGAGTCCTTTGTGAGGCTTGGTTGCATTTGTGGGTTGCATTAGGCGTTTCCATGCATTTAGGGCTAAGTGGTGCCCTTGTGAGTGTGTGAGACCAAGTAGAGGACTTTGTGAAGCAAGAGGGTTGCTTTGTGCCCTTGTGATATTGAGTTTTGAATGGAGAAAGGCTTTACTTAGATGGTAGAAGATACCAAGGCCCATGTATGGGCTGAACATAAGCATAAAGCCTTTCACTAGTTATCCACAAACCATGTGGGATAACTAGCAACCTTGGGCTGCCTTTGACTATAAGCAACACCCAATAGACTCTAAGTCTAACTATGAGTCTAATCCTACTCCTAGGGCTGAATGTACACTATCTACACGATTATGTACATGATCTTCAACACTCCCACTTTGTGAGTGGTCAAAGGCACGAAGGCCCATCTTCTCAATCAAGGTAAGGTGTTGGGGCTTCCCAAGAGCCTTGGTCAGCACATCAGCAACCATAGCTTGAGTAGGCACATACTTGAGCTCAATCACCTCAGCCTCCACTCTTTCACGAATGAAATGGTGTTGCACATCAATGTGCTTGGTCCTTGAGTGGTGGGTGGGATTCTTGGCCAAAGCAATGGCACCTTGGTTGTCACACAAAATTTGTGTGCTCCCCCCTTGCACAAGCCCAACATCAGCCAAGAGCTGCCTTAGCCAAATGGCCTCCTTGGTGCAATGGCTCATGGCCATGTACTCCGCTTCCGTTGTAGAAAGAGCTATGGTGGGCTGCCTCTTGGAATTCCATGAAATGGCACCCACTCCAAGCATAAACACATAGCCGGTGGTGGATCTTCGATCCCCCTCATCACCCGCCCAATCCGCATCACAATACCCATGCAAACTCACTTCAGCACCTCCTAGTTGCAACTCCAAGCCAAGTGTGCCTTGAAGGTACCTCATCACCCTCTTGACCGCAGCCCAATGCTTAGGGCCATACTTGGACATGTGTTGACTCACAACACTCACCGGGAAGGCCAAATCAGGCCTTGTAGCCACCATGGCATACATCAAACAACCAACCGCTGCCTTGTAAGGCACACCTTGCATTTCAGCCTTCACCTCCTCAAAATCAGCATCCGTGAGCTTGGGCAACTTCTCATGAGTGTCAAGGGGTGTACCTATGGCTTTGCACTCCTCCATGTTGAACCTCTTCAAGATCTCCTCAAGGTACTTGTGTTGGCTCATGGTGATGGTGCGGGCAGCCCTATCCCTCTTGAACTCCACTCCAAGGCAATACCTCAACTCTCCAAGATCCGTCATCTCATACTCCTTGTGAAGCATAGCCTTCACCTCAAGCATCTTGGTCATGTCACTTGCAAGGAGGATCAGATCATCCACATAAAGGATCACAATCACCAAATGCTCACTACTTTGCATGGTGTACAAAGAGTGATCAGCATTTCCTCTTTGGAAGCCCTTCCTTGCAAACATGCCATCAATATCCCTATACCACGCCCTCCCGGATTGCTTCAGCCCGGGGAGGGCCTTCTTCAACTTGCATTTGAGATGCTCTTGCCCCTCTTGCACAAAGCCTTGGGGCTGATCCATGTAGATGACCTCCTCAAGCTTGGGGTTGAGAAAGGCTGTCTTGACGTCCATTTGGTGCATCTCCAAGTCCATGGCTGCCCCTAGAGCCACAATGCACCTAATGGTGCTAAACTTAGCAACGGGGGCAAAGGTCTCATTGAAGTCCACCCCCTCCACTTGGGAGAACCCCTTGGCAACCAGCCTTGCCTTGTACCTCACAATGTGCCCCAAAGCATCCCTCTTGGTGGAGAAAACCCACTTGCAACCCACACTTGACCTCTTGGGAGGGAGGGCAGCAAGTTCCCATGTCCCCTTGGCAATGAGGGCCTTGTACTCCTCTTGCATGGCCGCCTCCCACTTGCTTGCATCCTCACAACGCAACACCTCCCCAAGTGTGGATGGATCTCCAAGGAAAGCCACATTGGCTTGTTCTTCATGTTGTGGGGGAAGAATGTGATTCAGCCACCAATCTCCAAGCGGCTTGCGGGTCCTAGTTGGATAACGAGGCTCCTCTTGCTCTTCCAAGGGCTGATCATGCTCTTGCACCTTGGGTGAAGTGCTTGGAGAAGGGGCAGCTGGTTTCTTCACCTTGGGTGTGGCCACCTTCTTCTTGGGCTCCACCAACTCTTCCTCTTCCTCCTCTTCCTCTCCTTCCTCTTCCATGTCCACTCTTGGAGTTGTGCCCACCATTTGGGCTGGTCCTCCACTACTCCCACTTGGGCTCATCTCCAAGAGCTTGGGATCAGCTCCTTCCTCCTCCAAGAAGGTCACATCACGACACTTGATGATGGCCTTGGTCTCCACACACATCAGCCTATAAGCCTTGGTTCCCTCACAATAGCCAAGGAAAAGACACTTGGTGCCCTTGGCATCCAACTTGGTCCTCTTGGCACTTGGCACCAAGGCATAGGCAATGCACCCAAAGGTGCGCATGTGAGACACATGAGGTCTGATTCCACTCCAAGCTTCTTGGGGGGTCTTGCTTGTCAAAGCTTGTGTAGGGCACCGGTTCCTTGTATACACCGCATTGGACACGGCCTCCCCCCAAAGCTCATACTTCAGCCCTTGGCCATGAATCATGGACCTAGCCATCTCCACAATGGTTCGATTGGCACGCTCCGCTACGCCATTTTGTTGAGGAGTGTAAGGTGCTGATGTGTGGTGCTCAATGCCATGAGCCTTCAAGAAGGCCTCAAAGGCCTTGGACACATACTCTCCTCCATTATCCGATCGCAGCACCTTCACCTTGCAATCGGATTGGGCCTCCACAAGGGCCTTCCAAGTCTCAAAACGCCCAAACACCTCACTCTTGCACTTCAGCATGTACACCCAAATCTTGCGTGAGAAATCATCAATGAAAGTCACAAAATACCTTGCTCCTCCTATGGATGGTGTCTTCATTGGCCCACACACATCTGAATGCACAAGCTCCAAGGGCTTGCTGGCCCTTGTGGCCCCATCCTTGGGGAAGGGCTGCCTTGCTTGTTTCCCCTCAATGCACCCCTTGCACACCAACGAACTCCAATCATGCTTGCAAGAAGAGAGGTTCAGCCCCTTCACAATGTGTTGGAGGCTCTTCATGCTCTTCACATTCAAGTGGCCAAGCCTCCTATGCCAAAGCCCCACAAGGTCTTCATGAGCTGATCCTTGGGCCACACAAGCCATGGAAGTGCCATTCACCTTGGTGAAGTGGAGGTGGTACAAATTGCCCTCACGAGGGGCTGATGCAATCAAAACACCACTAGGAGACCTCACCACACACCCCACCATGTTGAAATGCACCTTCAAACCTCCCAAAGACAATTGGCTCACCGAAATCAGATTTGCATGCAACTTAGGGACATGGAGGGCCTTTTGGATCTGAATCCTCTTGGTCTTCCCCTCCACTTGCACCTCCACAAGAATCTCCCCCATGCCAAGGGCCTCCACCATGCCATTGTCTCCCAAATGAATCCTCTTCCCCGCAATGGGCTGATAGGTGTGGAAGGCATCTCTATGGCTGGTCATGTGTTGAGTGGCCCCCGAATCCACAATCCAAGTGAACATGTTGGCCTTCTCCCCTCCTCCATAGGTGGCAAAGGCAAAGTCCTCTTCATCCTCCACTTGGCAAGCTTGGTGTGCACTCCCCTTGTCTTTGGCTTGGCTGCCCTTGCAATGCTTAGCAATGTGGCCTGATTTGCCACAATTGAAGCACGTCCTTGTCTCCTTGAACGCCTTGGTGTTGCCTCCCTTGCCATGTCTTGATACAAGGGCTGATCCCTCCCCTTGGGCCTCATTTTCCTTGCGCTTGGTCATCTCATGCATCAAGCGAGCCGTCACAAACTCTATGGTCAGCTCCTTGGTGGGTCTTGTCTCCAAGGCGGTGATGAGGTACTCATAGGAGGGTGGCAAACTCTCCAACAAGGTCATCACCACATCTCCATCCGTGACGGGGGCCTCCAAGCAAGCAAGCTGATCCGCAAGGGCCTTGATCTTGTTGACATGATCCAAGATGTCATCCTCCTCTTGCATCTTCATGGTGAAGAACTTCCTCCTTAGAAAGAGAATGTTGGAGAGGCTCTTGGTCTCATGGATGTTGCAAAGGGTGGTCCATGCTTGGGCTGGTCCTTTGCAATGGCGGATGTGAGCAATTTGCCGGTCCACAAGATTGATGGCTATGAGAGCAAAGGCCTTCTTCTCCTTCCTCTCAAACGCCTTCTTGGTCTTCAAATCAGCATCTTCACTTGGAGGCTCCTCACTCCCATCCACCACCTCCCACAAATCCTTCTCCGCAAGAATCATCTCCATCTTGAACTTCCACATCCCAAAATTCTCCCCATTGAACTTGTCAATGATCCGGACGCCCTCTCCTCCACTTGAGGCCATGTTGAATCAGCTCCCACTTCTTGGCAGCACCCACAAGGTCTCCAATCTGAATTCAGCCCTCAAACACTCCCTTGGGGCGAATTGGGCTGAAATGGGACCAATCAGCCCTCACAAGCACCTTGCAACCCTAAGAACGCCACACCACACCTCACAAGCACAAGACTTCTTCTCCACACCAAATCAGACCCTAATGAAGCTCACAACCACCACATGCTCGTCATGGGCTGGTGCTACTTCAAAAAACACAATTCTCCTCACAATTCTCCTCACAAATTGGATCCTCCACACTCCAAAGATCCCAAAGCTTCCAATCAGCCCTAGATTGAAGCTCCCACTCACAATGAGCACCTCATGGACTACAATGGCTTCAACCAGCCCTACTTGGCTCACCAAGTCACTCAAGAACCCCAATTGGGTGTCACTCTCTCTCAATGACACAAATCAGCCCTCTTGAGTTCACAATGTCCACTATTAGGTCTCACACACTCACAAGGGCACAAACCAGCCCTTTGGCTTCACAAAGTCCTCTACTTGGTCTCACACACTCACAAGGGCACAAATCAGCCCTCTTGGGATCACAATTTCGGCTCACTCACTCACAAGGGCACCACTCAGCCCTCAATGCATGGAAACGCCTAATGCAACCCACAAATGCT